>CALSCE010009814.1:11741058-11809886 GCA_943593645.1 Bovichtus variegatus
ATTATATATATCATAGGAAAACCTCTACAACAAAGGCTAGAAGTTGAGCAGGTGATAACAGCGTTAAACTACGTGTATAAACTTTATTTTCACCTTTATTGAACATCAGCCTCATTTGCTACCTGTTATGTTTTCCCCAGAGCACAGACTGGAAGCAGATGTGGACCTGTTTACATACTGGAGAATGCTTCTGTCTTTTTTTACCTCAAACAGCTGTTTGTTGTAATACAACTGCTTGTGCACCTTCAGGCTGATGAGTACATTTTGATGGAGGACCACCCTGCATGATTTGGTGCTCCACTACACAGTTAATGCCTTTTCAATACAAACTCCATGGCTGCAGGCCAACTTGTAGATGTTATGTCAATAGCTCACTTCACTTGTTTTCATGCCTGGCCATTTCAAACCACATGAAGAAGAAGTGGAATCACAGTGCTGTTTGTCCACCTCCGCATGCATGCTGCTTTATTGATTGCTGTGCAATGCCTGCTTCACCCTGCACCATGATTCTCCAGACATCTGGTATCTGTGCACCTGTTACCGCTGTCTTGTAGTGAGTGAGTCAGCATTACCATCATAGCTATTTCGACATTGACACTGCTGCGTTCTGAGGCTTTAAAAAATATCAAACAGGGTCTGAAATAAGGTGATAGACATAGTACAGTACTGGCCTGGAACTAATTATTATTTTCATTACAAAATTATCTATAGACTGATTTTGTTTGATTCATTGAATAATTGATTATTCTTTAAAATGTCAGAAAATAGTGAAAAATGTCCATTACAAGTCCCACCAGTTTCATTAGTGCTTGTTATGTGCAGTCAAAAGCTGTCACGTGTGAGGTAAAAGGGAGGAACCAAACACAGAAAACAGACAGTGTGGTAACCAAAAGAGAGCTTTAAACAATCAAAAACTGAAAACACAAACTCGGATGGCAATATTATAAGGAACCACTCCATAAAATTTCATTGTTATGTGGATGATACCCAATTATATCTATCAATCAAGCCAGATGAAACCAATCAATTAGCTAAACTTCAAGCATGTCTTAAGGACATAAAAAAATGGATGTCCTGCAACTTTTTGCTGTTGAACACCGACAAAACTGAAGTTATTATACTTGGCCCCAAACGCCTCCGAAACGTATTTTCTAATGACATAGTAACTCTGGATGGCATTAACCTAGCTTCCAGCACCACCGTAAGGAATCTCGGCGGTATCACTGATCAGGATATGTCTTTTAACTCCCACATACAACAAATTTCAAGGACTGCTTTTTTTCATCTGCGTAACATTGCAAAAATAAGACATATTCTGTCTCAAAAAGATGCAGAAAAACTAGCCCATGCATGTGTTACTTCAAGGCTGGATTTCAGGGACAGAAGGATAACTAGATGAGCGGGACAGCTCTGGGGTAAGGCGCTTGACGACGGAGGAGCCCCTCTGGAGGACGAAGGCCAAAGTGGGACCACCAACAAAGTCGGGAAAGCACCGGAGGAAGTCTGTACCGCTTCAGCTCTGCAGGGGAAAGCGGAGTCTGCCGCGGTTCGGTGGCTTGAACAGGGGATTGGGAGAGGGCTCGAACAGGGGACTCGATGGGAGGCACAGGGGTCTGCCGCACCTCGGCAGCAGGGTCTGGATCAGGGGTCTGCCGCACCTCGGCAGCAGTGTCGTGGGTCTGCCGCACCTCGGCAGCAGGGTCAAGATCAGGGGTCTGCTGCACCTCGGCAGCAGGGTCAGGATCAGAAGTCTGCTGCACCTCGGCAGCAGGGTCAGAATCAGAAGTCTGCCGCACCTCCGCAGCAGGGTCGTGGGTCTGCCGCACCTCGGCAGCATGGTTGTGGGTCTGCCGCGCCTCAGCAGCAGGGTCGTGGGTTGCCACGCCTCAGCAGCCGGGTCGTGGGTCGATAGGAGAAACTAGGAAGTGCCGTGGCTCGACAGGAGAAATCATACAGTGCCGCGGCTCAACAGGAGAAAATAGGGACTGCCGCAGTTCGACAGGAGAAACTAGGGACTGCCACAGCTCAACAGGAAAAACTAGGGACTGCCGCAGCTCGACAGGAGTAACAGGGGACTGCCACAGCTAAACAGGAGGATCAGTGGACTACCGCAGCTTGAGAGGAGAAGACATAGAAGACATAGAAGACAAACCGACCAGGAACAACAGGATAGACAGGTATATATACACACAGACACTAATCACAAGAATGGGACACAGCTGGAGAGGGCAGGCAAAGACACAAGGGTGGCAGGGTGATTAGATACAGGAGGATCAAAACAGGGAAGTGCAAACAATCACAGAAGGAGGGAAAACGCAGAGACAGGAAGAAAGACTAGACATGACACAAGGGGAAAGTACTTTACAAAATAAAACCGGAAAACATAAAAACCAAGATCATGACAAAAGCCCCACTATATTTTCTATACAGCCATTCTAAAACAGAGAAAAACAAAAAAAACTTACATTTAAAAAGCTAAAACCAGCTAATGCTTTGTAAATTTGCTTGACAAATTACTTAAACCATTATCCATCAATCGATTATGAAAATGTTTGTCAAATTTTCTGAAGATCAACAATCTGCACCGCACCATCTGTGTGTATATACCCTTTATTTAAAGCGAGTAGTCCAGCTTTGCACTTATTTTTAAATGTGTCCCTGTGGATACTTTTGGAATATTTATGTAGTTGATTGGGGTCAGCTTTTTCCAAACTGAGAATGCGGGCGGATGGGACTGAGGGACTTGATTTATAGTGACCTTTATGCAGGCCACACTTTTTCAGCCGTGCCAGCTCACAACAGCAGCATTTCATTAGGCACACTGGAATTCATCATACCGAGTGTTTCCCCTTCGGCTACATTTGTTTGTCGAGCAATCAAGCGAGGCTGGCAGATGGCTAGAGTTATCAGCTTTTGCAGCATCGGCGCTGAAATCATATGACGAGTAGTTTCATGTGAAGTCATCTCGGCTACTAAAAGCAGACTCTTGTTGTATTTTATTATTCATCTGCTTGTGAGTCGAAGAAGAGTTTAAAAGCAAAATTACTGTAATTTCACGTTGACGGAGCGGCTGATCAATATTTAAGGATCACTTTGTCTGACATTGAAATTTCTTAACTCACTTTGGAGCCTGTTCATGCTGCTTTCAATGATTAGCAATCAGGGGCTTTGCTATAGCGAGAAACATTTAACCAATTTAGCTCTTAAACAGAACACCGGAAGGGTGTGAGTTCAATACTGGGGGCTGCCACCATTTTGCCTCAAAGCAAGGCACTTCACCGAGAGTTGCTCCAGGGGGACTGTCCCTTTTGTCCTTTTCCTCCCACCGTAGCTCCGATTACAGGTCGAATGTGGCAGTGAAGCCATGTCTGAGCAGCAGGAGTTTCGAGTGAACCTGATTTCGTCTGAATTCCCCAGAATCGGACCTGGTGGCATGACAAGCATTAAGAATAACTATGTAAAACTAGAGAAGGTATTTTCTGAAGAAATTGCAGTGTGAATGCTGGAAAGCTAACTAAGGAATAAGTACAACACTTCAGCTGAGGTCCAAACCCTGACAAGAACTGAACTATAAGCTAGGTCCATTCCTTATTTCCTATTAACATGCTGTGAATGTTGGTGGCTTTGGCTTTGAAAAACGAACCTTATCCTGAGATTCCTGTTAGGATATAGTTACTCTATGGGGCTTTTATTTTGGGAAAAAAACAGCCTAGTCCGGAGTTCCCTGTTGAAATGCAGTTACTGTCTTTGCTTTTATTTTGAAAAAACTAGGTCTATCCCTAGTTTCTTTTTTTACATACAGTAAAAGTTGGGGGGCTTTAATCATCCTGAGCTTCCTGTCAAGATACAGTTAGTTTATAGGGCTTTCATTTTATAAGGGGAGGTGGGTTTTAATAGGGGGAAAGAGACAGAATCAGACTGTCTGATGTGGAGGTATTCCATAAGAAGAGGTTATGATAGGAATAGGCTCTTTGGTCTGCTTACTTCTTTTTCACCCTGGGGGCAGACGGGAGAGCTGTATTCGGAGAGCTGATTCCTAATTGGAGTATAATCAGACAGGTAGGAAACATTTACAATAGTCATCAGATGAACTTTAAATTCTGATTTGACATGAATATAACCTTTATAAAGTCACATTGAGATTAAAACTTGTGTATTATGCTCAAATGTTGTAGTCTTAGTTAAGTTTCTAGATGCAGCGTTCTGAACCATTTGAAGACTCCACTAAGTGCAAAATTGTACAGTTTGAAAGGAGCTTCTACCATACAATTAGAATGTAATTGTACGGACAAGTTATGAGAAAAACCTGAAAATGTCCAAGTCCTGTGTCTGCATGTGTCAAACTGCACTAATCTATCTCATCTAAATCAGCTGTCTCCGTCTAGCATAGGGGTGCCGAAACTTTTTTCCTCTGGAGGGCCAACACTGAAACGTAATGGTGGTACTAGCATAACAAGTATTTTACGGATCCTTTCACCAAACAAACAAGTCTGTTTGATTACACAGTGACTTTTCCTTACGTTATGACCTGAAATGAAGTATAAAGAGTAAAAATTGTGGGAATGGGAGCAGGTTTAAGATATTTCTTTCAGAAGATTTTTAAGCTCCTCTCAACTCATGCTGTAATGTCATCCACTGACTAAATATTTTGTCCAATACACACTCATTTCAAAATCTGAGAAGAGCTTTTTTATTAAGCTTCAAAGAATGTTAAATATTTCAAAAAGTTTAAATGGGATTTGAATTACACCTAGAATGTAAGAAATATGTTGAACATTTTGAAGTCTGAATAGACCTTCTATGGGAATGTATGAATGAGTAGATAGCAATTGAAAATGCATTAATTTGTGTCAAATGTAAACATTCCGTTCATTCATTTGAATGAAGAAAATTACACAGAAAATGTTAAATATCTCTAAAAGTATGAGTGATAAAACTAATAGCAAACATGTCCTAACTGAGCTGAACGTTTTGATGTTTCTACTATTGGCTGTTTGGTGTGAATGTTTGAAGCACCAACTTCTCGCTGATGGTCTCGTTTACTTATGTACATAGGTTGTATAAACCCTGTTGACACCTGGCATTAACATGCGTCTTTTGCGATCCGATCATAAGTGGACAGCTCTAAGTACGTCAGTTCACACCTGGCATTAGAATGCGTCTCCACATGCGTCTCGAGAGACCACTTGTGACCAGATCTCACTTAAAAACACGTACATCATTTGTGTTTGCAAAGACCAAATGTGTTGCTGTTTTTAAATGCACTTCCTGTCCCTAGTCTCCGGTAAATTAAAAGAAGACGAAATCTAAGTTGCTCAAGATGGATGATGCGCTCATAATACTGTATATCTCTATGGGATTTTTGACATTTTCAGACATCGTAGACAAAACCAGTATAAGCTATTTTGTTGAGTTGCCTCTTAGCAAACTGCTCTGAGTGACTTCCCTCTGGTAAGCAGTGATGCAGTGTATACGTCTAAGGCTTTTATTGTTAAAGGTAAGAACAGAAGTGAAACTGTTGACAATGTGGGAGCAATACATAGTTTGGCGTCTTGGTTCAGACTACAAAGCCTTTGTGTTAATCTTTTATTACTTTCATAAGAGATTTCAGAACCAAGTGGTGATTAGAAAAAGAAGGCCTTCATTTATTTTCCATCCTTGTCCTTGGATGCATCGGGACGCATTTTCACTACAAAAGATATGTGGTTGAATGCGTTCCAGACGACCTCGGCAAGTGGTTTGAGTGATCGTATAACAATGCTTCTTCGTGGTTGCTAACACTAGTATTTAGAACTGTCCACTGTCCACTAAACATTTGTATTTTCAACAGTGTTACTATATTTTTTGAGACAAGTACAAGCCATCTCAAAGGAATTATTCAACGCCTTCTGCTGAGAGTTGGTGTCTGTCTGGAAAGTATAAGGCTACAGCCAGCAGCCGGTTAGCTAAACTTCACACAAAGACTGGAAACTGTGGAAAACGGCAGTTTACTGATTAACACGTTATATGCTGTGTCTCATTTGTTTAATCTGTAAGAAGACGATGTGTTTGGACACAACCATGCTAGCGGTTTCCCCCCGTTTGCAGACTGACAGAGTGGTATTGATCTTCTCATCTAACTCTCATTAAGAGAGAATAAGATTACTTCCCATAACGTTGAACTATACCTTTAAGTTATGGATGAGACCTATAGCCAATCTAAATCTAAATTGCTTGCCTGTTCAGGTTAATACCACTGTTGTTGTTTCCTTAACAAAGAGTGACCACTATCTCCCAGTGACATTTGTATGACTATCTGGTCCTTCAGTACATTTTCCAAGCTGTTCAGTGTCTAAAATTGTGTTGATGCAGTTGTTCTGAACAAGCGGTGTTCAATACCCCTCTTAATCATGCTATTCATGTATTGAAGTATTTACTTAAGTTTTATTGTGAACAGTTATTATTCAATTAAAGGCAAATCATTGTACTATTATTTACTCTTTAAGGCAGGATGAAACACAAACACCAGAAAGAAATTATAGTAAAATAATTTCCTTAGTTAGGTTTTCAAGTCTGAGTCTGTTTCTGTTGATTTTACACCCTGCCAATAGCAACAAATGCCAAAGAAAACACTGAGTAATTGTATTATTTTGGCATGAAAATGCAGCCGTTCAAAGACACTGAAGATCTGTTCAAAATAACCGTAATTGACAATCAAACCCATATTGGTAGAAACCCAGGAACTGCACTTCGTTTTTATTGTTGCTCCATTCATTTCATTCACACCAATTACATTTTTAAATATGTTACAGTGACATCACACTCTGTGCTGTGTCTTGTTTTTACTGCCTCGTGCATGGAAATGACCCACATAAAAATCTTTGAGATATTCAAAAGCTTTTTTCCCCCCTCCTTGTGCATGCAGTATCTGCCATCTCTGTCTGTTGCACCCTGAGCAATCAATCACCACTTAGCCAGGCTACACCATGCTGAGTGCTACAGCAAAAATAATGAGTATACAGTGGCTGAATATTTAATACACTCCACCCCATCATCCCTACATTGTTTGCATGCTTGAGATTGAGGACCCGTGCTAGTTAAGGTCTGATTGCTGGGATTTTATGAGGAGTTGCAGTAATTGGGCTTGTTCAAGTAGTTGTGTTGATTTCTTTCTTTTTTTAAGTGTAGTCATTCATCATAGTGAGACTGAGATAGTCCCAGTGCACTCATTGAGCACTCAACATGCAATATATGAGTTACAGGTAATATGTTTCATGAAGTGCAATGATGAGGTGAATCAAGGTAAAAGCCATTAACCCATTAATTTCTGTAATAGACTGTTATAAAGTGGGAGAAGAACATGTAGAGTCAGAGGAGTTAGAAAAGTATTATATTTTATATAAGGACCAAACGAGTGGTTTGCATAGTCCCACATATTGTACACTTTACTTTACTATTGACCATTTTCCCATAAATACTATTGGACATTTTAAAAGATATTCTCCAAAGTAGCCAGTGGTTTCCAAATAATTTACTATGGTACTACCATGCTAGTGGCTCTGCGAGGCTGTGCGTAAGACAGGTACTTTAAGTGCATACTAACATTCTCACAGTGACAATGCTCACAAACTGATGCTTAGCGGGTATCATTTTTACCATGTCCACAATCTTATATTCAAAGAGTAGTTAGTTATTTTGCCATAGTCCAAAGTATTGGACAATTAATATTCTGACCTGATGGTGGCACTAGATCAGGGGTTCTCAACGGGGGCGGTAGCGCCCCCCAGGGGGTGTTCATTTTTGAAAGGGGGGCGTTTATGTGTTTTTAGGAGGCATTTGTTTTATAGTCTATGCTATGTTGTTAAATCTAAGATTTTGAAAAAAAGAGCGAGGCAAAGTCCTTGTATGTGTAAATTTACTTAGCAATAAATCCAATTCTGAATTGATTCTGACCAGTGTTCAGGCAACAACAAAAAATGGTTTCAATATTATTTAGAAATTTGAGTTTTTATAATAACGTAATATAGCAACCTAATAATAAGAAAAATAATATAAAAATTTCAATACAAAATGAACATAATCAATATGTAATATAAATAATATATACTAAGAATAATAATCATAATAATACAAACAGAATGATAATCAACATTAAAATTCAGGGGAGACAATTAGCCTACATTTTATTTGATGGGGGGGCGGTAAGGGAGCTGGATAATGGATAAGGGGGCGCTATCCCAAGAAAGGTTGAGAACCACTGCTGTAGATGGACACAGTTGTTCAAATGAATTCAGAGATGTACATTAACGTCCCACCCAAATTTTACGGCAATCTACCCAATAGTTGTTGAGACATTTCACAGTGTTTGAGTTTTGTTTCTCAGTGGTATACAAAGGTTTTCAGCAATATCTCAGGTTTCAGATGTCTCAGCGTTTTTGGATGCACCACCAAGGACAGTTTTGAGAAGCAGGTGATGATGAGGATAGCTTTGACAAGAGAGAGGAATGAAGGTAAGACGGGCAGTAAGGACACCCGCATTTAAAAGTAGGGACCACCTTGAAATATGCCCCGGAGATTTAGCCATAGTAAAGTCCACATTAGGGATGTGCAAGACTTGAATACGGGAAAGACACAAATAACGTGTGAAAAGAGATATTTTGCTTTACCCAAAAAAAAAGATACTGAATAAACAACAATTAGAACATAGACATGTGATAGACATAACATGGAAGTACTCTTTCTCCCTGATTGAGAAATGACGGATCTGGTATCACCCCACTGCTACTTGTGCTAGATAGACCAGTGACAGAACAGTGCATATCAAGATGGTGGTGCGGAGCTACATAACCGGCTTGCGATGTGCAAAGATAGTTTTGCCGTCTAGTCTATTTTCTTGGTTAGAGGAAACGTCGGAAGATTCAGCCGTACATGTGTGACTCAGATGAGAAGTCTGCTGTGCACCAACATTGGTGGCTGGACGTATCAGAATGGTAAATGTAGAGAGCCTCTTTTATTTGTTTTTGTTGTTTGTTAGCTTGTAACTGGCAACGGCTGAGACAGTGTTACTGGTTGTTAAAACATACAACAATATCTAGTGGGACAGGGGAAGGAAGCTCCAGGGTCCAGTTTACATCCAACGTAGTCATACATACTGTATGTACAGTGTATATATGGGTTATGAATACTATTTATACTAAAACTGTGTTTTTTTTTTGTTTGTTGCCAATGGTAAAATGAGAATAAGCAGGCTCCAGGAGCTCCTATAGATCAGGGAGGGGGAGTTCAAAGAAGAATTCAAAAAGAGCCAGAGCCCACCTCAAGAACAGCAAGCAAGTGTATGACAAGATGGTAGAAAAGTATTCGGCAGAGAAACAAAAGTCTTGGAGCAAAAACAACCAGGTGTTAAAGGTGATGTCCGAGAACCAGAACAGTGAGCAGATCCAGCAGAGGGACACTGAAATCCTGGATCTCAGGAGCTCACTGAGATCTTAAACCAGGTGTGAACTCCTGTTTCCCATGGCCCGAGAAACAACCGAACTGGGAGACGGAAGTAAAACAGATGGAGGGAGAGAAAAAGGAACTTGAGGAGCTCTGTCTGAAAAGGAAGACGCAGAGAAGAAGGTTTCTTGTTTGGTAAGACGGAGCGAGTAAATTTAAAATGCAAGCATGTATGAGAACAAATAAAAGGAGGAGAAGGCTGAGATGAAAAAGAAAGTGGTGGAGAAGAAGATGGAGATGAAAAAGAAAGTAAAGGAGTAGGAGCAGAAAAAGAAGTAAGGGAAACAGCAACAAGTGTGATGAGGACAGAAAGGTGGAGGAGGTTGCAGGCTGTCCAGCTCAGGTTGGACCACAGTAGCTCCCTCTTCCTCCCCCTTCACCTCTCCACCCTACTTCACCCATTCTCCCCTCCACACCTTCTCCATCTCATCCCCTCCATCCATTCCCCCTTCCAACCTTCCTTCTTGTGCTTCACCTCCTCTTTCTATCTACCCTTCCTCCCTCCACTGCACCCCCACCCCCTATACCCCTGTTAAATTCAGGGCTGCACAGTGGCTCAGTGATTTTAGCTGCAGCCTCGCCGAGACACGACTCTGTGTGAAGTTTCTATGTCCTCTGAGTGCGCAGGTTTTCTCCTTGTGCTCATATTTCCCCCTAAAATCCAACACTTCAATAAAAAATCAAGTAAACAATCAAATAAAAGTTAAATGTGTCTCTCTAAATAGGGAGTATAAAGAGATTGTTGTATGGCATTATGGTGACTATGAAGTAGGAGTGCTGGTATCTGTCATCAAATATTGCCTTTGCGTATTGCAAATGTTGTATGTTGCGTATACAACACTGAAACCAATCAATATAACAATTTTTGTTCCGATTTTCCAAATAACTTCGGCGCCGGTTAATACCAAGAGTAATAGACAATCTGTAATAGACAATTATATTTTGCCAGAGGAGTGTATGTGTTCCTTCTCACAACTACATTACTACATAACCTTGCCCAATAATAAAGTTGAAGGAAACATTCATTGTGATGGATTGCCCGACTCAAGCAAGTTTCAAATTTACAAGTTGTTTCTTTTGCTGCACTGACACGAATGGAAACTTCCTACCAGAGAAAAATGTAATGTTAAAGCATACTCTGGAAAGCGTACGGCAATAACTGAATATGTAATTCGTAGTTAATATGTTAAAACATCCAAAACCACCCGTATGGTCTCTTAAGCTCGAGTGCAGTTGAGGTATGGATTATAAATTTGGAGGATTTAGCTGATATTTAGTGCTTTCTGGGCTGGTGTAGTGAGGTTTGGCTCTGTTTCTGAACAGGAAATGTTCTAACGAGTCTGGACAAGCAGACATCGCATAATAAATGGACGACATTGCAATTAGATGGTAATTCGGTGGTGAGTTATATAACGGCAGAAGTGTATGCATTGGAGAAGTGTGTTGTGTATATGTCATAAACACAGCCTCTGTTTCTCTTATTATTATCTCGACTTACAACGACGAGGACTGTTGCAAGATAATGAAAACAAAAGATGAAGGCCTCTTCTCTCATGAGGGCTTGTTTCCTCCCCTTGCAGAAGAACTATGTGTTTGTGCTCAGCATTAATGATGATTTCCCTCAGTAACTCTCGTTAGGACTCTGACATGATAAGCTGGTTTCCACCACTTACTCATGGCATTGAGTGTAATTGCATTTCACAGGCAGGCTGGGTGTGCAGAATGAGCAAGCGGACAACTCAACGACTCAATTTGTCTGAAATCGCTCCATCTCGCAACATCACTACAGTGTTTACCACTTTCTGTGTGTGCATAGATATATACAGATATATACTGTAGCGCGTGTGTTAGGTTGATCTGTGTTTAAATGCAACAATAGCCTGTGAAACAAAAATGAGGTGATTGAGGGAGGCAAAAATGAGTGAGACCGACTGATAGACGGAGGGGCAGATGGAGAGAGAGAAAAAAAGGTGCAATGCCAATTCTTTGACTTTCAAATTGGACCCCACCGTCCAACATGATGAGGGAGTTTGGAAACCTATTAAAAACTAAGCTGTGGTAAACAATTCTGACATAATTCTGCCAAGATTAGTCGCATTCTGTCTGGGCAAGTAAACATCTTTCACACTCGAAACTCTGAATAGAATCGAAGGCAACAAAAGGTAGCAGAATCGGCCAAGCTTATAACAGCGAAGGTACAAACAAACAGAGAGGAAAGGAAAAATTTGTCCTGTCATGAAGTTGAACGTGGAAAGTTTCCAGCTGGAATGTGATTGGGGTACCCATTTGACATTAACCTTCAAATGGCATTTAGGTTTGTTCCCGTTTTCCGACTTTGCTCAAACTATGCTGTTTCATTTGTGGCTTCCACTGTTGATTAAAATATTATATATATATATGTATTAAAATAATCGTATTTATTTTCATATTTAATTATTTGTAGATAATAATTACTTTCACTTAGGTAGTGAAAGGTAAAATCTTCAAATGCTTTGTTGTGTCCATCCAACAGCCTGAAACCTGAATATATTTAGTTTACAAATACAAAACAGAGAAATCAGCAAATCCTCACACCTACAAATCTTTTTTCACTTAATTTTTACATCAAAAATTACTTTAATTATTAACTGATTATTAAAAAATGTGTGTTCATCAAAGAGCCCTTTTTTTATTTATTTATGCATTAGCGGATGATATGACATTTATTTTCATTCCTTCATCTTTTTATAAGACATCTTGAGAATCTTAAATTCGTCTGATAATAACATGACCGGTGTACATTTATTGCACCTTTTTAAACATAAGCGTGGCATTTAGCAGTTTAAAAAGATCTGAAGTGGAGGTTGTGTTGTGTGCTTTTCTGCTGGAGGAGTTTCTGTTATAAAAGCTTTACACTGAGCCTATAGGACCATCTTCTCTCCACCTTTTGCCATCAGGCGATCTATGATTAATCTGTGCCATTTGATTCCTGGCAGAGGAAGTTGGGGAAACTGCCGGCTAGAATTCTGGGTAATGATGTACAACTCAGTCTAACAGGGTTCTTAGCTTGTCTCTCCGGTCTCCGTGCAGCGGGGATAGCTTTGTGCATGGCCGTACACAGGGAATTCAATTAGCCTTTTTTCTAGTGTGCTCTCAGAGTCTTGTCCGTCTTGTAAGTAAGCAGCTTCTGTTACAACTGTGACATCAGACAGATTCCCGGCCTCCCTGTTCTGAGCTGTTGTTGTACTCCCTGTTGTGTGGCAGAGGTGCCATAGGCGCTTCCCCAGTTAGTGGCTGTCTAATGAGATCATTAAAGCTAGCCAGACAGAAAATGAAAAAGCACCTGTTAGAGGAGAATGTTGTGTATTCCCTAAACATTAGAATAATATTACTTCACAGTGCATTGGGAGAATGCTCTGCATTGCTAAATTAACTTTTTGTGCATGCACGCCTTGTGTGTAGTTTATTAACAATTATGATATGGATGTTAGGGATTCATTTGAATTAATTGGAGGCCCGTTGAATGCCTCACGGACTGCCATTTTCTCTCCACAATAGATGCAACACTCAGGGCACAATCGTGCCACGCATCTTTGATTTCTTTCAAACTCTGGAGACTTTCTTCAGTCAATTGAAACACAAAAAGTCCAATTGAGTGAGCTGTGATGTGTTTCATTAAGAGAGGACATAATCCCGAAACAACAGTAAAAGACCTCAAAATGCAACTTTTGATGGGTATAAGCAGACAAACATTTTGCCTCTGATATCCAGCAGCCACTCATGATTGCAAAGGCTTGAGTGAGGACATGAAGAAAGGGGAGCATGGAATCAAGATGAGGTGAAATGCCTCCTCACTGTAAGTAGATACATTTCTCTCAAGATTTATTATGACTCCCCCCTGCTGCCAGAGTCGGTATCAAAACTCTGGCACCTAAAGCTGCTACATTGGGTCTGTAACTTTGGCTTACAACGCCTGCTTGATTTATTTTATTTCAGAAAGCTCTACAGTAACAAAATAAAAAAAAATAAATAAATAAAAAAGTAAGCTAATTTAACACCAAATGTTTTAACTGATGAAATGTGGTCATATAGGGCTGTAATCAGTACATTTTAGTTGCATTGCTCATAGTATATGAGCCAGTGATATACACTAGTTCAGGCGTTGCTACCTATCCACCACCTACAACTATTGAAATATTATATTTCTGCTCAGCTACAATAGTCTAGTGTATATACTGTATATTACACACATTATACAGGCAGCTCAGTGAAGCTGAATTAATGGTTTACAGTAGCATCCTGGTCTCATTTGCCAGTCCCCACTGATTAGGCAGATGCTCACTGGCAGGTATCCACCTCAGAAGTTGCACACTGGTGCATCTTTACACACACTCGTACATACACAGATGTAATACAGGTCGTATAAGAAGGCTGTAATATGGCTGGAAAGAATACAAACTATTTTTGTACTGTTGGTATTATACTGAATACCAACAATTTTTACACTGAAACTTGAACTTGAGGCAGTATGTTAAGTAAAAGCTTCCCTCGCTTTAAATCAAGCTTTATGGGAGGCCAGTGAGTATTTCTTTTCCCCTCAAATAATGCAGGCTGTTTCTCCTCTAGATTGACTTGCCTGGGAGCTTTGCTTTGGAAAACAACTTGACCTATCCAACGTAATCCCTCAGACTGCTTGGCACATCAATGTCACAATTGAAATGTGCATCAGAAGTTATTTCATTAGACTGTTCTATACACGGTGAGGCTTTTTCTATATTAAAAACTTGTCTTGAATATTTACCAGTCACAACAGCGACACTGGTATTGTTTTCAGCTTGTGAGTCTGTGTGTGACATCATGGAAAATGTGGTCCTGAATACACCTGCTGTTGCAGGAAATACCTCGGAGGAGGTTTTGAGTACTTTGCCAGGTGTTTCTATTTCTGTCTGTCTATCTGTTGACAGATTTGGTCACCACGATAGCGTCACAACAGTGCAAGATGCAGTCACGAAACCTCACAGGTTTGAGACCAAAATGAAGGTTGAGTATAAAAATGGGCTCGGTGCAAACAAGGGGGGGGGCCACTTTACACCCCTAGCCCGATTCGGTGTCGCGGCTGTTGCGATTCCATCGTAAGATGGTCTTTAGTTCTTTCTAGAAGGATATTGAAGTAGAACGTGTCAAGTAGACGACAGTGATTCTTTGGACCCGTTTCTTTTTTCACTTGGTGGAAGCACAAGAAGCTGTAAACACACAATTGACATTTTATCTTTTTATCCCTGGTTTGGTCTCTACCAGCTCCTGAGGGAAATATCTGACTCTTTAGCTCCTAAAAGATCCACTGTGTTCACCAGATAGTTGCTATAGTTGTCTGTCTTTTGTTTGGTGCTGCCAGCTTGTGTTGCTGTAAACCGCGCTATAAGAGCGGTGAAACTGAATGTAACATCCCGCCATGTTTGTTCATTTGTTATGTATCCGGTTGATGTTATATGTTTTTAGTTTATAATTTAGATTTATGTTTAGTCAGGTCTCATTGTTCACTTGTTAGGTTCCAGTCACTCATGTCTAGTCTTGTCATGCACTGTTTGTCATTGCACTTCCTGTTTTATTTTGTACTTTCCTTTCCCTCTCATTTCAGAGCACTTCCTGCCGTTGTGTGTTTCCCGCCTGTGAGATTGTCAGCCCCTGTCTTGATTGTTGCCACCTCTGTCCTATTACCTCTGGTATATGTAGTTCTCGTCTCCCTTTGTCCTGTGCCAGTTCGTCTTGTTATTATTATTATTATTATTGTCATCAAGAGAGCCAGCGTTAACCATAGTCAAGTTTAGTTTTTCTTTTTGCTACTTTCTTTTTTCTACGTTTTTCCTCCAAGAGTGATTTTTCGTTGTACTTTGTTGTTCGCAGTAGCAAAAATACCTTTTTGATTTTTTGAAAACCTTGTCCTGAGTTGTGCATTTGAGTTCCAGCCTTTGCGTCACGTCCTCAACACTGAATCAGTGGAACTGCATTGTTAGGTATATATTCTCTTGTTTGTTTGTCCCTGCAATTGACCACTTTCACGTATTATATTTTATCCTTTATAAAAAAATAAGTATTTATTATAGCATCTTTAAAGGTCAACTTGAAACCAGACCTGACCTCCTGTGTTGTCGACCTGTACTCCAGGGTGGGGTCAGTATATGTTGACATTACTGTTCGGTGGGGTTGTGATCACACCACCTGATGCTACATGGGGTCAGAGCTGCAACAGATTTGACACTGTGTTAAATAATTCTTTAAAAACATTATTCCATGATGGAAGTATGTTTCTATAATGACTTGATACTGATTTGAAGATCATACTGCCCAGCTGTGATCTGCATTTTGACTTTGTGAAAAAGGCTCTTTGTAACTTCAGTTTGTGTCCCTGCCAGTCGTGTGTCTCTGATTATAAAGTAAAGCTGGCCTCAGCAGTGTTTTTGTCAGTATGTATTGATTGTAAGGGAAATACCTACAGTCTGACATGGCCAATTTGTCATGAACAGTAGAGGCGCACACCCAATACCGCTTTAAAGGTCCAATTCATCACACCGTATTGACTCGGCTCAGTTTCTTCCTGGCCATCAATTGTAATTTTAGGTAAAGGCATCAGCGCTGTGCTCAGAAGATTCCTTTGTGTTATCATATATGGTATGAGAATAGTTTGATCTTCTAGTTTATTGACTGATCTGTGTTTTAGAGCTATACATTCAGCTTTGTAATGGAGTTCACTGTAACTGCATTTAGTAGAAGCTGTAGTCCTGGGATTCTGCAAGCATGTACTACACCTAGCAATGCATCATTTAGTTTTTCAATCCTTTTCTCTTTTTTTTCTTCCTCTTATATTCTACATTTACCCTTCGATACTTCTCTTTCAATGGCATCTTTCTCAACATGTACTTCTCTTCCACAAACCCATGGCATTTAATTTTTCCTGCTGAACAAGAGAGAAAAAGCTCCAGGGTAGATTGATAGATTTGGGCCATAATGAGAAGGCTGTGACTCGCAGGCTGTCAGGTGAGAGCGTCTCTCAGCGCCCCCTGGAGCCTCGGAAAGGTCAACCTGCCTCTTAATCAAACATCAGGCAGGCCATCCCCACTGTCAGCTGGACGTTGCTGCTCGCTCCCCGCTGAGTTTAAAGTTCACTCCCATCTGCTCCCTGAAAGTTACCCCGAGCCACAAAATGGCGGCTGTTATACTCTCATAAAGCTGTCGTGAGGTAGATTTGATAGCCGTTTTATGCGGGGGCCTGGTGATAAAGAGGCTTAATGCTCTGAAAATGAGCCCATCTAAACTACATGCGATAGTGCATGTCAGTGACACTCAAGGAGGTTTTACTTTTTATTGACTTTCACAAGGTATACTTTATTCATAGGCAGTCATTGCACATTAAAGATGATTTTAATACTATTAAAGCATGAAACATGAGACTTTGGGGATGTGGTTTCTTCAGTTTATCCCTAACCCTTCTATCCTGTTCTGGACCCTTGAGAAGAAATGTCTGGTACAACAAGAATAGCAAGAATACCAAAATTCGACCAAAATGCTGAAACTGTGTTTACTGAGGCACTAATGTTTGTAGTCTGTGTAACGTTATGTTAGTTTGTTTATTGGACTAAATCCAAAGTGGTAGAAATGAGAAAACGACCCACATATACGTCTTTGTCTTCCCGGTGGTGGCGCAGCCAGGAGAGCAGCCCACCGTGGGAGGAGAGAGGTCGGCAGCCGCCTCCGTCAGACAGAGACCCAGTCAGCAGCCGAAGAGACTTGAGCTAAGCCAGCACAAGCCCCAGCGCCGGCAGTCACAGCGGGCTGGTGGACCTGTGTAACGGCAGCAACAGGGAGTTTGCAGTTCCCCAGTGTCGTGGCTGAACTCGAGCTAACTGAAAACTGAAGCTACGCCGTTTCCCGGGTCTGCTGACGGCTATACACACGGTGAAACAGCCTCCTGGCAGCTGTGAGGAAGAAGCAAGGTGGTTTTCTCGTTTCTGCCACTTTGAATGTAATCTTATAAACAAACTATAAAACAGACACGGAACATGGCTGTAATCTTTACAAGCGAGTCAGGCGTAATACATCCTTGTCAGGCTTCTTCTCCATCTGTACTGAGGGCAGATGAGCTACAGTGACTCACTATCGCCTCTAGAGGAACATGTGGTATTACAGACTGGACAGAGCAGAACTCTGTTAGCATGCTAATGTCAGCAGGTATCTCTGCAACACAATACACAGACGTCTTTGACACAACGTCAACACTGGTACCTCTTTACATTCTGTTGATAATGTTAGTTAATTGTTTTAATGTTTTAAGTTTAAACTCTGGCACATCTTACACATTGAACCGTTGTGATGTGGTTTCTCAAACCAAATAGGCACAGCCTCAGAACTGTCTCTTTGGAAATCAGACCTGAAATGCCTGCCTACGAAGTATCTCAATAGCCTGGACTGCACACATGGAACTCATTACTCATTTATCTTTGACACATTTTTTCTCTGCCAGAGCAAATCCTCCTCAAAGAGATTTTTGAAAATGAGTCTACTCCAGTTGCTATCCCTGTTTCATATGAAGACGAGTCGTTCATCTACAAAGCCTTGTCCAGGAGAAATGACACATTACTATGAGGCCTAATCAAGTTTGGTGGGGCTCATTGGTCCTCTGTGGGCTGCAGCACACTGGAGCCTTACTATTTTTCCGAAGGCAAATTGGTCGTGGGGATGATGTCCCCCTAATGATTGTTTCTAATGTAAAGCTAATGCAGTGGTGATCAATGCTTGCCTCTAGAATTTGTATAAGGTGGAGAGAAGAAGAAGATAATTGCCTCTCGAAAAGTTGACAGGAAAGTAATTAGGAGGAAAAGTAAAAAAAATGCGTAGATGTGTGGAATATAAGATGTTGTGATGACAGTGATTGTATAGTGGAACAAAAGTAGCTTTTAATGCTTCAGTCATTCTCAATACTAGTTTGTGGTAATAAGAGAACTGACTAAAAAGGTACAAGTAAGATGTTATGTTCGTCATATCTGATGAGCCTGGAAAATTACCTCTTCTACTGCCATTCACCATTACGTGTCTCCACTAAGAGCAACCAACAGTTGGTTTACGTTATCGATGAAGCTATTGATTGTTTTTTTAACAGTTAATAAAGTTGCGGAGTCTGTCATTCAACTTGCCTACTAATGCACAAGTGATTCACAGTAAACGATGTCGCGTGTAATCCAGAGTTAGTGTTTGTAATTGTATCTCATTGATAACAGCCTCACTGTCTCACAGCCGCCATCAGAGCTGCATTAAGTTACTGCTATGTCTAACCCAACATTTCCTACTGCATTAAAAGCGTTCAACTAGTGAAACCTCAGATGGCTTTTATCGTGACGCAGTGATAGGAAACCAACATATTTGTGGCTAAGGTTAGTGCTAAAAGGAATTGTTCAGCAAATATGCATCCAAGACAAGACATGACTATTTTTGGAATTTCCACCACAGCGGCTGATGAAAACACCACAGGTTACACGTGGCCCATGTTCACTCATAAAATAAATGAAATCGATTGACCTTGACAAATGATTGACATTTTATTTTTGCAGAAATTTAAAAAAGTTGCTCTAAACTTCGAACGGAATATTGCAATGGAAAACTACCATTTGTGTTTTGTGTGTGTCTTGCTGAGTCAAAGTCAAAGTGACCAGTGCCAGGCACTGAGGTAATTCTCAGCTGGCACTCTGGCTGCAGTAAAATGAGTCAATGCCAAGACTTTCCCTCTCTTTCTCTCTCTGCCTGTCTCTCTCTCTTGTCCTCATCTTGACCACATCCTTTCTCTTCCTCTCTCCAGTACTCCCCCTGCCAAGTCGTTCTACGTAAATAGATGCTTTTACCAGGGATGTGCTCGATAAATTGACTAGTTGATCAAAAGTTGCTACCTTTTTGAAATAGCCTGTTAAACTTATTATTATTTTGTTAAAGTAAACATTTAAATTACATATGGACAAAACCAAAGATGGCGTGTGAAGTGTAGTCTGCTTCTACCGTGTGTTGTCGGTATATCAGGCCAATCAGCGGCGCTGTATATCTTGGAAGCGGCACTTTTTGCATCACAACAACTTCCCGGAAAATTGCTGACATTTCAAGGAACGTACCACAGCAAATGCTGATCCCTTCTCAGAGAAAGGTTTGCCTCAGTGAACACAATCTAGACTGAAAGAAAGTTGTTTGAGCATAATCAACTTACTGTAGATGTATTTTTTAATTAGGATATGCAAATGATGTGTTTCTGTCAATGTTTGTTTGGTTTTCATGTGCTAAATAACCCAATTCTTACCAGATGTACTTGTCAATATGTTTTTTCTTATGATAATTCAATTCAATGCATTCCACTCCTACTCTGCCTTATAGACTTTACCTTAAGTAGTATAATAATAAACTAATAAGAAAAATTTTAATTCTCCTCCTAGAAAACTTTACCAACAGTTTTAATTACTTAATTTATGCATTTCATGAAACAATGGACTTGCACAAGCAAAACATCTGTAAATATAAGAAGTGATGCTTTTGAAACTAAATCTTCACTTTAGTGTATAGCGCACTAATTGGCTTCCAATTTAGACTGCAACATAATTGCAGAATAAGCTCTTATTTCCATGTAGGTGTCACTGTAACTAAGGCACTCATTGAAATTCACATTCTGGGAAATGAATCTCAGGACTGCTGCTTTATCGCTACATTGAGCAAAATGTGTTCTCTGGAAAAATTTTTTTGCAGTAGAGCGAGCCACATTGTCCCTAGGGAAATATATGAACATTTCTGTGGTGCTCCTGCTAAAATGACTATGTAACCATGGCCGTCCATGCTCAGCCACACTATGGCTAGACCATTTTGTCATTGACATTTTGCATGCCTCTCTTACACAGAAAGAAAACAAAAACTAATGGTCATGGCCGCCCCGTTTGTGGCGGTGACTGCTGTCTAAGGACTTTGTGTAACTATACCGACTATCAAGCTATCATTAAGGGAAGGTGCGGAATGCCTTTAGTTTATTTTTGTATTTATTATTGGGATATAGTCACACCGGAATTTTGTTGAAACTTGGGAGTATTCTGCAGTATGCTTTAGTTCTTATCAAAAGAATAAGTCTGCAGGTCAAAAGAGCATGGTTAATCAGATGTATTGATGAATTACAGATTGCTTAAATGGAAGCGCCATGATGAATCTTTTATGTCGGATCTGGCAAATATTGGCTTTGTGTTTTGCAGCTTATAGGCTGTATGACTTTAGCTTTAACAAAACGTTGACGATCCGAGTGCTGTAATGCAAACCCACAGGGAGGCGAGAGAGAGATTTCAAACTGTCAGGTTTATCTCATGCATAATCGCTTGCACAAATAACGAATGATAAGGCGAGAACGCCGACAGGGCTTCATATCTGCAAATGAAATGCTTGCTGCTGCACTGAGAAGACAATAGATGGCGGGAAACCACAGCAACCTCTACAGGGACAAACTTTGTTAGTGTTTCACAAACGATAGCAAATAAGCATATGTCTTTATGGCCTGGTAGAGCCACAAATAGCTTGTCAGAAGTGTGAACAGAGCAGTTGCCCTTTATTGCTTTTGGTGGTGTTATGGTGCCTTTGAGTCCCTCTCCCGCTCCACAATAAACGAGGAGCTGCTTGCTAACTCAGACCACGTTTACCTTTGGGGCCTGTGTGACTGAAATGCCCCTTTCATCAAGGAGGGATATGTCTGTCTCAATATCCCCCTGGTGCTTATGGCGCTGTGCACACAGAGGAAGAAGAGATAGAAGGATGTGCTATTTCTTTGTCCACCATAGCGTATCCCCGTTTGTGTACCCTCTCCCACCCCTCTTCTAATCTCTGGGGGAAAGTGTGGAGAATGCAATCAGAACAGGAGGGGGGCATCTGGACCTGTCTACAAGGAATCAAGGGGATGGTTGACTGGCAGCGCCTCCAACCCTCCTCCGCTACCTTCTGTTGAGCGTCACCCCCCTCCTCTTCCACTTGTACCTGTCAGCGGAGCAGTGGTTGAGATCTCTAAGGTTCGCTGGTGCAATCCGCTCGCTGCTCACACAGTATCTCTTTATCCTTCGCCCCAGTGGCTTTCAAGATCGAACCCGCAGAGCGGAACCACATTTGTTATACTACGCCAACATTTTTCTGTATTCTCAAAGGCTCATCTCTGAATTTTTGACATTGTTTACGTTGCAGCCAATTTTCTAAGACAAACCTAATCAGGTAAAAAGTGTAACTGATAAAATTTGTAAAGGAAAAGTCCACCTAAAAATACAGCTGCTAGTGAAACCCTTGTAAACGTCTGTGGCATCTTTGTTTTTTGGTGTACTAATAGTAATTTTTCCTACAAGGAGAGGCCAAATGTAAGTTATGGTTCATCACATTGACAATGAAAGATTTAATAGAGCAATTCTCTCAAGACTGACAAGTTGGCACAAACCCTGTTTTTTCTTATTCTATTATTGATTCAACTTTTCCTTAACTGAAAGAATCTCCAGTTTTCTTACCGCTCACTTTTGCTTACCTACACATTTAATGCAAAGAGTTGTCACCTGTTATATACAAGCAGAACAATTGAAGTAGTAGTAAAATCCTAATTACTGGTTTAAGAGGTATCTGAGGGTGAAATTTTCCTTTACTTATTTTTCATTTCCAGGATTTGTAGCTCTCCATCCAAGACAGATAGCTATTATGCTGCTGTTGGCAAAAAAGATAGCCCTGAAAGGTTCTGAGGGTTTATGATATAAGGTCATGGTCACAGGGCGGCAGTAACTAAATTAAATTATAGCTGCAAGCAGCAATACGGTGGATGCGCTCCAGTCTAGATATTCAGACAGAGGTAGCAAAGTTTTTGCATTTGTACAGAATTTCATTGTAAGAGAGTTAAAAATATGAAAAATTTTATCTGCACTTTGAGGATTAAATAAAAAAATTCCATATGACCAATTGTGTCCACAAAATAGTCTGCATCATTCTTTATAAGGTTAGACCATTCTTTAGAGAAAGTTATTTTATCCTTTATAGGAAGAAACTTATTTTCTTTTTTGTCAAATTCAATACAGAGAGGAAAATAAAAAACTAACAAATGTGAATATGTATCAATACATTAGGACTGGGGAAACACATTACACACAATACATTTGATACTTGTATTTCATTTATTTTCAAATTGCAATTTCTTACTTTTGAAACTTTTTTAAATAAATCTCTAAAATCTAAATCTAAAGTCTTATACCACAATACATATCTGCCAAACAAATGTCATGTAAGTTAATTTTGACTTGCATTCCCTTAGGTTGATAAATGTTCCACTTTAAACAAAATAGAGGAGTCAAAAGTGAAATTGGATTTCAAGTTTTTGATTCAATTTGAGTGATGCGAGTGCATAAAGCTGTTTGTTTCAAACTTAAAATGCTGTAGGGATAACCATCAGAAAATGTGTTCTTACATTTCCGTAAGTCGCTTGTTTTTCCTCAAAAGGAGAGGGTTTTAGTAAGTGGAAAGTAAAACAAGAAAAAGACAGAAAGACAAAGACTGAGACAAAGCCAATAAAAAACATTGTACCTGGTCAGCTAAAAATAACCTCTTGGAGTCTTGAAACTCTGAACGCTAAACTGCTACACAAAAGTAAAAAAATGTTTGCTCTTATATTTAATCCTCTTTAAAGTCGTTTTAAGTTTTTCTGTCCACCATCAGCTGATCTAATGCTGAAGTAGAGGTGTCTGACGCTGCTCTGGGAAATTGCATTCCCCCTCCTGTTCCTGCTGTCATTTACCTTGAGACACCGTATGACGCGCCTTTACATTATTAAATGTAGTGCACATGCTCCTACATTTGTCACCATATTGGCATCTCCTGCCTGTAACACCTGATTGGCTGAGTTCGTCATCTGTCATGTGCAGCTGAATGGCAGTAGGATCAATGGTCAGACTCAGGAGTGGCTCTGACCTTGGACTCATCCCTTCTCATTGAAACCAAATTCCATAGAGGGTTAAGGGAGGAATTATATTCCCAAACTAATAGATGAGTATTTAGTGCTGTAAAGTCCTCAACCTTAAAACATTTACTCTCTGCCCATCCCCATCCTCTCTTCAGCATGGCATGAAATTAACTATATGCCAGTGAAGTGGGCTTTTCTTGCTTCACTTTCACTTCTGACAAGCTAAGGATAATGGAGGCGGTGCCTTGGATTTATTTCTCGAGAGTTTTGGTTAAAACACCCTTTCGACTGAGTGAGTGTGTCGAGTTGTTTGCTGCTGCCAGTGAATTACTTTGCCCTTTTGTGTCAGGCAGAAGTCAGATGAAAAGATAGTTAGTCAAAAGAAGCATTGTCCCTCTTCTATTCTGACCGAGACAGAATGTTTAGTTAAATGCTGTATTTAGTTAATCTCTCTCTGCACAATTCTCATTGTTTTGTCATTGCTGTTGTTTAACAGGAGCTTAATCTTCCGGTTTGTCCAGTCACATCATTACCGCTCATATAACAGAGATGCATATGAGCTGTTAACACAACCTACATTGATATTTTACCACGCTTGATCTATTATTTGTAATGTTTTTTGTAAATTAATTATTCATTTCAAGGCATGATGAGACTCGGTATTAGCATTTTCTTGGCTCTACTCAGGTTCAACATATTCCTATTGATGAAGCCCATATTGTTCAAACCCCGTATGGAATTAGCATGTGTGTTAACCCTGTTGTTTCTTCTTATATTTTGTTCACTGGGTCACTGTTTTCTTTTTTTGTAGGCATTTATGGGTGGGTAAAACAACATAAATATTCAAGCATCCAGGGGAAAAGTTTACTTTAAAAGTACAATTTGCAACATTTGAGTGTTTACTTCAATGTTTCTTTTATTAGCATGATTAGCACATTGTTTGTGCTTTCTTCCCATCTCCTTCTTAATTTTCTACTACCAGAAGCATATTCTGAGCTATGCTCATTAACAGTAAATTGCGGTGACGTGTGGCCTCTTACAGCCAAAAACCCAACAACTTTGTGTGAAGACATACAATGAATGTAGACATACATTTTATCTGTTCTGCTTCTTTCTAAATCTTTGGTCCATTTTTAGTGAAACTAAAAATGATGAGCCTTAAGATTTAAAAAGAATGAAGGACATAATGTAGAGAGCTCCTCTGCTGTGAGGCTATAGCTCTCCAGCCCTGATTGATTCAAGAGTTTGGAGTCCTTTTTTTACTGGAAGATATAGGTTGAACGTCGCCATATTGTGGTGATACTGTGTCTTTGGACTTTTGTCTCTTTCTGAACTGTCAGTCATTGTCCTCCATGGATTAAAAATTTCCTTGAGCGTTTTCACATTTTCTCCTCTCTTCAGTGTACTTACTGACTCCTCTAAAACGCCTCTTTAGTAATTGAGATGAGCCACGAGAGCGAAGAAACTTGGAGCCAAGTCACAACTATCATCTTTTATTCACAAGCCATTACATGAATGCCAATGCAGACTTCCTTTATCTCCTCAAATCCTCCCCAAAGATTCCTCTTCCTTCTTGCTCCATGGTATCTCTACATATAAACCTGGCATAATATTCTGATAGTCCTATTAATAACAATTCCACTAAAATATATCAGCAGCGAGTCTCTCAGACACAAGTTTTATTATGAGCAATGGGGCAATTTGGCATAGAAGCATGGGGGTGTTCAAAGAAGGCCCATCACTTATCTAAATAGCACAGAGTCATATGCTGAATGTCAAGTTATTAACTATGGCTGTAATACAAATTCAATTCAGAGGTCAAATTAAATTAGCAAAATGCTGAACTGCTTGCTAATCAAACAAATGGAAAGCTCTTCTGAAATGGATTTGTACTCTATCATGGTCATTTTTCAGTGGGAAGACGTCAAGCAATATGTTTTGCTTCTTGTTTTTCACCAAATTATGTTTTTGATTAAATTTGCCAGTTGGACAAAGCATTCACTGCGATTTTTTTTTTTTTTGTCCCCAGAATTTTTTACCCTTGTTTCACCGTTTGAAAATCTGATTACGGTTTTCATTTTAGCTCTGTTTCTTTCCTTAAGCAGAGAAGTCTTACCTGGCTGGCTCCATCCAGCTTCATCGTTGTAGACGATATGTTGGAATTGCCTTCAGTGCGTCTTCAGACCTCAGGGACTTCTTTTCATTTTGTCTCTTCGCTCTTTTCTTGTGATCTGGGGGAATTGAAAAGTCAGTGCTCAATAATGGAATAAATGGGTTTAAAGGGTTGAGGTGGAGAACCGTGTCCTTACCAAGGTATTAGTTAACAGCCCAGACACAATATCAGACGTGCGTTTGATACGCTGTCAACCATGGACGCTCTACCAACTGCATATGTGTCGCTCCATTGCTCACTGCCTATTATTTAGAATCTTGAATGACTTTTCAACTATTTTGATTGCATTTTCTGTAATAAAAAAGAGCTTGCTGAGAGACTAAAATTGGTTCTGTAATACTGAACAAATCATTATAATGGTTACTAATTATGTTGAAAAAAGCTTGTCTTTAGCTCCAATTAATTAAGTTTAGATTTGTCTATTGATCAAATGTTTTCGAATGTCCAAACGACACTGAAACACAGGGCAGCATTGTATGTACACTTGATACATTTTATTACATTATTTGTAATACACAAACCCATAATCCGACGAGGAAATCAATCGAGCAAGCTCATTTAGTTACTTTTGTTTTCATGATTGGAATGCACTAATCACACGGTCTGTTGATTCTGTAAGCCACAAAATATAAGCAATTTAAATCCAAGAGGACTGTGTGTCGGATGGATGCATTGTTCTTTGGCAGCGGCAGTAACTGGCTGGGTGGAGTAAAATATCTGACGTCAAGGTAAAAAATGCTCGGCCAGCACCTGAGCCAGGTCTCGAGATGGACCAGATGGACCTGCTGAGTTTTTATAACATGATTTCCTAATATGTCTCTCAGATATTGCTGATTTTACAGAAGGTTTAATACCTGAATAATATAATGTTTTTACTATTTCTGTCTCCACTGAATAGAAAATCAGGCTTTTATTGGAGGCTTTTCTATCCAACTCTTCCCGTTTTATTTCGACTGGGTGAAATTTTTAGTAAGATACCTCCTTGTTTTTCAATCTGCTCCTGCAGTTAGGTTGCTGTTGCTGCTTTTGATGTAACTGCAAACTGAAAACCTATTCCAGCTTCTTAATTAGTTTTTACATTAAAAGCCCTCCAGCGATTCAGGTTGCATTATTTCTTCCATCACGTGTTCTATTCACAGACCTTTATTGTGAAACATCTGCATTAGGTGTTGAGTGTCATTAACAGGATCTTAAATCAAGAATTAAGTTAAATGATTTCATGAAAATGATTGTAATATCATAATTTTCTTCGTATATGTGTGCTTGAAATGCAACCCTATCAACTAGAAATTAGATTTATGTATTCCTGAATTGTTTTCCCAACCAAACACACATAAGCGTTAACTTTTTTGTATTGAAACATCTACTGTATTTCAGGTAGGTGGTTGGGGTGGATTCAGGATGCAAAGGCAGATGCATCCTGAATCCATTCTGAGGTTAGTTTTAGGTAACAAAAATTTGGTTAATCAATTGCTGCCAGAGCCTAAATGTAACCTTAAAAAGGCATACGGCAAGATCAGATATTTGGCAGAAATCAAATGTCATGGCAGATACGTTAATTAACATTTCCTCATTATGTTATAATATAAAAAAAAAAAGTCATAAATTTGCTGTTGCAAATTTAACTAAATCTTATGATGTGATGTTGAATGGCAGAAATGTTTACACTTGTTTTAAATGAAACAATGAAGGAAGTGTTGGATCAAGGCTGTTATATGATGCAAAAAGCACTTTATTTAAAGCACACTGAGACCTTTAATCCATTCCAACAGACAACACAATTGGGTACTAGTCATTTTTTGGGTAACATATTTTATTTGAGGATAGATTTTATTCAGCAGAATGAGCTTAGATCCTGAATTCTTATCTTCTACCAATACCATGGCTACCTGGAATGCTTGTCTCTGTTGCAACACAAAGGAGAAAGAGAGGTCGCAATGGTTTTCATCAGTGGCCGCCGGTTTGTTGTCCTTCTTCTTCTTCTGAACTAAATAAAACCCCTGAAAGTTTGTAGAGTTGGACCAATATTGACCAAGCAAATTAAACTTCATGGCAAAACCTCCCAAACTTACTTATAAAGCTTGCGCTGCCCTGAGTTCAAACTTTCTAATCTTTTTCAATCCAGGCCCAGCGCCACTCTTTTCACTGCCTCTCGTTTACTAGCTTCTGGCTTGTGTTAGACTAGCGTACAACTGCTCATTCCATTTTGACACTTTGGCTTACCACGCTGTAACTGTAAATGCTACATAAATTAAGTTTGGTCCTGTTTCGTGCCCTGGACCAATCTCCCAGAAAGGTGGGGGTAATTTACAAGGTGCAATTTGTGGCGCGAATATATCACCACCGGTTTATTGCAGCCTATCACAGGGACTGATCAAATTGATATGCAGATTGGTGGACAGCAGCACACACCTCATTCAGCTGGAGACCTGCAATCACAAACTCAACTATAAGTGACATTGTATGTCCAATGTCCAATAAATTGAGTCACGCAAACATCATATAACAACTTCTATGTATGTAATTGTTGCTGTTCATTGCATTCTGTTGCATTGATGCTGTTTTATTAGCACAGACATTTTTGTTTCCCGTCTGTTCTCCTGTTTCCCTCTCTCTCCCTCACTCCCTCACTCCCTCCCTCTTGTCTTTCTTTCTCTTTGCCCACCTGCCAACTCTAAGCAGACACACACACACACACACTCACACACACACCTTTGCCTCACTGAAACTGTGATGGAGATGTAAAGAACGCAGTTTGGCTGTGTTTGCTGGCAGATGCCTCTCCCATGGCCTGCCCGACAGATTACATTTATACGTCCAATTTAGTTCAGGTGCTGAACCCGCCAAAAAAAACACCCAGCCTCTTGAGGGAAGAGCTTAGTGGGGAGGCAGAAAGGTAGGGATAAGACTGAGAAAGAATCAGGGGAGGGGGAGAGTAGCCAAACACATAGGCTTTCTGCTGCTGGTGAGAATTCTACAAGACGACCTGTCTTGGTGAGACAAAGACTGATTAAACCTATGAAGGAGCAGAGTCTATGAGAAAAGACAGAGGCTGCGAAAAAGTCAAAGAGGGATAGGCAGAGCACTGTGGAGGAAAAAGGGGAGTAGGGGGGAGAGAGACAGTTGCAGTGGGTGTGGAGCACACATTTCCAAAGAACCCATCCCAGCGAATGGATCACCGTGCATCTGACCGAATCCTTGTCGCTATGTGATTTATTGGCACGCATAACGTGGAAGTGTGCTTGGAGTGTGCTAGTGAGCTGACAGGGGGGTCTCGGGCTCGTGAAAGAGGGCTCCACTAATCCTCCCCCTTTAGGGTAAGCCTCCCACTGAACTCGGTACTTGTCCAAGATACTTTTCTGTACTGAGGAAAAGGAGAGTGGAAGAAAAAGAAAAACAAGAAGACGAGTATCGGAGGAGCTTTTGTTGATACTTCAGCCATGTCAATGCTAATTGCGACCCAGCAGATCGATACCACCACCTCCAAAATGGTAAGCATGAAGCTGCACTTTACTGTAGTGTGGACACTGTTAAGCCGGATCTCTCTGGTGTTTGTGAGCCATGTCTCTTCTTTATTAGTGTTATTAGGCCCATGTGGTTTGCAGTTGTCTTCCTGCTCTTTTGTCATGTTTTAGCTGAATCTTGCATAATAACACTCATTCTGGTTGAGATATTAATTACGATCTACAGTCTAAGTGTGCATGTGGACCGTCCTGTCAGTGGACATGAGTGGTAGAGCTACACAATATTTTTAAGTCGGAAAGAAATTAGTTGTAATTCAGCATTACACTGGAAGCACCAGAAAAGCAGAAATAAGTACACTTTAACATGTGTTTTGGTATCGCAAGTAATGTTGTTTTTTAACAACGTTATGGAATATTTTCCTCATATCGCGCAGCCCTTATCAGTAGCCAGCTGAGTTGGGCCACTGGACTGTGAGCGTCCGGTACCATGACAGAATGGCTGCTTTTTTTTTTTTGATGGGCCAGTGCTGTCCCTGGGGCTCTCCTTCATAACTCACTCACCATCTCTCAAGGCTGGTGGGCTTAGGTGAACATTTAATCAGACTCTCCACCTGTCTCATTAAATCAGTCCCCCTCCGCTCATTTTTTTTTTCATTTACTTCATTTCCTTATTCGCCCCCTTCATTTGAAACCTTTGGAAGCCCATCAAAGTGTTGTCACATCAGTGGGACTGATGGAACATGGCTCGGGCCAGAAGTGACTCTTTTAGAACTTATGTCCACTTGTTGACATGCGTATGACGTATGTGCAGCTGCAACACCCTTGTCGAGTGGCCTTGGATGCAGTGGCTTGTTTAGGGAATTACGCAAGTTTCAGATTACTTGGAGGCTAAATGAGAACTTTTGCACCACAGTACTGAAGTTACAGGGTGGTTGACTAGACTCCAAAATAGAGCTTTACCGATTTAAACCCTGTAACATCTAAATGCCGACCGGCACTGCACCAAAATATGACTCCTGTTCAATTACGGCAGTAAGACAGAGCAAGTGTGAATAACAAATTCAATCAAAGCGAAGTAGCTACAGTAACATGCAGCATTTAAAATGCACATTTGCATTTTTAGACACCACTAAAGTCACCTCCAAGTGGCTTTTCTTGAAGTATAGTAAATTGGCACACGCTCAGATCAGTTGTGTATGTGGGAGGGGAAGTGCAGTCCTTAATTAGCTAGAACAATATGTCAGATGGCAGGAGCATAAAACAATGACACAACGTGACACATGTGTAATGCTAATATATTTGTGACGTGAAAAAAAAAAAAAAAAAGCTGCATTTATCAGAAAAACTGACAGGTTGGGTTATTTTTGGTATTAGTGAAGGCTACAATAACAGCATATGGGTTTAATAAGACAATGTGAAGTTAAAGCTAGTATCATATTATTAATTGATCAATCATGATTATGTGATGTTGTACTGTAAAATATAGTAGACAACCCTATTTTCTGCCAATTAGAAATGTTGTTCGTAATGTGACTTTTTTTTTTTGTTTTTTTTTAAAGAGCCTGCACACTAGAATCAACACATCCCTGATCATATTTTTTTTTTTTTTAAACCAAGCATAAGCTACTTCATAGCTGCTGTATTTTGCCTGTTCAATAGCTAATCTAAATAAACAGCAGGCAACTATCAATATGGCCATGTTTGCTGTAGAGTTCCTGTGAGGCAATATTTTGAAAGTTGCTTCAGCTTCAGCTGCATTTCAGAAAATCCCAGATTTCATAACAGTCTTTACACAATCAGCACATTGTTCAAACAAACAGGATTATTAATATGTGAGTTGTCAAGTCGCGGAAATATTCTAGACTTTTTTTTTTTGCATCACTGAAATTGTTGAGCATTATGCTCTTTATGTAAATGTGGTCAATCTGTACCAGGTGCATGAGCGTAACACGTGGACATCCGCTTTTAAAAGACGACCCATCTTTACTTAACCTATTAACTGCTTTTATCAGGTATGCTTGGTGCAGATTATCATGAGTGGGCTCTTTGCCAAAGCGGTGGTCAGGTGTATATCTTCGCTGCAGTTGTCCTTTTAATGCTAATATCAGATATCAGCAATGGGTCATTTGGAAAAGGGCAATGTGATATTTTACAGTTTGGCGTTGTAGCTCGTACTAGTAAAAATCAGCTGAGCAGTTGTTTTTGCTTTGCTTTTGTTTTGCTTCCTTGACACTTTTTGTCATTTGGAAAGAAAAAAAATCCTTGCCTTAAAGCTTCATGCTGCTTAATATCTTGACAGGTTCCCCCTCACATCCTCTCTCTGTGTCCTCCTAATTCTAATCACTCGCATTAAAATGGTTTCCAGCTCTTGAGCTATTATCCCTGATAGAGATTCCTCCCTTAAAACACTAGACATGCTTTACGTGCTTAGTAAGACACAGGGGATGAGTGTGTAGCAGAGTGTTAGAATGTCTTTTGATGACATTTTGATACAAATGTTATTGGACAAAAAAACTTAAATTACCTACGAATTCCTCGTTTTATCCAGGGTGAAGTAATATTGTTTTACTATGTGGCAGATTAGTTCTGTAAAAAATGGGGGATATATTATAAAAAAAGGCAAGATTTAGTATTGATTCTTTGTGAAACTGTAGATGATTGACTGCAACACACAACAAAGGCTGAAATATGAATAAGTGATTTCTCTGCGGACGTTTGTCTCTGGCGCAGCTCCTCTGTGGCATTTAAGTCCTACTTCTCTTCAAATCTTCAAATAAATCAATAATTACTTTAAATCCACAGTTTTCTATTTTTCTGTCATTCACACAACCTTTTCACTTTTCGAGCCAGAACACCAAACCAAAAAAAGCAAAGTGGAGAAATGACTAATGTGGAATTGAATGTATAGATTTTTTTTGTGCTAATTGAAGTCCTGGCCAACGCGTTCTGGCCAGTTCACTTGGACTCAAGTCAAAATTGTGACTGGAATCCTATAGTAAAACAAATTAAAAAACCATCAGATAATGACAGCAGGTTGTTCTAGTAATAACAAAGCTTTCTCACAATCATAAATTTGGGGTGTCTATGTATACTGTACGTGCGTTGCGAGTCTAAATGCCAGCAGTCCACGTGAGGCAAATTTATCGAAACCTTTCAACTTTCCCACCTTCCCACCCCCTCTTTCCCTTATTTCACTTTTCTTCTTTGCACTCTGCGGTTATTTCCTATCCCCTCTGCTCTGCCTTCTGTTACTCCGATATAATTTCAGGTTCATCTTGAGGAACACATGTACAGAGGGCTCAGGGTGTCTGCAAAAAAAACAACAAGAAAAAAACGATTAATAATCAAGGGAGCAGGAGCCAAACACCTGAATTCTTACTGTCTTGTAATGCTTTTCACCTGGTAACACTTCCTATAAAGTGACTGGTACAGTATAAAAACCTCTTAATAATCAGCAGCTCACTGGTGGGTTCATGCTGAGCAGGCACACATTGTTCAAACACACTACACTTCAATTTAAAAAAAAGCGGAGAACCCAGCGTTTTTTTTTTTTTAAAGATACCTAATAGGCACAGCAGTGTTTCTAGTTAAATGCTAACAACAGCGTGCTAACATGCTTACGATGGCAGACAGACATTGCCATCCTCAGAGCTATTAGTGTGGCTTAAAAATGTGTCCTGGGTTTGACTATTTCACTCACTTAAAATATCATAGAGCTTCAATGAAGATCGAGAACAAGCTGATACAAAATATGGATGATACCATGTGGAATAATTAAGTGGCTCATTACTTTTATAAAACAGTTACTGCATAAAAGTTACTACTACGGCTACTACGGCTACTACTTTCATGAAATAAACAGATAGCAACAAAAAAATGAATAATTCATTGATAACAATTAATAATTCTTCCCTCTTCAGCGACATTTAACAACACACAGACGCGATGGGAACCATGCTTGACAAACATTTCCTCCAAAAAGCAGGCATTGATTCAACACCCAGGACATTTATCAACCTTGCCCAGTAGCTAGTCCTTTTCAACTTAGGATTTCACAAGCTATCTTTTTTTTTTTTTTTTGTCCCTGCTACTGGATTTGTTGGCTTTATGCTGAGCCGCCAGAATGACAAACCAACCCTCAGCAAACAGACTTTTCATCCTTGGACCACCATCTCCACCATACGTGAAATTATTCTGCTGGCCCTGTCTGGGAAATGGGTTCCAAGTCAACAGAGAAGCATGCGATAACTGAAATGCGTTTTTTTTTTTTCCTTCCCTCTCAGCGTTGCATCTGCAAATTACCTTTGTGCCTTTACACTTTATATGTTTCACCCACCGTTACAGCTCACTCCCGCTCACATCTCCAGGCTCTATTCTATTCCTCCCCTTTAGCCCTCCTCCCTGCTCGTTCTGTCCCTCTACATTTCCTGGGGACTTTATCTTGCCCATTTCAAATAGGATTGAGACTCAATTTGCCATGCTTCATGTCACTATGCTACAGAATTCCACATTTGATTGATATAGACACATCATAAAACTGCAAAATGAGCAAAATATGATTTGTCACAACTTTTTCCTCCCCCTTGCTATTTGTCATTTCCAAGATTTGTTTCTCCTTCTTAATGCTTTGATTCGTCCTGAGAGATTGGCGCAGCAGTGGCATTGGGCAGATGGAGGTGTCCATCAAAAAAAAAAAAAGGTCTTGTCCTCGGATTTTTGTTGAGGCGTGTAGGTGGTTTCCCAGCGGCAAGTGACAGCACCTATTAATTTGGTCATTTAATTTTAAGTCCAACAGTGTCAGGCTCCAGCACCTTCAATCTTCTCCTGTCATTCAAAACGAGCCTCTAGCCAGCAGCCGCAAACACATACACTCAAGCACACACATAGAGGACGCAAAAAAGGCTTTTAATCTGAAGCTAAAAATTTTGCCTGGTCCTTTCCTGAGGATGCGAGTACCCAGGAAGAAGACTTTAAATCTGTCAGACTTATACCCCACCACATTTTAAATTGCTGCTTCGACATCTTGGCGATACTTGGGGACAGATGTAAGGGTGTGTAAAACGACTGCAGCCGCAAATTGGGTTCTCTTGTCATAAAATAGAAGTCCAACAGACCCGAGTATCCCAGGTAATGGCAAGATTGATCCTCCCTCCGTGAAGCTCGGGATTGAAGGTGGAGGTTTATGGCAGTATTCTCAGTAAGAAATGGACCGCAACAGAGAAATGTGACACCACAGTATAAATTCATGAGTTCTCGCGCTCTCTCGCTCTTTTCTCTCTCTCTCACCTGAACCTTTGGTCCTACTGTGAACGCCTGCTGCCATCACAGCTCGAATAGGAGGCTTCTTCTTCAAGGTCAAACTTGTCTCTTACCCCGTAAACCTCTCTTTTCTATCTTTCAAGTTTTTCCGGATTATTAACTCAAATAGCATACGTGTGCATTTAATTAGAGAGTCAACACCGTACTGCATGACTTCCCTTTTTAACTCGTTTTTTTTAATTAAATTTAAAGTAACTTTTCACTTTTAATTTATCCAGGTTTTGAGATTTTGTACTCACCTGAACTACTTTCTACTAAAATAAATAGTAACTAATAAAACCATTCACAGTGAGGCCTGTTGATTATTCAAAGTAACATAACACTGTTTCTAGAAAAACATGTTTCCGTAGATTTAAAAAAATATATAATAATTTAGAATTTTGCGAGCACCACACATGCATTATAATTTAACTCTATTTTATTTGGGTGGAGGCAGAAACCTTAGACACCTGAAAGTCTTGACACTTAAAACCAAATCTATCTGCATGACAACAGCTAAACCCTTAAAAAGCAACATCCCCCATAGTATTTCTTATCCTGTGCAGCCAAACATTAGTGGACCAGACCCACATAACTTTATTTTAAATTCTAGTGAAGTTCCCAAAATTAAGATATTAAGAATGTTCCCGCTTAATGGAATAGTCCTTAATGGATTCTTGGGTTTGAATATGTCTCTCAGTGTAAACATGTGGAATGAAATGGAATATGGAATATGGAATATACAGTAGTTTCAAAGAGCTGGAACAAGCAGATACACAGTACAGTATACTGTACAAACACCCTAAGATTACTTAAAACGATGTTAAGGGTAGAAAATACAGTATGTTTTCATTCAATTTGGGTGAAATGACAATATAAGTCTTGATCTCATTAAATCTTGAGCATTTTTCTTACACCATCCAACATGAAAGATATTGATCCTCTTATTTAATTCATGTTAAAGCTTGTCAGGATGATTGACCACCTCCCTTGGGCCACATTAATTGCTGTCTGGCAGTCCAACAGTTTAAAATGTGCTGGCAATGACGCTGGACCACTTCTGGAAATACTGTGGACAGTGACCAGACAACTCCCTCTGCCACCTACTCATCTCACTGTGGCAGCTTCTTCCACGCTACCTTCACTTGATGATGGAGGAAAGTATTTAGAGACTACAGCCCTCTAATGTAGTTCCTATCCAGGGAGGGACATGTGGCTTGATAAGTACAGCTCTCGCACAGTGGCATGAAATGAGAAACTATCCATCATATATCATGGTGGTCGGTTGACAGAAGGAGATGCGCTGGCAGATGTGAACTCATGCGTGTGCTAAGAATTTTAACATGAAATCTGCAACATTGATGTTTTTGTTTAGCAGCACAGCAAGCTATTTATTCAGAAGCGTATATATACATAAATTAAACCACATGTGTTCCACTAGATGGCAGTGTTTGTCCACTGCTCCTATATTAACTGTATTGAATATGAGTGTGTTATAGTTGTCGTTCTTGTCTGTTGCTGTTTTTGCTGGCTTTTATTTTAATGGGTTCTTTTTAAGAGTAAAACATATAAGCAGAATACTGAAAGTACGTCCAGGAACCCCCCCCCACGGTGGCTCACCAGGGAAAGTTGCATTCACGCATGATTACATGACAACTCGGTGAGAACAAACAAAATGCAGCTGAAGCTCCTCTAAAACCTTTCTTTGTTCAGCTAATACTGTGGTAGAAGTGCATAGTTATTGTTTTCAGTGGACTGACTGTTTCTTTTTTGCTTCTTTCGTCATCTGGAAGTTTGTGATGGCCCAACTCGGCTGATATCTGCCAGTCCATCCCCACAAAGAGCAGACTCTGGCAGAGATTAAACCCCACAGCTCCTCCCTCTGCTGCCCAGCTGCTGGGCGAGAGAGCCACAGACTGCTGCATTTAACTCTTCATAGGGAAGCCTTAGAAATAATCATATTTAGTATGATCGCAATCGATATGGTGGGGTAATATAATAAGGTGATATGGCAGGAGGGCCAAGACAGACCCCACCACAGGTCCAGGAAGTGAATTGCCATTATTATTATTTTGTTTTTACGTTATTATTAATCAGTTAGAATATGTTCCACATATTCAGTCCAAATGTACTGCATCAGTACCCTCAGGATTATCTGCAGTTTGACAAATCTTGCTACCCAGCTTTTTTTTTCTTCTTTTTAATCACATCACTACAGTGCCTGGAAATTGAATTGCATTTGCCAGAGTCTGAGATTGATTTGATGTGCAGAAACACATGGCAGCATTTCCCCCCCCCCTTTATAAAACCCTACTTGGAATCAATGGTAAAATGTTTGGCAGATGCATGGCAGAGCTGGGGTTTGTACTGTCTGTATATTAGGGTTTGTAGCCGATTGATGAAGTCATGAGGTGGTAGGGTGTGTTTTTAATCTTTTTAGGAATTCAGTCTAATTGAAAGCTAAATCTGAACAGATGTGATTGTTTTGCTGTAGGTTGTTTGGCTGTGGATGTGTAGGCGGAGGATGTCTGCATGTCATGAGGATTTAAGCTTCTCCCAAAGTAGTTGTGCCTGTTCTGGGACTTGTCTGTTATGTGGGCTGTGATGAGTGGATGAGTTATTCTGTGTTTTTAACTCTCTGAGGGGAAAAAAACAGATTACAGATTCTGTTGTGCATTAAAAAGACATTTTGTCTTTTGAATATAAAAAAAAGTAAAAAAATAATTTGCTTTGCTATCTGTAGCTGGACTACATTTCCTGCTTTAAAAACATGCTTTTTTTGTACGGTTACTCTGATGTAACTTTAGTGCTTTACTACTAATTTCCACATTTGTCAGTTAATCGACTGGTAATTCTTCAAGCAAAAATGGCAACTATTCGGTGGTTAGAGCATTTCAGATATGAGTATTTAAAACTTTTCTTTGTAATGTATGATAGTTAACTGATCATGTTTTGGTTTTGGACTCTTGATCAAATTAAACAAGCGGTTTGAAGACGTCTCCTTGGGTTGTGGGAAACTATATTGGGCCCTTTTCATTGTTTTCTGCCATTTTAAATAAAAGGATTACTCTTCTGATTAATTGATAATGAAAATAATAGTTGCAGCCCTATCTACATGCTGTGCACTCCATAGTTCTGTCTTTAAAATGGATGTTTATTTCGTAAGCAACGACACTTCACTTGCGTCTTAATTTTAAGTGGCTGTGTTCGTGGAATTAGTGGAAGAAAACAACCAGTTAGGTTGAAATGGAAAACAAATTAGCATTGCTTATCACCTGTCACATGGAACCTGGAGAAAAGGTTGAAACTGTGGGAAATCTAACTGAGTGATGCCAGGCCTATTAATGTTCTTATTTTATGGTCTATCAAAACCTGTCTCCCTGGAACTGTGCCATGCTTGTCGACTCTTTCTCCTTTTCTCCACATGGGGGCGCTCTTGTTCTCTGCACGACTTCTCCGTAGACCCGTCTGGAGGCAACGACAAACTAATAAGAGATACTCTGCGAAGTCATGCTAAATGTCGACCGCAATGCTATGAAATCTACTCTGTTAATGTTTGCGACGTGTCGCTCGCAGCTGTTGGGCACATGAGCCGGTCTCTGTGCTCCCTGTGAGGCAGAGACCTATTAGTCCCTGGACGTTCATCAGCGGTCACTTTCTTTCCTACCACGAGGGAGGGAAAGAGGGAGACGGGGAATCGCTGAGGCTGGCTTCTCTTGTCTTTCGGATCCGGACCATGAGAGCTTTCTTCAGTCTCCAGAAACCTCCTGCACTCGTTTGTTTTTGCATCAAGTTTGGAAAGTCTGGAAACCCACGTCGCTGCAGCATCGGCGAGACCCGACCAATGAGCCTGGAAGTACGTGCTGTGCATCCTGAACGCGGCTTGGAGTGATTTATCTTCTTTTTTTTTTCATCTTTTTTTTTCAACTGAACTACAGCATCCTCTAATCGAATTACCTCAGCGATTCATTGAACCCTCTAACTTGGACTTTTGACTTCTTTGCATTCATTGATTTAGAACACAGACTCGTCAAAGTTATTCTTTGTGTGTGTGTGTGTGCATGTGTGTGTGACAAATAGTCGACATGGCATCACTGTATCAGAGATTCACCGGCAGGATCAACACAAACAAATCCTTCCCCAACCCTCCAGAGGCGAGTCATCTCCTCGGGCAGAGTGTCGAGGGGGACCGGGCGGTGGAGAGCCAGCGACCCCGGCTTCAGTACCGTCAGCACTGCGAGGACGAGGATGTAAGAAACTTATGCTGTCATCACCTTATGCTTGTCCAAATACATGTTAGGACCATTTCCAAATAGTTTCACACTGCACATCGACTTTAAATGCATATACATGTTCACGTTAAAGCCGCTGGAAGAATGAGTCCACTTCAGTGCCCACAGCTCCCCCTTTTTTTTGAAGACGAAGTTGCCAAACTTGTGCGTCATGGCATCATTTGGTTCGCCTGTGAGAAGCCGCATTTGTGTTGATAAATGACGCGTCGGTTGCGTCTCTTGTGAAGCAGCATACGATCAGTGGCGCTGTGTAGTCGCATAATAAATCTCTTTAACACTACATGCTATAGACGTTGGTCATGTGCTACATTTCTACCTTGAAATGAGCGCAATTCATGACATACTGCAGGATGAACGCAGCTACACCCGGCTTAATCTGTGATAAAGTACTGGAAGCATCAATGAGTCCAAACTGAGATATCTGGACACTTAGATCTATGCAGTGTTTCACTTTGGTCACATACACAATTCCCCTTGGATCTGCCATGTCATTATTTCTCTTTTGGGTGTTTTTTTTTATTTTTCTCTAAACTTGCTCAATATCTTCATAATATATTATAATAATATATATATGAATATATGTTCACTGTCAGCAGAAGTGCTTCACGTTAATCCAACATTCTTTTAAGTAAACTGCATAGTATGACTCATGGTGTATGTTTACTCCAAATGATCGTGTGAGGAATTTCATAAATCTCACCAGGGTCACCTTCGCTTTTTATGATGGCGGTTTTGTAAGCCGTTCAAAGCCTCTGCCTGAGTCTGAAACGTTGCCAAATATCCAGGTAGGACGAGCAGAATCGCCGCCCCTCTGTTTCCTCTGGGATTTTAAAACACTGTTGTCGTTCTTGTGAATACAGTTGCATTTTTGACAATCCTCCTTCTCTGTCATCATTACTCTCAGCTGCGTTCACAGTCAATGTTTGACTTTGAATTTGAAAGGTTCTATCTACAAACTGAGATACTAGGGTCCAAAGTCTTCGCATCCTACATAGCAAAACTGCTGTACAGGACAGCTATATTTTATTGCTCAACATTTTTATGTATACATATATTTATACACATTAAAAGTACTCTTAACTATAGGATATCACAATCCTGTCATCATTTTAAATGGGGTCTTCTGCCAGGCGACCTGTCCAGGGATCAACCCCTGTGAAGGATAAGCAGTTACAGATTACATGGATGGATCAATCTTCTCGATGTTAGTAGCCTTCTGTCTGCTGTTGTTCCTCTCAGCACTCTTTTTTTTGCCCCCACATTAGCTTAAATATTTTCGTCTGGACAAGGTCTGGTCCTCACTGTTAGTGTTTTTAGCTCTTAGTCTCTACTATCCCCATTGTTGCCTCTGCAGCACTCATGTTCTAAACATATAAATCTAGTTAGGAGCTTGGAAAAGTTAGGGTCAGTTACTGTTAGCACAGGAGGCCCGATTGTCTCCGATTCCTACACGTTGTTCTCATCTCTGAAGTAATAACAGTAACTTTTAGTTCTTAATAATAACATTAGTAGGAGCGCTTGCAAACAAACCGGAGCATGAGCTGTGTGATTAACATTGGCTAGCTGGCTAGCATGTTAAAAAAAAAGAGCTTTTCACTGAATAAAAACTCGTAACGGATATTTGTAATGGTGTCCGTCATAATCCGTTCAATAAAATCAACTTTTTTGAGGTTGCAAAAACATGAAAAAGAAAATGTATGGATCTTTTTTAGCTCTTCTAACCTCAGACACTGAGTTGACACGTTAAAGAGGCCCAACTTGATTGGTTCTCCTCCGTACATTGTGAGCAGTGATGGGTGCTTTGCATATAGAACGTTGTAGACATGTTAGATAATCATACATTTTTTCAAATTTTAGACTTACTAATGCATAAAAGTCTAAATAAAGGCACATACTGCTGTATGAATAACTCAGATACAATAAGGTCATACATTGTTTTTTTTTTTGTAGGTTTTTCCATTAGTAACTGCTGTTATATTTCTGTATTATTATTGATGCGTGTGCTTTCTTGTTTAAAGTCTCAGCTATTCCTCACTAGCTTGTGTTGCAAACTCCAGTGCTGTACAGTACGATGCAGGAGGTAAAACTCTGGTTGAGGTGTACATGAATATAACATGAGGTTGATTTATTGACCGGTGGGCCTGTCTTTGTGTTTGTTGGTGCAGAGAACTCCAACATGATCTGAAATCAATACAAACACTGATGTATAGTCCCTATTCATCAACCTGAGAGCGTGGCGGGGATAGAAGGAGATCTTTGTCAGATAAAGAGTTTTGAGTACAGGCCTGTGCAGTGATTATTGCAGGGCAAGGATGTGACAATAAAATCTGTCTTTCTATGGTTTTATTGGTGCAAGTTTTGAGGTTGTTTTTTTAAAAAAATCATGATTCCACAATATGTGTGTCTACAAATACACAACGTAGCCACACGTACTGTATCTGTATAGCACTCTTATCCTGCCTCGTACTCCTCATTTTTAATGTCAATCCAAGCTTTGGATTTCTATCCAGCTGTGTGGCCTTAATGAGAGTCTGGTGGAGGTGACATTTAACATCATGCTGTGGGGATGAGAACTAGAGCCCACTGGGATGAAGAGCTCATCCACTGACTCAGCCTCCCTTACAGAGCCACCACACAGCCCCGCTCTGCCACTTCAAAACTTTATCCACCCTGTTTTCCTCAGCTGCCTCTCCCTCCTTACACACCACTTCTCTACTGTTTCAGTGACAGGCATTATTAGAATGGCAAATTATTTTCTGAGAGCGTTCTTTTATCTCATTTTGCAACAAAAGCCTTTATTCACTGCAGCACATTTTCTGTTATCGTATATATATCACTGATTTATGCGGGCTTGTAATGCTTGAGATGTTGGGTTCATTGCTCTCATTGTAAGCGTCTCTGGATGAAAGTGTCAGTTAAATAACTTAATTTTTTTTAGCCCCATGGTCTCAACACCTTCTTTACTATTTCCAACACTTCCCCCCTCTCTTCCCTGTCATGTCCAGCACTTGCCGCCTTTTTGTCCTGCTGTGTAGTTTCCCTTCAAGATTAGTCACAGTGTATACAATGTTACATTCAGGATCAGATACCGGAAAATGTTGTTGCAGGTTGGCGTTTACTGTCTTGCTGAAGGATACTTGGCTGTGACCATTTAGTGACAGACCTGCTCTAGGATAGAATAAAACCAAGACCCCAATGCCAAAACTGGGATTTCCAAAAATGAGTCTAGGTCTAGCTTCACTAGCCGCGGTATCCTCCTGATCTCAGATACATCAAGTTACATAAGTACGGACAGATAATATATGAAACGCACATAAGTATGTATTAATTGCAGAGATTACAGTGAATGTCATGATTTTTTCGTTACCAAGACCAAAAACGATGCCGTAGCAACAAATTAACCAATGGAGGCAGTGAATTACAATATTATCATATATATCAAACTTCCGATTTTACAATAGGTTACTGGTCAGAGTTTGTCCTATATATAGGGACTCCTAACAGAAAAAATGAGTTTCCCTCAAATAGACAATGCATTTAAAACAGCTCATTATCATCTCTGTTCCCAATGAGCTCGTTTTCCCCTCTTTCTCCATTGCAGGCTAAATCCTTCTCTGTCAATACATTTGATAGTGATCTTAGTCTGAAATCCTCTCTGATGATGATTTCACAGCTGTTGAAACAACTCATTACAATCTAATCAAACATGTTTCTTTTTTCAGTTTACAAGCTCATGCTATCTGCGTCTACTTGAAGTAAGTTCCACTGACTTATTATCTGCTGACATTCACAGTTCAGTGGGAATTTGAGGAGTTTAACATCTAATATGTGTAGCCTTTCACTCTCATCTGGTCCAGTCCAACTGTATCTTGATAGTTATGTAAAGCCATTAGAGCCCCGCTTGAGCCTCTGCCTTCCCCAGCTTCATTTAAAGCGAATAGTACATGCAGTCTCACATTTCAGCTTCATTAATTAGATATCCTCTCTGATGGCATTTAAACCTACAACAAAAAAAAACAGACAAAAAGCAGAAATGGATTTTTACCTTTACCATAAAAGCTTTGTCCCTGTGGTGTGATTTTTGTTTTTCTCCACAGACACCATTACAAGATTAAACATCTCTGTTCCGTCTGTCTCTGTCTGGTGCGATCAGCACAATCGTAATGAGACTCAGGAGATATCTGGCTAGAAATACTGAGATTCAGACCTCTTACAAACTGAGAGGTGAGTGTGTTTTGTGTGATGTGTGTGTGGTTTGAGTCACGTATTCACACACTTCTGCTTTTTTTTTTTACACTCTCCCAACTTATCTCACTTATTCTGCGGTCTAATGGCTTTGCGTCTGCACTTTGCATTAAGAAGGAAAATGAGGGGGAAAAAAAGGAATAAATCCACTACTGCACATTAATGCACACTCACCCTTTTTTTCCTTTTTGTTTTATCTCTCTGTCAAACACACACACATCTGCACGCACAGACGAAAAGAGGATTATTTTTTTCTGTATGGATTATGAGACAGCTAAGACCTGAAATGCCCTTTTAATAAGCTTGCCAGTATCAGATATGGGATCTATGATAACAGAAATAATAATGTTGAAGAACATAAAAGTAGTAAATATACAATATATAGTAGAATATGCTTTTCTCTCCTCATTCACTGGCAGCAGATATAGAGGTTATGTTGGGGGTATAATAGGGCTTTGAATAAATCATAGGAGTATTATTTTTCTCTCAATGGGCAGATATCACATTTTCTGTTTCCTATATTGTATTGTCCTATGCTTATAATTTTAATGTTTTTTTTATATTGCTCTCAAAAGATAGCATAGTGATGGCTCTATTCTTGCTGTGCTATCATTAACACAGACGCTGCCACGCCTATTTTTTCCATTGAGAGAGATCGTGAGATTGTCCTTTTTTAGCACCTCACATCGTGTGTATCCAGTACCAGTACAAATGTGTATTATTTAACTTGATTTCATTGCCGTCAGCAATACCATTCATACTTAATAACATGTAATAGTTTCACTAATTTAAATGTTGTATCACAAGTCAACCGCGTAAACTTATAATAAGTGTTATTCTGCGAATTGATTCAATTAAATAATAAGTTCCCGTATTTACTTTTTCTCCCTTCTTCAACAAGCCCGTTTGTTTTTCATTAACTTTAAGCACTTTGCTACACGAGCTGATTCATTGTTTTCTGTCAGATCTAATCACTTTAGTTTGGTTCTTGTGCACCATCGGCTGTGAGTGCATTGGAACATAACAGTATGACAGGATATCCTGCGGCGTGAGTAAACAAACCGTAAGTGATGCTTCTTTCATTGTGTAATGCAGGGGTATCCTACTGACAACAACACGACTGGTTAATTTAGTAACTACTCAGATCCACTAAATTAAATGCTGTACTATTACAGACTAAGGTCTGAGAGAAAATAGGGTAGTGTGCAGGGCTTATCCAGTTCGAAGTTAACAGTAGGACAAGTAAAGATGGTAACGCTGTTAGACCCTGATACTCTCGTTTTGTCAGCAGACATTCATGTTCCCCAGAAGATGAATCCTAGTGACTTTGGTAATCATCAGACTTTTCTTCTCGCTCCACCATGAGGTTGACATTTTTGTTTTTTTAGTGTCTTTACAGCTATTTGATTGATTGCCATGAAAAGTGGTACGTCCCTCTCAATTGTAATCACTTCGTGTCTCCTGACTTTTCCAAATGGTCTAATTAGTCCAAAACTATAGTTTATGATCAAATACCCGCAAAACTAATAACATAAGCCTAAGATGCACTTAGTGTGTCGTGCTGTCTAGCAAATGGCATGCTAAACATTACACCTGCTAAACATAACAATGTTGCCATTGTGTGCATGTTAGCATGCAAATGCCATGTGCTCTCTGAAATAGCTCCATTTCACTCCCTGAAGTCAAATGCTACATTTCTTAAAAACATATAAATGATATTAGTGGAGGTGGCCCGCCTCCTCTTCAGTACACAGTACACTGCAGTTTGTACAACATTATGAGAACACATGGATGTCAACAAGAGACGCGCGGACGTAAGGTATTTGTATTACGAGAGAGCGTACACAATAGTTGAAAATAATAAAAATGAAAATAATCGTTCATGTAAGCAGCTTAGTTCAAGCAAGCCTTGAACCAGAATATGGCAAACAACCTGTTGACTGCATGCATATAAATGTAGCCACTGTCTGTCTTTGATTGCCGGCAAACTCTTCATTAGTTTAGAACAATGAACTGCTACTTGTCTTAATACTATCTGATTAAAGAAGCTGTGTTTGTCTGGTTTTGTTGTCTTTCGTGTTGATTAGGAAATAGTAAGTGAGTGATCAATAATGGCACTTGAGGGATAGAGTTGTTGTGCGTGTGGTGAGCGTTTTCCTGAATTATCTCCTTACAAAGGAAGAAAGAGAGGCCAAGGGAATAACTGGTAAAGAGACAGCAAATGTAATCATTTCGTCTTGCCTCCAGTCAACAGTAGGCATTGAGCCCTATGATTACTGTCATAGTCTACATATTCAGTGACAAACCTCTTTGACCTCCAGCTCTGTTTCCTCATCGAGGTAATTTCTCCTTCATCAACAAATCCTTGACAATTTATGTTGATCAAACATGACATGTTTGCATGTGGACCATTTTCCCAGTGATGAATTATGCAGCCAGCAGGGTGTAAAAACGGCATTATGGTTTATTTATCATCGTAAAGCTCTTGACAGCCAAATCAGGTACACATTAAAGGACACTGTATGTGGCTAAAGTGGTGTCCTCGTTTGAAGACCAATCACAGCGGGCAGAAGGAAGTCACGTGATCAGATGGAACGGAGACCGTAGTTGATTTTAATGTGTTCGTGTCTCAGTTGTTCTATATAGGTGTGCGCGTGCATATATCTATAATGTATAGCAAAGTACAAAAATAGTTTTGTGATGTTTTTTAAGACCATAGCATTGAATAAATAACATGTCCTTAAATGCAGGAAATGGACTCTACAGTTAAACGTACTGCAAAAACATTCCCTTTGCTTCCTCTTTAAATCTCTGACTAGCAATGATTAAATATGCATGGGGGGATAGCAACATGAGATAATCCTGTACCACTCACTGAAGGGATTTGTAAAATAATGGCAGTTTGTAATCAAATTTGCCTCTCGGAAGGCTACCGAAATAACAATAACGACATTTCTGTACTCTTCTGTATCATTATTAGACCTGTGTCATGTCTCTTCGAACCTATGTTTTTGCAGAAATGGAGAAACAAATGTCTCAGTAAACAGAGGACAGGCTCTGAAAAAGGCCATCCATCAATACCAAGGTGGCATCATGTGTCTCACTGTTGACGTCTGCAACTCTCCAACTGGTGCTGCGTTCCTCTTTGTGTGGTGCTGTTCTGGCAGCTAGCTGACAATAACAGATGGTGGGCATTAATAACTTCATCTCAGCGTAAAATGAATTCATATCCGACCTCTTCACAAGGCATTTCCACTGTCGGGAGGGGCAGACAACAGAGAAGGAGCTAGAGGACGGGGAAGCAGTCGCCAAAAATGCTCCTCTTCTAAGTTTTAAGCAGCGCTCTTACCCTTTATACCGCTCTCTGACACATGCACATAGCTTTACACACATGGACACACACAAGCCTTAAGAGCTGTGCTGCATTTCACTTTTATGGGTCAGAAAACCGGAGCGCTGATTTAGTCTTTATTTATGACTGGACGCAGTATTTCTAATATTAGGGAGGAAACAGCAGAGGCAGATAACTCAAGCATTCCTGCTGCTAAACAACAAGCATGTGATTTTACATAAAAGTGTGACTGGTTGGACATTAAACTCATCAATATACAGAGGAGTTTACTGTTACATAATGCAATTTGGTCATGCGTCATTGTGAGGTTTGCTAAAAATCCTCCCAAGGGAGTCAAGTCGTTTTTATGAGTTGCAAAGTTGCTGCTTTCTCGGGGGTTTAAATTAAGCCCGGGGTCTTTACTCCTGCAGGTTTGGTTCGATGTTTAGATGTGGTCCTTTTGTGTATCCATGTGTTTTTTTTTTTACTGTAGAAATTGAGTGATTTGGCACATAAGTACTCCTCTAAGTTAAAGCATATTTCAGTGAATCAAAGCTAATCTGTCAAACATGTTGAGCTCCCGGGAACCAAAAATAGACTTCTTATAGTTTTTTCACTTGTGACGGTTCTTAAATGTTGAAAATACCCTTTGAAATGAATAGAAACCAGTCACTTGCATGTGCAATTTAACATTGTACCAAGGGAATGTTAACATCAGTCGGTATTTCTCGGCTGCATTTGAGGTTTGAGAGGGAAAAAAAGCATCACTTGAAGTGCCGCCAATGCACCACTAGAGGCTGTCCTGTTCCTGTCTCAGAGTGAGGTGTATCGTTTTCAAGGTGCCAGTGAGAAGGCTGAAACTTCTCGTTCTGGAAGCGCGGTCTGCGGGGACTGAAGGCCAGTCACACAAAGTGAGGTTAAAGCAATAATACAGGGGATGAGAGATGATGAAAGGAAAGTGCAGAGGGAGGAAGAACAGAGACAGACAAGATAAAGCATTCGCCTTAAAGGCAAAGGGGCCAGCAGAGACACTTGATCAAAACCAGAAGCAGATAATTGGACTGTGTTGTATAATAAAAGATGAATATTGTATCTGTAAGACAATAAAGAGAGGATCTGACCCAGCCTGTTCAGACGGGAGGATCGCAGCAGAGGCCTGATTAGTACAGTAATAGTAACACCGACAGCGTTTAGGGTTTTGCTAGTAATTTATGCTCTTGTTATTGTGTAAAGGCTTTGGATAAAGGAATGATCCACTGAAGGAGACTAGTAAACTGCAGTAGTTATAGGCACTTGTTTACTGTGTGCGTGCGTGCGTGTCCGTCCCTTAACATTACATGTGTATGTTGAATCTTGCACCCAAAATGAATCACTAAATGAGATCAGATACAGGATTTTCCATTGGCGGTAGCAAAATGCAAATAAAAAAAACAGTGTTGAAGAGTAAATCAAGCCCACATGCATGAGAATCAATTTAACACTTTTAAGGTAGACTTCAACCCCTGTCCCAGAGCCATATACAATCCGTGTGAACAAACAACACTCTGTTCAACGCCTCTGCTGAGAATGACAAGAACATACCAGCAGAAAATTTGCATTGTTTATTTGCAGCCAAAAATACGTTTTGATCGGGCTTTGGGTGGTACAATTACATTACCGGCACAATAATTCCTCCTGCTCCCTTTTGTAATACAATTCACCTGAAGATATGTATTACAATAATGTACATCTCTATGTGATTGAGTACACATTTGAACTGCAAACAGTAGATACTCCAGAGGGAGCCTACATGTGGGGAAATGTGTCCGTATTATAACTGCCACTGCACAACTCTAAACCCTTTTGTTCTTGAGGAAGACTCCCAAGGGTTAGGCCAATGCCATGCATGGTCACTCGCAGCCATTGGCGTGCGAGTGTGGATGTGTGTGATTTAGCAATACCTTACATAGATAGCTGCTAGTAGCGGTGGCTAGTTCTCTTCAGCAATACTGTACATAAATCACGCCGTCGGTTTTCTTGTGAGATGCGAAGCAAAACGCAGTATTTATACATATCTACACTACAGTTTCAGAACATGTGATTAATGTTGACAGCTTTGCAAGTCATTAGCACTTCTTTCTATTACAATACTGTGTCATGTTGCTTTCTTTATCAACACACACCTCAAAACGTACAGCCGATTAGTTAACGCCTCTGCTGGGGGGTTTGAGAGGTGTTTTGGGAAATGTAGGAAATGACTAATAGAGAGATTTATTTTATTTATCCAGAGGGAAATTTAGAATGTCATGTAGAGTTGAAACCATTCGTCAGTTAATTCATTAGTCATCGACAGGAAATTAATTGGCAATTATTTTTGTTAAAGTAGTATTTGTTTTATTTTTCAAGCCAACCATTCTCTCTTTCAGCATCTGAAATATGAGGATTTGCTGCTTTTCTTTGTTGTGTGTGATAGTAAGTAAACTGAACATTTTTTGGATTATGAAACAAAGGATTTGAAGATGCTACATTGGGCTCTGGGAAATGACATTAGGGATTTTAAATGATTTCCTGACATTTTATAGGCAAAACAATAAACTGAGAACATAATGACAGACGATTGACAGAATAATAGTCAATAAATGTTAGTTGGAGTCCCATTTAGATCACAACAAGGCATGTTAAGGGACAGTTGGCACAGCAAAAATACTCCTGGATTGCACTGGATATTATGACTACAGGTAGTGTGATCTTACAAAGTTTTCTGACCAGACTAACCCATTTTTAGATACCAGACCACTCATCAGTCTGTACGTCTTCCTGCGTCGTGACTCCCTAACAGTTTCTGATTCTAGCTTACCATTCTGTTTGTCAGAGTCAGATAGTATTAGGATAAATGGCTAGATTCCTTAGCTCATGATGTCGATAATAGTCGGCACATTCATTTTTATCACCTAAACAAACTGATCATTATTCCACAAGACACACCACAAACGGCAGAGTTTCCTTCTGACATGTACACAGGTTTCTACGTCAACAAACGACAATCCACAGCTCAACAAAACATGTCTCGGTGCTGTTATTTCTGCACTTTTCCGAGAACAAAAAAAAACAAAAAACAACACTTTTCTGTTGTCTATTCCAAACTTTGCTCCCAAACCTTAAACGCTGAAATCTCAGGGGTGCGCTGATGTGTTGTGTTTTTATGTCGAAGCGAAGAAAGGTTTGCAGTTGGCGTCTGCAGTTCAGAGGTGGGTTAAAAATAGGAAACGGCATGTCTCTGATTGTCAGGTTGCTCGGAGTTGAACATGGCAGTTTTGTTTTCCTCTGTGATAGAACAGAGTTTGATTGTGCAGTATTAATGCAGGGCGTCTGAAGAAACAAAATGTTGAAATCAGATACAGACAGGAGAGGATTTTCAGTGTCACTGCTTGTGTAGCACGCGAGAGGGAAAGTACTGGATGTCTACAAGCTGCAGAGTTGAATGCTGCAGATTTCTTCCCCTCATGATCCAAAATGTCCGATTGGGTTTTTCAAATTTCTTTCTGTAAATCTATTCTCTCTTCATCTTTCTCTCTACTTGTATTTGTTCATTACTAAACAGATATTTCAGCCTGCGCATACTGCCAATCAGCTTGTGCAATTTTTTACAGCATAATTATTACACTCAACCTTTCACTCCTCTTTTGTTGACTAAAAGAGACATTTAGCAATTAACACGTCTTAAACATCAATTAGACGCTCTCTCCTCATTTGGTGCCCTTGAAGCCGAGCTTTACATGTTTCTGATTACACTTTTCTGGTATGGCTGCTAGTGAGTACATTAAATAACAGCCGACTCCCTGCAGGTAAGGGTCTACTTGAGCTTTGAAATAAAACAGCAATCATTTAATCACATTTTTCAGAAGTGTCTGTCATTCCGTTCTTGTTAAAATGATTCTCTAGTAGGCTCCTACAGTATAAAAGCGCTTACTGGCATACAGTGTTAGTTAACAATTTGCGTTTTGCTGCTGCAGAGCGTCTTTGTTGGCCAGTCTATATTTATTCTTTCATCCATTACGCAGTCTGGGTTGTTTCCTGAACTCTTCACAAACTGGAATTGCTTTCCTTTTCTTTCCACTGACCTGTTGAGGGCTCCTCAATAGAACCGGGCCCGATCATCACCACCACCCCTTTCTTCCTTTTCCGATCTATTTCCTTTTTTTTTTCTTTCTATTTGCTCGCCTTTCTGACCCGGCGTCCTGTTGAATGGCATTGGCACACTGAAGCGTAACATTACATCAGCAACCTCGTCCCTTGTCCCTTACACAGGCTCAGGTCTGTGGCTGTGTGGACACAAGGTTACACGTCCTTGTATCATGGCTGGAATTAGTTGCATTGAGTAGCATGTCTATGCTTAGACCTTGTTATGCTGGCTGAATTTACCAGCAGGTACTTTGGCAGACACCCAGCCATCATTGGGAGGCTTTTTTCTGGTTAAGATTTGAAATGTAACTGTAGTGTCGCCATCAGGTTAAATAGCATGTTGTAGTTACTTTAGATGCGTTGGTACCACTCAAATGACCTTTTAATTTGAAATGTATTGCATGATTCTGTAGCGCGTGTGATTCCAACATCCATTGCTAGTGCAGGGATGTGTGTATTCCTCATGTAGTGAGGTGATGTGAAAAGTGTGAAGTTTCCAACATCCAACTTTCATTTCATTTTCCTTTTGCTCCATTGTCAAGAGAGATCTGACAAACAAGGCAGCAGGAAACCACTGATACAACAATACATTAAAATACTACATGAATAGGTTAAGACAACTGTTGCATGCTATAGAAGGGTGTGACCAATATCCAGTTAACATGCATGAATGGATAAAACTAGTAAAAACAATGATTTTAGAGTGCTGCTTTAAAACAGACATTTCACCACAGGAAATCAGCTCTAATAATTTCAAGTCATTTGGTGCATTGTTCTAAGAGGAAGGGGCATTATACATGATTTAAAAGTTGTTTTCACTTACTACTCCATCCTAACTCTTAACATTGTGAGTATTGTGCAGTACTAGTTTTGATTTCTACATGTTTCTCCACTTTCTCTAACCTTGAGATTCTTTCTTTGCCTAACCTTTACCATACATACCTTAACTGTACTTGAAGTATAATCTATATAATAATATAATCCACCCCTTAACCATAGATTTTTGGGGAGCCCATAACCTTGATGTGTCCATCACCTTAACCAAATACAAACCTCAACAAAACTGTGGTTGTCATGCAAAGCTATTATGGGAATCATTTATTTAAAGACAATAACATTTACCATTTGAAAATATTCATCAAACAACCATCAAACTTGTCCAATATCAACGTTCTTTCTGGCCAGTCGATTGGACTGCGTCGTTCTTCCAATTTTTACAAGATATCCTGTTTAACAGACGATAGAGCCAAACGCTAATCCCCCAGCCCTGGCACACTCCAGCAACAGGGAAGCACATTCAGTCCTCAGATGTTATGGATGGAGTTTGACTGCTCTGTCTTTGTTTCCATGCTGTTGCCTCACACAGTCCAACATTTAGAAAGTCGATTAGAATGGAGACACCAAGATACATAACAACCCTGTGTGTCTTGGTGCAAATATTAAATATTAAATAGCAAATGGTAAACGCATGATAAACAGAGATGACCTACGGGTGATTTAAGTCGTGGGTATTAATGTGTGTTAGTGTTTTTGGTCTCACCTGATAAAGCCGGTGTACACAGCCTACAAATCAGTTTATCAAATGCAGCCAGTCTGAGGACCTTGCTCACTCACATACGCGGCCGTCTTTATAGCGAAACGATGTATTATTTTCACATTTGCCCATTAATTAAAGTCATAAATCACGATCCTTACAACCCCCCCCCCCCCCCCCTCCATGATTCATCACTCTAAATGTTCACCACCTTTGAACCAGCTGTCAATGTAACAACCTCATGCGAGCTTTCCCTCTTCTCTCTTCACATATAGAGAACATCTGTTCCTCACTCAACCTACTGCAGAGGATCACACACAACTCCAGTCTGCATATACACACTGCATGTAGAGAGCAAGGACACACGTTGTTAGTCGCAGTCCTTAACAAATGACCTTGGCCCTTTTTATTTGTTTTTGAATCCATAGATCCATTACAGGACATTGATAAGCTGTGACTAGGCTCATGACAAATGCACATCCCTGTATGTGTGTGACGAATTAGTCCCAGATACGAACCGAAGGGAATGAGAAAAGGAAAAAAAGGTTTTACTTTCAACCGAGAATATTGCTTTTCTATGGCTGCGAAGATGTATGTGCTTAGGGCGGAGGTGCCTGGAAAAAATAACTTTATTTGAACAATAGAAATAAAAATTGAAACTCATTTTATATAATAGTATAGACATATTTGTGAAATGAGTTCATTTTCTGTGTATGGACTCCTGAATGCTGTTTGTGAAAAGACTGAAAAGCCCGAATATTTGTTATGATGTACCGCTTGGTGTATGTGGAAAGCAACAGAATATCTTTTATTTTAATTTTTGCATATTATTGAGTCCTAAATATCTTGTTTTCTTTAAACAAGTGAAAGAAAACCTGCCTGTGCCAGAAATCTAATTTTAACAAAACTCCAGTGTTAAAAGTATTTGACTATTGCTGAAAGAAGTTGATTTGTAGTTGTTTCTTTTACAGTCTTTTATAACTAAATAATGGACAAAAAATGGAGTGCAGTGTATTTTGCCTTTTAACCAATGTTAGTTTTGCTAGTAAGGTATTTGCACGCTTCCAAGAACATTTTGAGTTTGCTGCCAAGCTGTAGCCTTTTTAATGCTAGAAATGACTACATTTGAGTTACTATTTTTAAATGTTGGAGTGTCGCTAGGGGGAACTGCATTACTACACTGCACTAACAAAATCATGATAATGATGATACTTTATTGTCAGATCAAGTCTGACATTTTGCTTGCATCAATGCAGCTCCATTTGCAACATCAACAAAGACAAAAAATGAAGACAAGAAACAAGGAAACATACATTTAACATAACATAGACACTGGTTTAAGTCCCCAAGCATTATTGCCAGTGCATTAAAATAATGAATTACGTTTTCACAGCATACTAAATTAAAAGGAAACTAATGACTGTCTGGGAGAGAAATTAATATACCAACTTATGCTATGCTTTTTATAATGGTGTGCATTAAAGCAAAGCATATCTAAAAATGTATCTGGGCAAATGGGTAACATTACGGGTCAGAAGGATGCCGTTCTCCTGTGTAGTGCTCTGAAAAGGTCAAATTAGTTGCAAGATATTGTATTTAAATCCTTTTCCGTGGAGGATTTGAGGGCCTAAAATGAGATAGTTAATAATTATGGTTATAGCATCCTGTCTGTGTGGTATCAGGGACACCAAGGGATGAGGATTTGTAAATGAGCTCTGTGCAACTTGGGTCTGCAGGAGTTAGATCATTACACTGCTGACGCTCCCATGTGATGGCCGTTTGGCTTGCGTCAGCGCAATCTGCAAAGCAGCACACTGGGAAACACGAAAGGAAGCAGAGGCACGTGTGTGTATACAAAACGTTCACATGCTCTTGCTTAGAAGTTTTCTCTGGCTTTGAATCTGTGCTTGGCCTCGAGGCTGCGATTCCCCCGTCACCTTTGATCTTACAGGAAACGAAGCGCAGGCTTGACATTAATGACACTTTCCGAGCACTGCCGTGTCTGCGCTTCTCTTGTGGTTATACCTCAGAGGAGTTGGAGGAAAATACACCTAACCGCTCCCCTCCATCCCAGCTGATATTTCTTCCCAATGGCTACCAAGCTGAGCGTTCACTGCACCTCAAAGTCACTTTCAGTCTTTCAAAGTGTCACTTTCTCAGGTTTTCCTATTTATTTTCCTTTGTTTTCCCTTCTCTTTTGCACTCTTCTTTCATTCCTGCCCCTCCCTACCATGCACTATGTCCTCTTTCCTCTCTCACTAAGTCCCTGTCTTTTTTTCCCCCTATCTCTCTCTAGTCAACCAGACAGGTAGTGGCCTTCCCAGTGTCTCTCCCCGGCGGTAGTTTGTCGTTTATGCTCCATCTGATCCATTAGTAATGCATTTCAGGGGCTGTCAGCCATATAGCAGCTGCAGAATGCAGCCTGCACGGTTTATCTGTCACTGTTTGTCAGCCCTGCACTGACCGGTGAAGGCCTTGGATGGGACTACCACAGTGGTTGGACATAGCCTGAAATATATACACTACTGATAAATACTAAACTGTCCTGTTCGTCAAAGTAGAGAAGATAGAGAGGGCTTCAATTGCTGTTTGGTGTGTGGAAAATATGCTGAATGTTGTTCAACAAAATATTGTGCTCATGACTCGCAGCTTTTGGTCATGTTTCGGCCATGCTGAGGTCTTCCCTATGCACTTTATGTATTATTTTTAGCCAAGATATTGTAGATGGGATAAATAATAATGTCTGTACATGTAGGCCTAAAGTAAAATACATTACAATAAGTAACCAACATCACTCTGTGCTGCATTGTACCTCCCTTCTCACTTGCTGTAATCATGCTAACTCATGTTTTAAAAAATATATATATATTTCTTGTGTCTTTTTTTTTCTCTAGTACTACTGTACTAGCTGGGTTAGATGCTATGCTCCAAAACAACCTTTTCAGAAATGCAATGCTTAGTCAGGCTTACATGCAGTACATCCAAATAAACGTCAATCCACACAACGAACAAACCTTTGAAAGAAACATAACACACTCTTCCTTTTACAACTTAGATTCATAGGTGAAACACACCATTTCTCCATTCGTTACACCCAGGCGTTTTGCTGCTACGCCTTACTTGGTGTGGTATGACCGCAAGCTTATGGTGGCTAATGTTAGCTAATATTAACGAATAGCCATCTTAAGACAGATACTGTATAACTGAAACTACTGAGTCAGTTTAGCTTCTACGTGTGCTTCTGTTGCACTACATTTTAGTAAGCCATAGCATGTAATGGGTAAACTCAATCTTGTGAAATTAAGGCAGTGTGCCATTATCCTGCAATTAGCGCTTGTGGCTACTTGCTTTAAAGTGCTCTTGGAAGATTAAACAACTAGTCCTTATTATCTCCACCCTCATGTAAGGTCAAAAACAGCCACATGTTATAACCATATGACCATATTCACACAATAAAGCTAAGTACTGTAAGTACTTTTTCCTTTCAAAACAACCTTGTGTGTCATTGTGGGATTTAGCTGCTGTACAGACTAATCCTAACAGCTTTGTTGGTACCAGAGGTTTGTGAAGCTTTAGATTCCAGGTTGTAATTCTGAGTCAATTAGCATGTCGCTTTTTATGAATTGCAGCATTTGCTTTTGAAGTGGGTTGACCATCTGTCTTATATTTCGGAATGTTCCGTTTGCACTTATTGTTCATTGCAAAATGAGTTTCAAGAGAAATTGTTACAAACCTAAGCTTTTATACTGCTTTACTGTGACTATATTTGCTTTAGAGACTGGATATATATGTGTGTTAACTGTTGTTAAAAGGGGTTTTATAATTATTGCAAAATTATTGAAGTGTGTTTTACTTTTGTATTTTGTGCATGTGTGTGCAACCGATGCAAATCACTGCTTAGAGTGAATGCGTGGGGTTTCATTATTAACTACAATCAAGTAGTCCCCAAGAGGGCAAATTGCAATTGTTTTCACACCCACACATTTGCACATAAACTCTCACCAGACACAGGTGTGCCGCACATGTAGGGATGGAAAAAAAAGTGCCTTCTAAGCTTAGAATGTGAAAAATGTCCTCTCTTACATAATGAAATGATGATTGCAGTGGACATCTAAAGCAGGTTTGTCATATTTTATTTTATTTTATTTATTTAATTTCATTTAATTATTAGGCTTCTGATGAGATTAATTAATTAATATCTATCAATCAATCAAGCCAGATGAAACCAATCAATTATCTAAACTTCAAGCATGTCTTAAGGACATAAAAAAATTGGATGTCCTGCAACTTTTTCATGTTAAACACAGACAAAACTGAAAGAGTTATTATACTTGGCCCCAAACGCCTCCGAAACGCATTTTCCAATGACATAATAACTCTGGATGGCATTTACTTGGCCTCCAGCACCACTAAGAAATCTTGGCGTTATCTTTGATCAGGATATTTTCTTTCACTCCCACATAAAACAAATTTCAAGGACTGCCTTTTTTCATTTACGTGACATTGCAAAAATAAGGTACATCCTGTCTCAAAAAGATGCAGAAAAACTAGTCAATGCATTTGTTACTTCAAGGCTGGATTACTGCAACTCCTTATTATTAGGTTGTCCCAAAAAATACCTTAAGACTCTTCAGTTGATCCAAAATGCTGCGGCACGTGTATTGACAAGAACTAGGAAGCTTATAGTTAGGGCTGGCATAAGCTTGCCTTGGACCAGCCCCTAGTTATACTGCTATAGGCTTAGACTGTCGGGGGATTTATACCTCTCTCCTATCTTCTCCTCCTCTCCCTCTCTATCTGTATGCATTCATGTCCCTTAAATGCATCCTACTATCTCATCATCCGGGGCATCATCCCCAGAGTTTCTGAGTCTCTCATCTCATCTGGCAGGTTGCCAGACTGCCTTTTTTCATTTACGTGACATTGCAAAAATAAGGCACATCCTGTCTCAAAACAATGCAGAAAAACTAGTCAACTGAGACAAATGTATAATTTGTGATATTGGACTATATAAATAAACTTGATTTGATTAATCAAGTCTGCTGCATCTGGACAGAATAAAAGATAGATTTGAAGTTAGTGCTTCTATGATGATGTTATGCATTATTTGAGGTGACTAAGATTTTGGTGGTTTGAAGTCTAGTTTTGGTGATGATGCATCATTTTCATGTGGCGTTTAGAACAACTTGTGTGTAAATAGATTTGGTAAAGAGTTTGTATTATATATCTACTTGTACCACTTTATTTTTCTCTGACGATGCTCATGATTTGGTTAATTTGTCTATGATCCTGTATGCTTTTGTGTTCTGTGTAGATGCTAGCAAGATAAGCTACAGTCCTGATTGAAGCTAATACAAATCCTAAAAACAAAATACAGAAAAACAGAAGCACAATCTGGGATTGTTTTTCACTCACTGAAACATTTTCAGTGCCGCTACTCAGCACACAGCAACACTCCCAACTGCAGGCTCATGATCTCAAATCAGCCATTTACCTGTGGGTACACCCACCATGCTGTGGCTGTAATGGCTGAATAAACAGTTTAGCACTGATTGTTCCCTCAGCAGCAACTCATATAGAGGTGTTGAATTACATCTGTTCACCCTCCATCACCCCTCTACACTCCCGCTGCATTTGTATCTCTGAACTCCTTTGGCTCTTTAGCTTAAGCCCTCTAATCGTATTCTTATGCTGATAAGGGAAAGCATCATGCAATTTGAATGAGCTATGTTGCTGTTTATGACTACTCTCCTGGCGTAGGTTGCCTCCGAGCAGAAAGTGAAAGCTAATCTTGGCTGTGACTGTTTCCGGCCTCCATTAGGGCCAGTTAATGTGCGGGCCATGCAGCAAGGTTTGGAGACAGAGGGACTTGCGGTTGTTTTTGTTTGCATGCAGTTGCTGGGAAATACACGGTGTAATGGCTCTGGGTGTGGCAGCTGCCTCTTAAATGGGAAAGACTAGTGGGCTGTCAAAGTAGTCAGTGGCTCGTTGGAAGAGCAGCTATACAGTCCTCAGGACAATAAGTGGCAAGCAGGCAGCGAGTAGGTAACTACTTGCCACGGACTGTTTTAAGATGATGTTTGATCATCCGATGGGGGTGTCGCTGGGCCTTCGCAGGAAACCTTCAAGGGTGGAGTCGGCCAAGAGATTGTGGAGGGTAAGTCACAATTTAAGTGATGGAAATTAGCTTCTGCCAGTGTGTTTTATATGCAGCTGTGTGTGTGTGTGTGTGTGTGTGAAAAAAATACGTTTTGGATGCAGTGTACAGTGAACATGTAGCCTGTTAGAAAATATAAAGTGCATGTTTGAAGCTTTAAGAACTGTTGGAGAAGCACATATGTAGCATGCATGGAAACTATGCATAATGGGGCTTTGAATAAGAGTAAAGAGAGATGTGTGCCCTTGGTTTATATCTTCTTCTTTTACGTCATCTGAGAGGGGATGGGTAGCTATTAGGTTACTGGTGTTTAATAAGAAGTACATGTTACTTACATGCTGTTTAAAAGCTTTACGGTTGTCTAGAGAGCTGTCTCATCTCACTGATAAAAACGCGTCCTTATCACTCCCAGCAAAACAGTCTAACGAGCCCGTAAAAGACCAACTTCTGTTCCCTTTGAAAAGTATCCTTCAGATCAGGCTGGCCTCGCAGAGAAGCCAAGCCTCAAAGTTTGTCCAATTCTTTAAAGGTTATCCCAGGAGAGGGGAGATCCTAATGATACTTGAAGCAGTCTGGGGGTAGGACAAAAATGCTACAGAGGGTGTTTGGAGCACCTGCTGGAGCCAGTCAATATTGCATTCCCACAGGACGATGGCTTTAAAAGGGTAAAGACGAATTCTTTCTGCTCAAAGTCTAACGCTGAATACAGATGCAAGTGGTTCAAGCAACTTGACTGGGTGGCTTCTCAGAATGAAACCTGGAGTTAAATCAGGAGTTTGTCACGATCCCCATCGTCTATGTAGCTTTGTTTTCTTTTCTTCCAGCCTACATCAATCTTGCCGCCTTCCAATGCCCGGGAGCTTTCCCTTCAATTTAATCTCCATCACTCATCATGTGTGCGCAGACTAAACTCTCCCCATCTCATACTGTCGACCTTTACTCTCCAGTATTTGATCTGCACTAGGTAGCGCTCCACCCCACTTACCTCCACTCTATTGAGTGTCAATCAGCACAGGTCTGCACGGACAACTGGCTCCGTCTCCAGCTCAGATCTCCTTAGCTTGTTTAGGTCTTCACATTTAACATTTCTGCATTTTCCAAATCTGAAGAGCGTATTTTTATTTTATTAAAGGACACATGTGCAATCACAACCTGCTAAATTATATGTTATTATGCTGTGCTTAAAATCCCTGGGCTACAAAAATGTTTGTGTTAAGTAAGCTTTTTCTTTTCGCCTATACCAAATAAATCCTTTTTCAAGGTCTGAAAACCCCCCACATTATTCACAATTTTCTGAAAAATTAAACCTATATCCACAGAAGGTGAACTATATATTCTGACAATAATCATTATTTTGCAGACCTGGTGTTTTTCTTGTCTTTTTCGCAAAATACATATAACCTATTACGTTGTTTCCTGCTTTAAGCTTCAATAAAAGGTTAGTTGGCTAGTTGGGAAAACCCAAGACTGGTAAGGTGCACATTTTATGTTGTAGAGCGATGTATTGTGTTGAAGTTTTTCTCTATTTATAGTATGTTTTAAACCTAAATAATATTACTTACTTGAAAAAATGTTGCTTTGGTAAAATGTATTTTTACCAAGGGATAAAAAAAAACAAAAAACATTTCTATTTCTTCAAAGTTGCTATGGCAGCATATAAGTCATTCCAGGGTCATCTAAGTTATCCTCATTTATTGCAGTTAGCATTTAAAGCAGGACTTCCCCATCATTACGTTGAACCAGTCAAAAGCTATTTTGTTTACACATGCAGTTGTTCTGTTATGGCTCCCTAAAGTAAAAAAAATAAACCAGAAATGTTCATTTTGTCCAATGCATCAGATTTCTCAGTCTGTAGCCTACCTACTCTAATCAGCTGAAATACACTCTAAAGAGTTTAAAATGTCCAGTCTGAAGTTGCTGAAATCTGTACAATGTCTCAGAGTTCAGATGGGAGATGGAGAGTGTAAGCTATAAGACTAAAAGACTTTGGCAGGTAGAAAAATGATAGACGAACCAGAATAAATGCAGTCAGCCAACATGTAACTCAGCTAAATGAAGCGGAGAGACTGGCCAGCTCACTTTCAGTGAGTTTTCTTACTACTGTGAGTGTAAGACACATTTGAAATCATAGCATGACTTGAGGTCAGAATATTTGGTTTGTTTCTCAGGAAAGATTACCCGTCTGCGAAACCACCCCTTTACTCTGAGCTAAAACCAAAATTATATTTTTTTAAATATACTGTAGCTCTAGAAATACTGTAGTTTTGGAGCTATAATAGTCCCTCAGATAAACATTGTATTGAGTGGATGATTCGATACACAGTATACTGATTTGCAATTCCAACTTGTTTTCACAATTCTTCTCCCCAGATGTGTGCATTTTATGCATGGCTGCTCTTTGTAATTTGACTGTAGCGGATTGCCGAGTAGTTTACCTTGTACCTTGTCTTGTCTTTTTTCATCAGCTCAGGAAACACGAACAATATATTTTTCCTCATTTATCAATGCCTCTCCACTCCCTCCTCTTTCCTCTCTGGCTCTCTTTCTTCATAACTCTCTCGATCTTTTGTTGGCACTGTGGAGCTGACAGGAAGGCATTGTCTGTCTGATTGCAGGGAATCTGTAGCAAATGCCATTTCAGTGGGACTTTGGTCTCGTCCTTTTTTCACAGAGCAGGAGAACAAGCTAATGGTTGTACAAATGTATATCAGTGGTTCCTCCATAAAACCGAGTGGAATAAATAATACTGCCGCAACATTTAGTCAATTCATGGACGAGTCAATCCAAAGAAAATTAACAGCAGTTTAATTGCAAAAATGTATTCATCATTTAATGCAGCACAAAATCAGTTTGCACATCATAGTGTGTACTATAAAACTTTTTTTTTCTATTGATCTGAGCTTGATCCTAACTAAAAGCCAGGATATCTTGGCCTGTGCTGCTTTGGTTGTTCTTAAAGTTTACCATGTTCACCATCTTAGTTTAGCATTGTAGCAATGCCACATCTGCTCACAAAGTCTCACAAAACACAAAGTATATTAGAGGTGGATGGTATTGGACTAAATACATGTATGACCTGGTGGTGGAGCTAAATGTGAAGTCAGAAGATCACCAAAGAGATTACAAATGATCCTGAAGAGCCCACATTTCCCAGCAATCCATCAAACAGTTTTTTTCTGTCAAAACCACATGCCGATGTCATGGCTATACTAGTTGAAATGTCAAGGGATCACCATAGTGAGTAGGATTCATTGTCTGGGGTCCATGCAGCTCTGTCATCTGATAGATGTTGAAATATTTCACATAAGGGAATTTGACCTGGTGGTGGCATTAGAAGAATAGTCAGGGGATCACATACGTACATGTCTGTACAGTACAAGAGGTCATGGCAATTCTTCCAGTAGTAGGTATAGTTAAAATGATCAGCAGTAGGACCCGACGTCATTATTGAAATCCATATCGCGGTATTGATATTGTTAATATTCATTTAATTATATCATTTGTATTCTCAATTTGTAATCACATTTGTGATGAGAACTGTTAATATGGTATGATCTTCTTTTCACAATACAATACCACTAAAAGTAGATAATGATAATATAAAATTATTGCCCTGCCCTAATTGATAATTATATCAATGTTATTTTTATTTTATTTCATTGAACCAGGATATACCCTTTTTGAGATTAAATCTCTCTTTTTTTAAGAGGTACCTGGCCAAGACGGGCAGCAGGACAAATAACACAGTTGCAGACGTAAAAAACAAACATTCATTGACAACAATGAACAAACTACACTCTTTTGTTCCATTTATAATATTGGTATAGTTGCAATAGTAGGAAGAACTATTAGTTACAGCCTTAATGAACGAGAACAATCATGTTACACATCTACATGTCTACTTCAGCTATGCCTCATTGTGACAATATGATCTTTACTAAATTGGTGTTTTGCTACACAACATTACTCTATAAAACTCCTTTAACACCCTTATAGCTAAAACATCCATCAGGGTTATAGGGTGTTGTCCTTTCTCCTGTTTTGAGCTTGAGGCCATAACTCTGCTGATATGGCTCTGAGAATTAATGTGTACAGGTAATTTATGACCCACTCAGACAAGGTGCTTTATAGCCTCATGCAGTATTTATAGACACTGTATATTCAACTTCTCTCTGAGGATATAGTCAAATAAGGAAACTTAACCCATATAACTGTGTCTGTGGGTATTGATAGAGCTATAATGAGGAGTTGGACCTTTTAAAATTTCACCTTTGGCTGCATTGTTGGAATTTGTCTTAATTTTTCTCTAAGTGTCTTGACTCAAACTCTGCTTTTAAAATATACTTGTACTACATCTAAATGTTTTTTTCCAGGAATTTAAGTCATTAAATCCCACATAGTGTTTTTTCAAAACCACAAAACAGTAAAGTGAAGCAGAAAGGAGCACAGAGTAAAGATCAATATGTTTCCTATAAAAGTTATTGTGGTGGAGTATAATGCCTGGGCCACACTGACTGTGTGAGCAGCGTGTCGCGGAACGTCTTGCTTTTTATTTCGACGCCCAAGTTAACACGTTAGATCAGCCACACATAATGTCTCTTCTAGAAATTTGAGAGAATGCTTATTTTTAACTCAGCACTTCCTGTTTCCATTCCAAAATTAAAGCTATTTAGCATTTTTCTGTGGACAAAATCCCTTCATTTGCTAACACAAGTGTTGTGAGAGTGCAGTGACTTGCACGGCTCCATAAATGCATAAAGTATCGGCAGTTTGAAAGCCAAACGTAGAAAGAAAGGGCTGGCAGTATAGCAGCACAGCAGGAAAAACGCTGCTTGTGTCCACACGTTTGTTGGAACCGTGCAAGTCACTGCAAATTCCCCAACACTGTCCTACAAATATTTGAGACTAAAAGCATTGTCTTGACAAATTAAGGGATTTTGTCCTCAGAAAAAACACTAGAGGGCTTTTTCTTCTTTTTTTTTGTACTGCTCTGCAGCTTCTCAGGAATATGAAGCTGAATTGTGTTTGTTAGTAGTTGTTGAGCTTTATGATTGCAGTCTCATGCTAAGGAGGTTCCAATCTTTTCTTGATGACATGAACACTACTAATGGGATGTCTCCGACTACAGCAGGGGGAAGACTGTTCTCTCTTATCACAGCAGGGTGAAGAAAGCTCCTGTCAAGGCATTTGGTGTTAGCCCTGGGGAGTGACAAAGCATGGCTTGGTGGTGATGACCGGATGGTTCGACCTGGGACATAAGATGAGGGTAGCAGTGCTTTCAGGTCTTTTGGACAGTTGGAAGAATGCATTTTGAAAAGATCAGTTGTTGCAGCAACTGTTCTGCGATTGCTCAGCTTGGTGATGGCATAATCCTTTAGGGCATTGTCCTTGTCCACAGCAATGATCTTTAATGCCTTTTTTCTGGATGATATCTAGCTGCCTAAGAAAGGTTTGTGAGGCATTAATCCAGGCAAGGCAGGAGTACACCATGATACACCTGGCCTGGGTTTGGAGACTTTTGCTCGCTTTATTACTAAGCTTGTTTGCCAACTTCCGAAACGATCTGAGATTTTTTCCAGCACATTTGCAGATGTAAGACAGATAGTTTGTCCTCTGGAGTTTTCTGTCAATTCTAAGTCTTTGAACTACCATCTGCTTACTAAGCTTGCTATAAGTACCTTCCAGGTATCTGCCCACTTGCTGATGTTTTCCAGGTCTTCGTTAAAGCTTGCTGCCACCTCAGACCCCTTTGATGATGTTATGGGTGCGAAGATGGTGGAATCATCCAAATAGACAAACATATTGTTCCTGCATTGTTCCACAACATCATCAAAGATGGAGAATAATAATGGGCCGAGAATGGATCCCTTCACCGATGAATGGGCACTTCACCGCCTTTGTCGATGATGTTGTTCCACATCTGGGACAAAACTGCAAAAGTCATCTGTGCTGTGGATTTTGTCTGAATCCGAATTGTTCATCAGAGACAAGGCTGTGGCGGAGAATAGAACCATGTTGAACGGCAGATTTCATGACTTTACTGATGACAGTAAGCAGGGATATGGGACGGTACTTTAATTGATCTGATTTTGAGTCCCTTAATGGATTTGGATCACTCTGACAGTTTTTCAGAGAGTTGGCACACTCTTTTAAGGATTCTTGTTGGAATTTTAGCAGGCCATGATGCTTTTTCTGGATCCAAGTTGCACAACATGTTCCTGACATCATTTTGGTTTGGAAAGAACATTGCAGATAGAAAATGAAGGTAATGGGCTTCAGGGCTTTGGTTGAACATGTGCGTCATCTACACTTCTCACAGCAATGTTCTGGCAGAATATGCTGGCCTTTTTATTTATTGTAATGTGGGGAATGCCTTGGTGATCAATGACAGGGATGTGTGTTGATCCACTTCTCTCAGAAAGTGAGTTTACAATACTCAGAAATACATCATTTCTTTGGGCTGAGTGTTTCTCTTGTTGTTTTGCTTGTTTTTCTGCTTGGTTGAAAGTTGCTCTTGCTTCAAGAAACCTTTGTTGTGCAACCGGGCTGTTCGGTGTCACATCTTAGCATAGAGTCTGTGCTTTTTAATGGTTACTCTCCTGCACTGTTCATTAAACCACGCTTTATCACCAGGCTTTCTGGTGATAGTCTTTGTTTGGTACAAATGCCTCCATGGCATCTTGCAGTATGGATTAGGGTTATATTAGTGCAGATTATTTCTGGATCTTCTTCCTTGAAGACACTGGACCAATTAATAGAGGTTAGGTAACCTCTCATTTTCCCAGAACTAAGCTTTGTCATAAGTGTTGAGTTAAAAATAAATCTTAAATATTTTTCACGTCTGTGACATTCTACCTATATGTACATTGAAACTGTAGTGATTTTGCTGATATGATATCAATATACTGTCAAAAGTAAATTTTCACTGTCAATTTCACACAAAAGAAATAGGCGAGATCTTGTCGTCAAGATCGTTTAGCCATCTCTGCACCGTGAAAACAGTTACATTACGCTCTAGGAAACAATGTATTCATCATCAGCTTATGTTAACGACCGGAGCGTCCACCGGTCGAAGGTTTGAAGGTCCGAACGGTGAACACACAGTTCCTTCCCTGGAGAGGGACTGGTCGTCGCAGCCTCTGGAGGGCGAGTATGCGTGCAGCTCTGACAAATGTCATCTCTAGGCTACAAGCGACAAACTTTGAGGAATTGGTAATTATATTATAATATTTTGTGTAGCTCAAGCTAATGCTCTGCAAGTAATAGCCTGCGTCGAGCAAGAAGATAAAATAGGACTGATTTCATCGATGACGAGATAACTTATACATGACCGGGGTCACATGTGACTTTATTGATTATTGATTAGAAATACTCGACCTGCGCATGCACGAAACGGAAGATATTCCAGCGTTAAGCACTGCCTCTGGCGATCAGTAAGGGTGAGATAAAACTCCAGTACATTAGTGAGAACAGCATGAGTCTTGTAGTCTGTTTTGATCGGAAACCCCTCAGAGTTATCTTTCAGAAGAGACCAGGATCATGGCTGTAATCAAAAAGGTTTCAAGATCATTAAACCTTTTCACTTTGGATATGTCATTTTCATGCTTGTGCATGAAAAAAGAGGTGCTTGAGAAAAACTCAGAGAAACAGAATGATAGTTTGATATTACTATGCTGTTGTACTGATATAAAAAAAGCTTTGGAAATGTGAATTTATCAATGCAACAGGTATACATTGAAGCAGGGTTGACTTTGCATCAACAGCTAATTAAAAATGTGAGCAGATCAGAAACAAATCAAGTCTTACTAAAAATATAAAATATAGTCAACTTAGTATTAGCCTGATTTAAATAGAGGCCTCACCCACTATTTGAAAAATGATGGTGCTTGGAATGATTTGGACTTCTTCAGTTGTATTTGTTCTTACGTCCATGACTTTATAAAGCTGCCAGACAAGCAGACTCGCTTCTTAAAAGTAAATTAATTTAAAGTCAGTTACCCTGCACTGTAAACCCAAATAAATTCACAGAACTCAAAAAATGTAAGGTTGATGAATTTAAAAGTGAAATGTTTTCAGAGCTTAAATTTATATTATTATTTATATGTATACACCTATTGATTACAGCTAAATTAAAGTGTTTAATTAGTTAACTCAAATACTTTCAGTTAATGTTACAAAGTTTTCAGTCACCTCTCCCATGGGTTTAAGTTAAAGAAGTACACAAACACACTCTTTCATGTTGACTAAACTCAAAATGTATTAGTGTTTATTGTTGTTCTTTTTAATTACTCTTAATTCAAACACATTGACTTATTAAACTCAAAATCATGTGACTCAAAACTTAAAAACTTTGAGGCAACTGATTGCCTCAATTGCATTGAGTACAACTAAATTAAACAGCTTGACTTGTTTCTTGCCTCCCCACATTTAACACACTGCAGTTCATATTTAAAAGTCAGAAAAATACATTTAAAAAAGAAATACATTAAATGCAAATGCAATTTGTACTTAACTAATTTCAATTTAACAGTCATATCTACAAAATCAAAGATACGGTGATATTTAATTTTTCCCAAGCCCTACTTATCACTAACAACGGTCAAGTAAAAGTCTTACGTTACTATTACATTAGCATGACATTAACAAGTACAAAGGCACATTGTGCAGTTTGGACCATTTTAGGGCAATGATAAGTACAAATCTTCTGAGTGAATTCAAAAGTGTTGGTCAGTCCTTTGGGGTAGCTGAGTGCATAGATCAGTCCAAATATTACCAGGAAGGCATCAGCAAGTCCACAATGTCATTTTCAATGACGACAGGTTTTGACAGGCTGGTAGTGAACTGGTCATTGTCACTGATGACTGCAACGTCTCCAAGGTCCGGCTCATCAGACTTGTCTTGAGAGATATTAATCAAACTAATCCATGCTGTCTACAAATATCAGAGAGTTCAGTTTAATTCTTTTATTTTATTCTTTTTTTTAAAATGTCTTTTTTTGAGGATTACCTAAGGAAACCGTAGTTAAATATTTTTTTAAATGCAGACTGCAGAATTTTCATATTATTACTTTTTAAATGACAAAGATGCAATTCACCAGATCTACTTTTTCATTTATATAATTATAAATATATGGTATTTTTTTCATTGAGTTATGAAAAATAAATGTTAGCCACTTGATGACTGGTCATGAACAGGAAAAATAAAAAAATCTCATGGAGTCATGTTTGGTAGTTGATCATAAGTTGTACATGAGTACATAAGTTGTTTAGTGAGAACTATGTTTTTGAGAGTTGTTTTGTGAACTGGCTACACACAAAAAAACGAAGATCTGTGTTCTACACATAGGAACCAGCCGAGCTACCTGCGAACCTACGTGGCAGGAGATGGACTGATAGAACATATACAGTGAAATGTTTTGCTGAACTTCGTTTTGAACAAAACAAAACAGATCCAGTTCATTTGTAGTGGGGTGAAGACAAACTGACAAAACTTCTCCTAATCACACAAACTATTAAGATGGATGAGCTGAACAAGCGTAGGTGCGAGAACATGTTCGTATTTTGACGGACTATTCACTTAAACGAGTAAAAGGAGACTCACTGTGCAGGTTCTGAAAGATCCTGAGACTTTTGCGCAGATACGCAGGGAGGGCATGAAGAAGAGTGGTACGCCTGGTGTGGATGTCATGTAATTCCTATAACGATAAAAATATAAGTGTCCAGAATGGAGAGCCAGGAGGAGTGACAGAGCAGAAGGACAAAACGGCATTATCAATTAGTCAGTTCAAGATTAAGCAAACTAGAGTAAAGTGATAGTTTTGGTTCTTCCCCATACAGTGGTATTTGCTCCTCCATATAAGTGTAGTAGATCCTCCAAGTTCGACCCCTCAGTTCCTTCTCTGTGGCGAGAACAAGAGCTTCACCTGGACTGTTCTTCTCCTAAATTAATGAAGAGGATCTGGACCAGCACCACTACAATGAGCTAAAACAAATATTTATTCACCATACTCTTTTACAGCCCTCTTGTTTCCAAATTGCTCTTATTACTTTCTTTTTTACCTAGCACATGTGTAAACAAACATACTGTACAGCACTGAGGGGAGCTGCTGCGTAGTTTTACAGAAACCAAGCAGTTCCATCCTCAACATTTTTACAGTTTAAAATGGTGTCGTTTGCTGGTGCACATCCCCTTCATTCGTTTTGGAAAAGAACAGTACCAGCTGAAGTGCTCATTCTCACCAAAGGAAAGGAGCTGGAACTTGGAGGATGAACTACACTCCTATGAAGCAGCAAAGAGCCTCTATATGAGTAAGAACCACAGCTATCATTTAAAACTACACAGAATGGGCCATGTGTTAGCAACACATTTGAATGGGATAATCCATATTACCTCAGACTCAGCAGGCATGAGGTCCATGAGGTGGCCAGTTCCTCACTATGGTCTGTCGCTGCAGGGTCAATGTGGTCCACATCACCACAGAACATTCTGGTCTAACCAGTACCGACAAACAACGTTATATTGACTTCACCTGTCCTGTCTGTCTGTCAGTCTGCTCCTGTGTGTGTGTGTGTGTGTGTGTGTGTGTGTGTGTGTGTGTGTGTGTGTGTGTGTGTGTGTGTGTGTGTTGTGAGAGAGAGAGAGAGACACAGAGAGAGAGAGACACAGAGAGAGAAAGTGTGTGTGTGTGTTGTGAGAGAGAGAGAGAGACACAGAGAGAGAGAGAGACAGAGAGAGAGAGA
>CALSCE010009814.1:11815601-11847675 GCA_943593645.1 Bovichtus variegatus
CCCCCCCCCCCCCCCCCCCCCCCCCCAGAAGCACACCTTGCTCACTGACACGAGCTGTGTATTGGTATTTCCACAATGTCATTCTCAGCAGATGGCTGGCAGAGCTTTCCAAATGTAGCTGAAGTTGTCATTTTACTTTCAAATACTAGTTTCTGATTTGTGACCTTTTTTTTGTTTTTTCCTTTTCATAGCTCAGACCTGCCAGACTTTGATATGTGAACCGTACTGTGTCATTCTGTCAACATCCCAGACACACACTGCAAGATCCGGAGGAAAAAAATGCTTTAAATTAATTGTTGGTCTCTCCAGTTAATTTGCTTTGCCCTGCTCTACTAAACAGAGAAACTGCAACAAACCCAGGTTATTTATCTTCTGTTGCATTGGTAAGAACTAGAATGTGTTCTCAGTATTTACAGAATCAGCTGTAAACACTTAAATCTGTAACGATACAATGATTAAGAGTATGATCTGTCATTGATTTGCCACAGATGCTGCAGTTTCTTAAGTTTTCCCTCTGGTTCTCATTAGAGCTGGTTCCTCGGGCATTAAGTGGTGTTTTTGAGCTGTGGCTTGTATTTCAGAGAAGAGAATATTTAACCTTCACTTTTACCTTTGGGAGGTTCTTCTTTGCTCGCAATGCTTGTGCTTTGTGGGTTTTCATTTAACTTTCTATTCTTTGTTTTTGCAGGTTCAGATAGCTTTGTCTCTTTCTTCAGAACATTTTTTATATTCCATACTATTGTCAACTACTCTATCCTCAAGTAAAATATATGGTTTTGTCCACATAGTTTTGGTATGGGGCTGCATATATATATATATATATATATATATATACACACATATATATACATACATATATATATATATATATATATATACACATATATACACACATATATATATATATATATATATATACACACACATATATATATATATATATATATATACACATACACATGTATATATACACATATATATATATATATACACACATGCCAGGTTCTAAAATCTTGTGTATAGCTTTCCTAGAAGTGTGGATGCTGTTCTAGCAGAATATGAATGCCAATAGCTTTTCAATGAGATGTTCAACAAAGACATATGGGTATAACGGTGGGGTGTCTACATACTTTGGCTGTGCTGCATTTTTACCCTTGTGTTGTTTAAAGTCGTTTGTCTTACTTAAATGCTGCAAGTAGCCAAGAAAGACTGAGTCCATGTAGTCTGGAAAACAAAAGCATCTGTCTCATTTATATTTTCATGCGCCTTATAAGGGACCATAAACTATCTTTATCCTAAATGAAAAGTATGCCTACGAATTCACAGCATTTTTCATTACTGTATAAGACCCTAATAACAGTACATTTGCTATCATAAGCTTTCTTTCTTTTTCCCTCTCGTTATCTCATCTTCTGCCTCCTGATCACACTTTGTTCCCGTCTTGAACAGACTCACCCTTCACTCTGCAGAGCCCTGCCTGCCAGGCGTGATATTTGTCGCAGAATGCATTTGCTCACAAATCAGTTTCAAGTAAATTAGTTAGGCAGGTTTTGCCCAGGGCAATCGGAAAATCCTTCTGCAGCTTGTGTCCCTTGCTGGGGAACAGCGGAAGGTCAAGTCATCTACCCCAGGCAATGGAGCAGCTGGCCTGTTGCTTGATAAGAGGACGAGTACTACCAGAGAGAGAGAGCAATGCAGGGAACTGGCTCCTGGCAGTCAGAGTTCCTCTCTCCTCTACCACCTCACTGTGTTCTCTCCTGCTCAAAACAAAGCAGGTCATTGTGTTCAATTATATTGGGCAACAATACAGCTATTAATCATCAGAGCAAACGCAACTTTACACAGATCTTATCCAGCGGGCTGTAGCACCAGCTAAGCATATGTAAAGTTGTACATTTGGGTGTAAAGCTCCATTAAATGTTGTGCCGAAAAAACTGTGTCTTTGAAAAGTAATACAGATAATATCAGACCTCATTTTCATCTGAGAAGCTGTCATTCCTTTTTGTTCAGAATGAAAAACATCTTTCATAGAAAGATATGAAATATTCTAAATATTTTATCATCTGAACTATTGTCACATAAATGTCTTATTGTTTGAGGCAACATGCGTTTTCTATTACAAGTAACCAGTGATTGAATAAGTACTCAGATATTTTACTTAAATAAAAGTAGCAATACTGAATTGTAAAAATACTCTGTTTCAAGGAAAAGTTATGATTTCAAACACTTACAGAAGTAAAAGTACAAAAGTAGTCATTATTCGTAATGGCCCATTTCAGAATCATATTAAATTACTGGATTATGATTATTTATGCATTATTGTGTCTATCACAGCTGGTAAAGGTGGAGATCATTTTAATTAGTTTGCATACTGCAGCTGGATATCTTAACCCATCATTTTATGTCAATGTTATTATTTATTTGTTGATTTATATTTTTGTATTAGCTAATAATCTGAATCTGTAAAGTAACTAAATTTTATGTACAAGTACCTCAAAATTGTACTTAAGTACAGTACTTGAGTAAATGTACTTCATTACATTCCACCACTGCAAGTAACCCTACCAAAATACTTGAAAGTTTAATGTACATTTTAAGGATGACTTATAGTTGTGCAATACCTTTTGAGCCTATACACATACTATAGCCACCGGAGCTACCGACGTAAACTGTGCTAACTATACGTTGGAAAGAGTCAAAACACACAAAATACAAATAAATCAATACAAACTTTTTTTAAAAGGTGGATTTTCAAAAGTGATTTGAGAAAAGATGCATTTTGCTGCATTGATCCTCTCAGGCGAGTCCCTTGCAAGTATGTGCAAAGCCCACCGTCGCTCTATGTCAATAAAGGGTCAAAATATGACAGTAAACTATGTATTAAAACACAATCTGTCGAGTATAAACCCAGCTGTACAGATAATATAGTAGTTCATAGAGGTGGTAACACACTCTGAGGAAGTCACTTTGAACTTCATCTAGGATGGTCAATGGGATTTAACACAAAGATTAAAACCACACCTCGTTATCTACAGTAGGATGGATTTGCGTATTTCTCTCTTAACCATGAAAGCCACAGCAATTAAAAAAAATGATATAGAAAATGTTGGAAACCCATTTTGTGCTTTGAGTTTGAAGGTATACTGAAACGGCATGCCTGGTTCATCTTATGCAACAAAAGAAAAGATCGCCAGATACAGAGTTATTGGTATATATAACAGCAGCCCACTACATAACATAACCAAGTTTTTCGGTTTTTTTCATTTTGCCAGACCTACATAAACTTGACACAATAAAAGACACCACAATTAAATTACTGTTCATTTTTTTGACTAAACCTGAAATTGGTTTCCAGTCATTTTGTCTTGGTGCACTGATCTTTATTTGTATTCAATTCAGGGTCAATGAATTAGAGGACTTTTCAGTTTTCAGTACAGAAGAATGTCATTATGCCTGTGCTCAAAAAATATTTATCATGATAAATTCCATCCAGGCAAAATCCTTGTTATTGAAATCCACGTCATTCGTGGTATGCAGGGGGCTTTGACATTGAATCAGAAAAAGCTTGATAAAAGGAATGATTTTGATAACGAATCACCGCCGTCGAGGTTATTTGGTTTGTCTTTGTCAAATCCGCCCTCCTTACCCAGTTGCTTATCTTCTGTCTTAGGAGACGAGAACTTTTAATGAGTTATTTTATTGCCTGCTTTGAGCAAGTATCCCACCGCTTGCAATCTCACCTTTTTAATATTTCAAATCATCCACACTTCCTCCTCATACAAAAGAATACTTCATGGGTATACGCTGCATATCTGGAATACTTTTACTTCTATAAATACCCCTTAATTAGCTTGCGATCAGAGCTGATTTGTTCCATCTTCAAAGCTCCAGACGAAGTGATTGACTTTTAAATGTAAATGTACAGATCTGTTTTACTCTTTCCTTTGGGATATAGACTTCCAGATGCTCACTTCCTTCCCGATGCTGTCATGCCTTCCCTTTATTATTTTGAAATAAAATAACAAGACACATGCAGTATATCACGTCAAGGGTTGCTTTTGTAAGTTGTGCTACTCGGAGGGATTTGTCAAGTAGAATATGAGTACCAGTACCTATAAAAGAAGATCCAATTACAGTGTTTCCCTGGGCATCACCAAGTCCCCCTCATATTCAAGATCCATTGTAGTACACTTCATATTTGTCTCTTTACACTATACATACATCAAACACCACCTCAGTGCGGTGTATGTCCATAAAGTCTGTGTATTTAAATTTCCCCTGTGGCTGCAGCCTCCTACCTGTTAGAAGCTTTGCCACATAGCCGTCTATTCTTCCTCTGGCTGGGTTAGAGAGCGCCACCACCAAGCACCACTTCTATCTCAGCACCACCGTGCACTGCTGGCCCTATTAGAAACCCAAGGGCATGGCTAACACAGCATCGAGGCTCGGGCAGTGACAAATTCACAACAAAGCTTTTCTGTGAGGAATGAAACTACCATTGAGGTTGAAGGAATAAGAGGCGAGTGGGAGACCGAGTGAGGGGGGAAGAGAGAGAGACCTGGTGTGATGAAAGGACATGTGGCCCACTGTGACAAATGTTCTCCCGACTTGTGATTTATCACGGTGTAGAGACTGAGAGAGCAACACACGCAGCAGCTCCAGCTCAACCACTGCAGTTGTGTATAGTATAGATGACTTATCGTAGAAAAAAAGGATCGTTTTTTTTTTTACATTAACTTATTTCTGTCTATTCATTTAGTTATTAGAGCCACAACTCTGCACACTGTACTGTAGGAGCATAAGGAAGGGCATGATTGCAGTTTAGCTTCAGTTTAACGTCGGTCACTCTTAACTATTGAGGCCATTAGTCATTTTGGAGAATCTGGGTATTATCTTAATGCCCCTGTGGAATAAAAGAGATTCTTACACCATTTGGAGTCACAGTTGTATTTCTCATCAGGCAGAGAAAGCAAAACTGCTGATCCGCACAGTTTGGTGGCTTACTGTTTATTGAATGAGCTTTAATGGAGCACACTGCCATAATGCCGCACCAGTTGCATATAGTTAGGAGGCAGGTTGTGTTATTTTCTCTGTTCACTGAACCCCATTATATTACTTTAGAATGCTAAACAACTGTTTTTTTCTACATAGATGCTGAACAATCATGTGAATTGGGATGTGAGCAAAATGTATCTACATCACTACATGACTCCCAACCTATTTGTTATGTGACCCCTTAAAATATAGCAATGTTTACTTGCGTCCCTTCGTCACTGGTTGCAAACATATTCTTCTTTTTTTTATTTGAACTATTTCAGAGGTGCAACGATCCAAACATTCACAGGTGAAAAAAGGATTAGAAGAAAGTGTAAAAAAAAGAATTCCACATAATCTGGTGCAGCAGAGAGATTTTTCTGCTCCCCTATCCAGTTAATAATTTTGTGATTCTTTAGATTATTCTTGCAACCCCTTGTAAGGTTCCTGACCCCCAGTTTGGAAACCTCTGAATTTTAGACCCTAGTGGTTAGTTTTGGTTTGGTTGGTTGAGGCTGTCCATTTCCCACAAAATTGTCAGAAATACCACCATTTGAGATCAAAGCAGATGCCATTTGCAGTATTTATAGTAATATTTTTTTAGCACAAATTCATTGAAAGTTCATTGTATTTTGCAATCAAATGTACTTTTACTTAAATGTAGCTTATTTGAAAGAAACTCCTGCTCAATTTTCTTTGCATCATTGGGAACAAGACACTGCAGAAGTTTGGAGGGAATATTGAAGTTGTTGCTCCTTACTGCCATTTCTCTGCTTACCCGAAACACTATTATATTCAACTCATATAAAACAGATTGCAGTAGTGGAAATCAATGAAGTACAATGTTGAGGTACTTGTACTTTACTTGAGTATTTTTAATTTATACTTCTTATACTTTTATTTACAGTTATACTCCAGGTGCTGGTAAGAATTATACAATTTTAACTTGTCCTCAAACAAAACAAACAGTAGTGAGAGAGAGGTCAATGAAACCCAAACTTTTAATAATATTTTGTGCAAACCAGATAAAACATCTTTCGACTGTGTTAACTTCTGATGCTTAAAATGCATTTTTACTAATAGTAGGTAGTAAAGTTTGCATTTTCTCTTGATGCTTTTTGGATTCCATTTTGGATCCCATTCATAAAATCTCTTTCTTTTAGAGAAATTTTCACCACCCCATAATACATTATTTACATATATAGCCAAATCAGCCATATGTACCAAAATAATAAAATGTTTAATTTAGTATTAGGGGTTGTTGTTTATGTTCTGTGTGTGTATATAAATGGCTGCAACGGGCATGTACATATCATTTCTAATCATGTCGCAGTGTTTTAAAAGTATATGAGTAAGTCAAATATTTATAACAAGATTGTGACCTCATGTAACCTGGAGCTGCATGAATAACAAGTTACCTAAACTTAAGCAATCTCTGATACTTTATAGTGTGGAATGAGATGAAAAACAATCATTAAGAAATGTTTTGGTGCAGACTAAACATTGGACACCATTACTGTATATTTGCTTGCAAGTCTAGTTATTAGCAGCCGTGACTGTGTGCGTGTATGTCTAGATGGAGTCACAAAACTTTACACATGTGTAGTTGATATCAAAATGAAGGCTGAGTTTGAAGATGGGTGTGGTCCGAGTGAGGGCACCATAATTAGGGGGTAGGAAGTCGGGTAGGAAATAGGGAAGGAGCCATTGGCCCCTCCACTTTACACCCCTTGCGTGATTTGGAATTGCGGCTAGTGTGATCCCATTGCAAGATGGTCTCTATTTATAATTACTATTATGTTGATCAATTGGTTCAAACTTCCCAAATAACCAGTGATATTTCAGTATAGATTACATCAGAATAAAAGCTTCCTGCTTCATGTAACATACAATATACTCTGCTGTAAAATGTCTATATATTATAGCAACAAATGTTGCTGTATATTTGTCACTGCCATCTGATGTATCAGTATGAGACTTGTTGCTTACAATAAAAGCAGGCGATGTGAACTACAGTGGCATAAGTAAAAAAAAAAAAAAAGCATTTAGGTGAAAAACACACATTTTACTACTCTGTAGACTGCAAAAATAGTTCTTCAACATTGCAATTAAGAATAATGATGTGTTATTATTAACAGTCATACAAGAATGAATCCTTTCCAGCCATATCAATTTATAATAATTATTGGACACGAATGACATGTGATGACTATTCAAGATAATTTCCTTGCGGCTTCTGCACTCACCATTTTCTGCAAGGGGGGAAAAGCCCATTGTGCTGGTATTTTTCTCTCCGTCACCTCTTCCCGGTGAAAGGATGTTGTGTTGAAATGCACCGTTGGAGCTGTCCATTAAGTGGTGCTGAAATCTATTTCCGCATAGTGAGGCTTTTGATGGTGTCTGGATCAGTATTGGGAGTTGTCCGTTTACCTTTTAGCAGGGCCCTAAATGTGTTAGCAGGTGCTGTTTGGAGGCGTGCTATTATCCTTGGTGTAGCAGGAAGTGTTAGTCCTTGAAAGGGTGCTGAATCAGCCAGTTATCATCTTCTAAAAAAGCTTGTTACACAGTATTATTGGTGACGGTTACTTTGATTGCTTTGCTTCTTTTTTTTAATGTCTTTTAGGATTTGGATATGTGCTGCATACTAGTCTTTTATCTGTTCCATCAATGACAAGTTCTGATTTTATTTTTAATTTTTTAAAGGTTTGAAGATTATTTTACAAAGCCATTCACAGTAAGCTCATTTTTCGAAGTGTATTATTCAGTGCCAAACACAAAGCGCTGACTGAAAGCCATCCCGAACAAACCCCATTTAGTGCATGAAGCAACTGCTGTTGTCATGACTACAGAGCCTTTCAAAAAGAAGATTATGTCCATGTGACACCTGTTGAGAATATGTCATTAGCATGTATTAGCTCATAGAGAAAAATAGCATTGTGAAACTTAAACAACGAAATAGAAATGTACACAGAATTCACACCTGAGGCTTTTCGCTGCACATACTTTTGTTGCATATGTGCAGTTTCTCAGTGCTACAGCAGAAACCTTAGCTTGCATTTACCAAGAAATACTACAAAACAAAAGTCTAAAAAATCTAAAAATGTGTTTTTAAAACCTCAATACTCTATTGGAAGTCCTGGCATCTGTATCTATTTTTGAGCTTCAGTCTTACTCCAGCAGGAAAGGCATACTGTACACAGAGTAGGCTAATAAAAATGAAAACTCATTCACCATCACAGACGTCATTGGCACGGCGGTGGAATCTGGCTGTGTTGACATTTCACGGCTGAGTGGTGTGAAGGCTGGTGAGTCACACCTGGCGTAAAGTGCTGTATGCCGGCAAGAGGAGAAACCACATCCTGATGCATCCCCTCTCTGTCAGGATGATGGGTCCGAGCTGTATTTATGTAAGGATCTCACATAGAGTATTCATAGGGAGAGGGAGCAGAAAGAAGTAAGAAAAGCAATGACTTTTTTTTTTTTCCAATATCCCGATGTTTGCCATCATGTGTCAGACAAGTAAGAGCGGAAAAAATTGAGGCACACAGTCCTGCGATGCCCCACCTGCTAGGAAGCTGAGTCTCAGAGTGTGAATCCCAGATCTTTGGTCTCGCTCTGTGTCCACGCCCGAGTAATCACTTATCCATCCGCGACCCCTCCCTGGGGTGATATTGGTCTTATTTTGTGAGCAAGCTTCTTCCATCATAAGGCAGACAAGATTTTCCCGTATCAAAATTTACGTTCCAAGAAATAACACTGCAGCCCACAACGAAATGGATACCTCCTTAAACTATTTTATCAAAACAAGTCATGGGGTGTTATAGTGCTGAACAACTTTTGTTTTTGAAACATCCCATTACACTTGTTCCCCTGGCTATTCTACGCACTGGGGGGCTTGCTGCATTGAAGGGTTTGATACAGGAAATAATTTAACACTGATGGATGGATTTGGCCATAGCAATGACAGAATACGTTCTAGGAGAGTGGAGCTGGCTATAAATCGGAAAATAATTTTTTTTTTTTTATTCCATTTTCTCCAGAAATGACTGTGTTGTGACACATTTTATGGATATGGATATGTGCATGCATAAGCTTAAAAACAAATAGGGACCATATTTTATGCATGGGGGTGGAGACACTGAAAAAAACCACAATATTCAGTTTAAATAATCACATAGAGTCCTTCTCAGAACATACTGCGCTCTTCCGCTCCGCCTGCCTCTACTTTCTAAATTCCTAGAGTTTAAACAAGAGACTTCATCAAAGAAAACACCAGATTTCAATTTTAATGTGCATGATCCCTCTCGTACCCAGGGGTGTTAACAGGGATTTAACGCTTTAGTTTTTCAAATATCTCAATTAAAATGCTGTAGCCTACAGCCAGAGCACTCGAGGAAACAACTGTTTTCTCTACGGAAACTAAAAACCGAGGACTTGCTTTGGTTTGTCATCATTTGAATATCAGCTAATTTTTCAGACCTTGCAACTGATTGGATGTTTGATTCCTATCCATTGTCTCTATTTTTAAAAAAGATGCATATGTAAATACGTTTTCAGATACCTTTCTGAGTCAGTCAGTTCACCTTTTGGCTGCCTTGAAGCAATCGAAATATAAATGCCAGATGGAAAATGTCCATGGTTAATTGGAGATGCCTCTTTAACAACAGCAATGTTTTTTGTATCTACATAATCATCAGCCAGGAGCCATCATTTTGTTTTGAGCAATTACAGATTTATAATCAGTGCCAAAATAATGCTTCAGTGTATTGTGTTTTCAGATTATGGCATGTATTGATTAGTTTGAAGTATTAATTGGGCAAAAACGCTTCCAGAAAGTTCATTATAGGTGGTGGTGGTCTAGTGGTCAGGCTTCCAAATAGAACACCAGAAGTTTATGAGTTCAATACCAGGCTGCCACCATTGTGCTCCTGAGCAAGGCACTTAACCCTTGCTGCTCCCTGTAAGTCACTCTGGATAAGAGCATCAGCTAAAATGACCTGTAATTTAATGTAAAATAAGTATTTTGGCTGCTAGCTTGGCATTCGCAGTGAAATGATAAGGCAGAAATGAGTGGATGGCTCTATTTGTTTAGGCAGGTTTGCACAATCAGTCAGTTCATTCTTGACTTTCCAAGAATGTGTATTTAACCAGAGTCACCCCAAAGAGCATTTATCACTGTCATCTCTTGTCCATTTGTCAGCATCAGACACATGAGGTTTGTACACTCTGTAACGCAGCAACAATAAGGTGGTTGTTGTGTTCTTGGCTGCTGCGGTCCGACCACATAGCATCCGTCATCAGCCAATAGGGCTTTGGCCCTGAGTGGCCGTCATTAGTTTGGAGCTGATTGAATGGCTGTTGAGAAGACGTTTCAGATTCATACATCATCGTCTTGATGGTAAACACAGGCTGAGTTGTTGAAGAAGGCTGCTAATGTGGTTTTGAGCCACAAGTGGATGGTGCCGTCATTCTCTTTCATACATCAAACGTTTTTTTTTTTTAACATTTTGAAGAATCGGACCAGCCAATTTCTTTAAGAACATTAACCACAACTAAACCATCACTTTCGTCGTTGAATATATATTGTCAATACAGCTTGCAAAAAATAAGACCCTTTTCAATGGGTTTTTAGCCACCAGTGGTGTTTCTCAACAAATGTTGGTCTTTCATTTCGTTGGTCAGTTTATGAACTTTTTTTTACAGACATGTATGGTTCCCAGACGACAAAGCCTTCTGACTCTAAAGCCACCAGGAGGTTGACATTTTAGTTTTTTAGTGAACTGTCTCAATGACTATTGGATGGATTGCCATGAAATCTGGTACAGACATTCATATATTCCTCAGGATGAATTGTAACAACATTGGTGATCCCTTAACTTGTCATCCAGGGCCATTATCACTACACAATTTGACTTTGTCCAATGCTGGACAATCCAATAGTGTTCAGTGCTAGTTAATGTTAGCTTGCTAACACGCTTTAATATGATGGTGAATATTGTAAACATATACCCTCTATGCCTATTAACACTGTCATTGTGTGATGTTAGCATGCTGATGACAGCTTTAGCTCAAAGCAGAGGGCATAAGTACATCCTCACAGAGCTAATAGCAAAGCTGCAGATTATTGGTCTTGTTGACGAAGAAGGCATGGAAAATGTAGGTGTTGCTCCAATTCAGCTCTCAATTTACTCAAGTCGAAAACGGAGTGTGCTGTTGGTGTTGATATAGCTCCCTGCACGTACACATTTACAACAGAGAAACCCCGTCTTTGGGGACTGTCAAAAATGGTTCATGCACATGTGGAGTACACTAATGGTCGGATGATGGATTTTATCCTTTGAGGCTACCTTTTTGAAGAACGAGGCCTTATCTGCCCGTTGTGCTCTGGCACATGAAGCAACACCGCAGACATTCATTCAGGTTTCCAGGGTAATTGACTTTACCAAGCCGCCACCTGATTTTAATTAACAGTGCAGCACATTGGGTTGCACACCTGCAATATAAAGAGTCAAACTGGAGACTAAGGTATTAATTAACATTAATTACATCTCAGAGCAAATCAAAGTAAGTAATTTCCTCACAGTGTTTAATAGGGATTGTACAACACTTTTTGTAGATGTAATTAATTGAAGAAGCCCATGAAAACACGTCTGGTTCTTATCGTGAAATGTAACTTGAGAGGTTCTTTTCAGTGCCGCTGTAGTAAACTGAATAAGCTAATTATATTTCAGTCTCAAAGATTTAGTTAAAATCTCAGACTGACTGAACTTTTTCGAAAGCAGTTTTTGCCTCGGTCCTAACGAGTTCCACTTTATTGCAGCTCCTTCGTACCTTGGATCATAACTTTTTTACAGCGACTCTTAAACATCATTTTAAACATTCTTACTATTGACTCGGTGTTATTACTGTATGAGTATAATATTTAATCCTGTTACATTACATTCAAGCCACTTAATGTTTCAGCTCCATTACTAACGCATCAGTGCAGCACCACTTTCGCGTTTTGTTTCTAATCACACCAAGAAAGTTACATAAGCAGATATTGTTATATCCAAATGCTGCAGGAATACTGGAAGAAAAAAATCTGACTTTTGCTGCATTCATTTTTACTTGACCAGTCTATAAGCAGCTTTACCACAAGCTTGTCTTTGACAAATGGAAGGATATGGACCTTTATTTTGTATTTGAATAAACTGTGAGAATCATAGACACAGTAGTAACACTGTAGCCTATATGGTTGAAATAAGAATGTCAGAATGTCCTTCTGGTTGCAAATTAACATTTGATTAGCTTGTATTCCTCATGAATTCAGCATTAAAGTTTCAGCATTTAATTTTAATGTGCATTTTTAATTGATATCCACTCTGCAACACGTAGTCCCCTTTGCCTGATTTGCAAGCCGGGGGGGGGGGGGCACACGCAGAGTCCCACATCAAGCGTTTAAAGAAGGATTCGCGGCTTCTCTCACTCTCTCTCTCTCTCTCTCTCTCTCTCGGCTGTCTCCTCCTCTCTTCCTCTCCTCTCGTCTTTCGCTTCCACTGAAAATCTTTTTGCCTTTTTCTCACATTGAGCGGCGCATCCTTCCTTCCACCACTTGTTATTTCACACCTTGGCCGCAGCCTCGTCGGCGCCGTGAGGAGACCGTCTTCTTGCGCCTGCCGGTTTTCTCCTGCACCGGTGTTCCTTTCTGTATTTGCATTCCCCCCCCCCTCCTTCTGCCGGTGAAACAGTGTCTCCCAGCTGTAGGGAATCATGACCACGGCGAAGGAAGGCAATGCAACGTCGAAAGCGGCTCAACAGCAAGACCAGGTACCCATGCGCTTTGCTCTCACTCATCTTGCACTCGCATATTAATATCAACACTCTCGCCCTGCGTTGGTTGGCCAACACGGAATAGTAGTATTTGCATGCAGTGCTGCGGTGTCTCTTTTTTTCCCCTGACCGCTTGTTATGGTGTGTTGAAGAAAATCTAATCATTTGGTAGCATATGCTTCTAATAGACGTTTGCACTCGGGAGTCAATTGGAAGTGAGCCGGTGACGTGCTGTCAGTTAATCACGACTGGAGGATTTTGCAGCCTCGTGCCTGATCATCATCATCATAACGCAGTAATCATTTTTTCACTGGTCATTATTCAGTGAGTTTACGCACGGGAGGCAGCGAGCAGTTTTGCGGTTTGCGTTCCATCCAGTGTGCTTCACCTTGCAGTAGGACACGCAAATCCGCTCAATTAGCCCAACTTGGGTCAGATTGTGCATAGGCCTGTTTATGTGGTGTTCATAAATAACTGTTTAAATCATCGTGTCATGCTCGTGCTTCCTCACTATGTAATGCAATGCCTTTTTAAAGCGTCTGACCTCTTCAGCAAAGCTCAACTGTCTCTCCGGTCTGAAGGCTGACAACACTGTTGCATTTCATTGTGGTGCAGGATGGCTCTGCTCTGTTTTCTTTGCAACCTCCATCAGTCAGTGATAATGGAGCATCTGTTGACCCAGCTCCACAGAGTTGCAAGAACCTCACAGACTTATTTTAGAGTATCAATATTTCATGAGCAGGAAAAAACAACATTTTTTTGTTCTGTTAATGTCAGGGTTGAAAAATAATACACCTCCTCCTGCAGCAGGAGCCAGTGAATTTGAACAATAATGCGGTTTTGTAGTGACTGAAATTAAACAATCTTCAACAATCTACCCCAGCACTCTCTTTTTACAGCATCACCGCTAGGAAAACGCTTTGGGCTTTGTGTCATAATATACAATTTCATTATTGCTTGAAAAATACAAAGGACTCTACTTTTAGTCACGATCGTGTTTTATCTTGGTATTATCTAATTGTCTCCCCTTGAACTTAAAGTGACACACCATGAAAGGCATTTATGTATGTGAATGTGTGGTATCTGCCTTTATCCTGTTGTTACCACGTCTGCTGCACATGAAAACATAAGGCTTCATTTTGTCAAGTTTCCTTGTTTCAAGCCAGTCCGTCAACACAAACTGTAACTTAAGACAGCATCTGTCACTGCTAGCCTGTCTAAAGATGACAGAAAAGGTGAGAGGGACACTCAGCTTTATCCTGCCAAGCAGACACTCTTCCTTGCTGTGATTTAGCTTCTGACTATCTGCTCTCTCGGAGTCAGCCAAAGGTCCACCAGTCCCCCCATGCATATTCTGCACACTGGCTGTGTAGTCACAAACATCTGCATAAGCAACTGATGAGAGACACATTTTTTGTGTCTTTCCTCATGTCAAAAATGTTAAAACCTTTGCTGGTTCAGCGTCACAAATGTGGAAAAAATAGGTAATTTAAAGACATTAATTTTGATCTCAGACGGTCAGGTTTGTAGACTAAAATAGGGCTGCAACTGTTGATCCGTTTTTTAATTTGGATTACTCCAACTAGTTAATTAATTGTTAACAAAACTACAAAGGTCTGCAAAACGTCAGACAACTGAAAAAATACCTGTCCCAAATTCCAAGATGATGTATTAAAAGTAGTAGTGTTGCATACCAAAAAGAAAACAAATCCTCACATTTGAGAAGCTGGAAAAAGAGATTGTTAGGCATTTCTGCTTAATAATTGATCACAACAATAAATGTTCTGCTTATTGGTTATTCAACTAATATAGTTTAATATAGTGTCAGTACCAGACTGAACTTTTTGTAATTACTGACCAGATTAGAGACCCGGTGATGCTGGAACACCAGTAAATAGCAAATGTTTGCAGTCAGTGGATTTTCCTGAGGTGTGAAGCTCAAGCAAAGTGAAATTGTTTCAAGCATTCCTGCTAATAAAATTGGCAATGTAACCTCGGCATGCATGCATGCGCACAGGACCACACATTACTACTGGTGCACGTGAAGACATACACACAAACATGTACACGCCGCTGTGATTACGTGAGGTCCTGTTGTGGCCTCCTGATTGATGGTCTGCCGGCCGGGCTTGTGGTCCTGGGACAGAGGACACAGATAGAGGGCAAGCTCACCAGAGATAGCAGCAGCTCTCCAGTAATCAGCTCGCCGCAGCGCATGGAGTGAGTCACACCTCTAACACTCATTACTGTCACTGGGTGGAGGTTCTCAAGGTGTGAAAGGTGGAGTCATGTACACACAGAGGCAATCAAATTACATACTTTAAAGCTAGTATCACTTTTTGTTGTCAAAATACTCATCTTAGACTAATTCTAAAGAACGCTGTAGCACAGATGACTGCAATTGGAAAACTGTGCATTTTGCTCAAATTAAATTCTGGGGCTTGATATGAACACGTCTTTGGCTCAGTAAACATATACGCATGTGCTATGAGCTGTTTAATGATTTCAGATTGCAGGAGTTATTGGGATTTTCCCAGTTCATATTTCTTAGTTATTTCCTACGGCCAGTTGGAGCTTTAAAGCAAGATCACAGCATGTAGCATTCCATTGGGAAGACTGTGGAGATGCCTCCGCGGTCCGGTCCAATAATCAATCTTTGTACTGCTTTTTCACATGCTGTGAGCCTCCCAAACTTGGGAAGCCGCAGCGAGTAATGCATGCTTAAGGGAGAGATTTAGATACTGTAAGAGCCAAGCTAAAAGGCAAGGTCTGCCCTGTTAAAGTTGATTTAGTAGCATCTTATAGTAGCACAGCAGTAAAGGACTTTGGGGGGGGTACAAAGCCAAAATTTCATATCAGGACAGTAGCTTGAGAAAAAGCTTAGCGGAGCAGCCTCCGGGTGTTCCTAAAGAGAATAGGACCAAAGAAGGAAATGAATCATAGACTACCATATCATGGGTAGGATGGTAGGTCTTACTCACTTTTTTAGCTTTTTGTATTTCTCATCGCATTTGTGATGCATGAATATGCCTCTTCGACTCTTTGCTGGAAGGTGATTAAAGGTATCTTGCATCACTATACTGTATGTACTAGAGAAAGCACATGGCTGTCTACATCCCCGTCAGGCCAATATCAGAGGTAGAGAAAAAAGTGACAAGGTCTACAGTATAGGAGAAAAGATCCCTTTCCACTCAAAAACAACTTCCTATTAGCATATTTGTTCAGTGCCTATTTATTTATATTCTTAAGTTTCTCCTAAGATACTATGATGTCTTCTTAGTAACCTCAATGTACTCAATATCATAAATCCAGTAAGTACATTTTCTGAGGATGTGCTCTTGTCAAATATTGATAAAATGTTGTTTATTTGAAACGGTGCCTGTCTGCTATGAGCTGATAAATTCAAGCATAAAATGTGAAGATGCCCACTTGAAAGACAAAATATCGACAGGAGGGAAAAGCCAGACGGTAACGTGCACTTTTAAGATGTCAAAGGGATAAATATTGTGGGGTTGAAGATATTTGGCTTGAACATTTTAGTGGTTTTTTTTGTGTATAACTTGCACTGAGAAAACAAGTGTGTTTTTAATCAGTCGTGTTTTGTTTCATTTACCTCGCTGTGGTAGAGCTACTGCCTCAGTGGCCTGCTAAAGAACAGCTCAAGTGATAAATGTTTAAACAGATGTTAATTAAAGTAGCAACTTGCACACAACACAGTGGGACGATGAGGAATCATTGCCGTGGCACCTGCTACGGGTTTTTTGTTTTGGCATGAACTTGTCTGCAGTATGTGCGATACAGCGTTGATGGCATTTCAGTGCCCCAGAGTTTCCTTTTCACAAATTGGTGCATCTTTGCATTTGTATCTGTTGATCCAGAGGTGCCACTGTCCATCAGCCTTTCTGATGTCATCAGTGTAGACTCAGCCCCTTTTTACAAGTCAATTCACTGCTAATGTAATAATAATCCATTGTGAAAGGGACCAAAAGATGTTGCCACGTCAGGTGTCCAGATCATATGTTGGTCTGCCAGGAAGTTTATAACGGGATGTTGTTATTATATCAGTGAGTGTAGATTTGCTCTGCCTGTGCAGCATGTGTAAGGGCCCGGTAACATTTAAAATGGCAAAAGTTTGCAGTAAACTCAATTAATTTCGATGGAATGGCTGGATAAGTCAATTTGCTCTTGGAGACAAAGTATAGTAAATAGTAAATCCACACTCACTTTTGATACCAAATTACATGTAGCCTACTTCTATGGAAGAAACTATGTGACAGTATTGCTAAGAAGATTGCTAGCTCTGAAGTGTTCATTTTTTAATAATTTCATTCTAATGGCCCAGTACAGACAGAATACTAAAGAAACTCAGAGAGAGCTCAAGTGACTGAGTAGCACTGGTGTGTTCCCGGCTTGTTAGCTGGTTAGCTTGTTAGCTGTAAGATCACCAGGCACAATAATTTACCATCTAACCCTGCGAGGTGTCCCCAAGCTTTAAGGAAGGGAAAAAAAACAGCACCAGCTCCCTCAGTGTGAGAGAGTACATATGAGTGTAAGCAAAATGCTGAAAATGTGAAGTGCAAAAAAATGTACTTTACCCATCTCCAAAGAGGCAGATTTTCATATGTATGAGGTTATATAGCATATAGGAGTAGCAACATCCCTCCACCTTCTCTGCATAATTGGAATTTCTGGTTCTCTTGCAAGGTTCTCGCCACTCTGTTTCCAACCCAGATTAACAAACTAGAGTTTTTTTTTCCTGTAGGCAGTACACATATTTGATTTGAAACTGTACCTTGTCTTGATGATTTCCTTACTTACACATAGATTTTTCCTGTCGGGAATCAGTAGCTAACATGGTGTTAGGGCATCCGCTTTTTTTCCTTTCACTGTGTTATGCCATTTCATCAGAACCACTTCTTAATGAGAGAGATAAGCAGCATGGCCAAAATAGGTTTGGAAAAGCAGACGAGATGATTCACTTCTGGAATGCAAATAGATAATAGGCCAATTCCTCCTGTTTGCCAAGTGCCCTTGACTGATAAGAGGGAATGGAAGATGGATTTAAAGTAGAATTGGATGCCCCTAATGTTTGTGCCATAGTTCATCTTAAGGGCAATTATGAACAATTGAGCCGTGATGTTCGGTTCTGAAGTGGAGATTAGAAGCGAGATTGCCAGGCAGCAACCACAGCGATTCATCATGATTGTTGTCATGATTTAAATGTTCTTTGCCGAAATGGCTTATAACATGAGGGAGGGGGTTTGCTTTAATACGGCAATAAATATTCAGTGTTCGGAGCAACGGTCAAACTAAATGTCATGACAATCCTCCATCTCGCTAATAGTCCGTGTAGACATCAGGTGTGTGTGCCAGTTCGTGTGTGTGTGAGTATGAGTGAACACACCTCAGGAGGAGTTTCCAAACAGTGTGCAAAACCGGCTCATTTAGGAAAAGGTCAGCATTTTTTCAGTGAGGTGCCTTCCTTTGTTGTATTGTAATTGTTAATATGCATATAGATCCCTTTTTTTAACTCTCTTCGGCTTTTCCTACATCAACCTGAGAGGTCATATTTCCATAAGCGAAGCAACTCGCCAAGAATTTTAAGCCAAAGCTTCTTTTTTTTTTACTGTCTCTTGAATTCAGGTGAAAAGCACAGTTGTATAAGGAGGTAAATAAACTGACTGCGTTTAGAATACTTAATGTCGGGAATATATTTTGTAATGGATGACCTAAAATAGGTTTTTGAAGCAGAAGTTTCCATTCTCTATGGTTGCGAGTACATTTCGTATGCTGAGTGAAAATAGTGAGCAACTGAGATTAATCATGCTTCAGACTGTCAAGGGAGTGTCAGCCTGTATCTGTGTCTGTGCGCCATATAAAAAGCATGCGCGTATCAGCGTGTAAGTTAATATGTTTTTATATTCCAGCCTTTTGTTTGTGTGTGTTTATCTGTGCCTTGCCTCAGTCCATTTGAGCTGTGTTTTTTGGCCTTATCGACCTGCTGTAATTAGGAGCCCAGAGCTGTGGAGCAGAAAGGCGATCAGGAGCCGCCATGTTCCGCCGAGCCTCTAATTGAAACGTTGAGCATTGCCAGGTTCAACGTCGGGCCCCCTCGGGTCCTGCTGTCGTCTTCCCGCCACCTCCACGTCGGTGACAAACATTCAGAAGAGCGAGTGCTAGTCACGAACGATAAGCAGGTAATTGCCTGTAGGCTCGGATGCGAATTAGGAGAAGCTGCTGCTCCAGCTTCACTGGACATGCTGCTAGGGGTTGTTTGTGCCAGCGTGACAGCTCAAAGTGATACACATAGCTGAGGTGAGCTTGGAAAGGCATTAACTTTGTCTTATTTAAGCTCTGTGTTGCCCTTAACGTCTGGTATAGGTTGTTAAAATTGCAGAGTTGTATCTTTTCCTTGAACATAAAAACAAACGACAATTTCTTCCCCACTTCCTTTAGTGAAACGCATTGCACAAAGAGCCACTCAGTAGCCTGCAGGAGGCTAAAGGCTGTGCCCAAATCTTGGCTTCTAGCTTCCACAGCCTGGCACAAGCCTAGAGGAATGAGCTTGCTTTTCAAAGCTAGTCTTACAACCAGTGTTCTTTCTGACATTTATCGCCGCAAACCTTTAGTGTTATTGTTATGGCTGCAATAATTCTCACTACCGTGGAATACTGGTAGTGCTCCAAATTGACCAACTCGAGGATTTTAATGTGACAGCTCATCACATTATGGTGATGGGAGTGTGAAAGTGGGCAGTACCCGCTGCAATATCATCTTTCTCTACTTGAAAAGCATGCGTCCCTGTCATCGGTCTGACAGCCATGTTGTCAGCTCTGTCCTGAACTGCCTATCTGCTGGCATGCATCCCACTCCTGCTTCCCCCAGCTATATAAAATAAGTCTAAGCAGAAGGGAATTGGTCAGAGGCGACAATGTCAACCCCCTGCTGATTTTCCATGCTCAAAATATTGGCAGCCATTACATGCCTCCTCAGTGGTGTTTAGTGCCCATGCCTGAAATACTGACTTTCATCATGACATTTGCTGGGTAAACTCCAAACGCCCAGCGGCAACCTAGTTTCTATGGAGATGCTTGTAGCTCAGTGTGCAGCTTTGTTCGAAGAAAACAAACACAGATTAAAACAGACAAAGTGAGTGGGGGGAAATAATATTAATTCATTAATTTTGTCACCATCTTGTTTTTGCTTTTCCTTTTGTTGACTAGCGTATGAAATTGAATCAAATGCTCAGTTAATGTGAGTCGCATTCTGGCAAATGAGCATGCAGTCCTAATTTCAGAGTGTTCCAGCAAATGAGTGTCCGACTTTGTTCGAACATCAAACGCCACAGGAAGCTTGATTGGATTTTGATTTGGATATTGTTCTGCTGACATGAAAGTGTGGCACATCGGCACTCTGCTGGAATTGGCATTCCAAGCAGGATGGTAATTATTATATAAAGTCAGTTCCACTCACTTAAAAAAAAAAAAAAAAAAGAAGTGATTTCAATATCTACTCATCCTCTGGAAATGCCGCATTCTTAAACTGATGGAATATGCATGTTGACAAATTACAGACTTATTCCATAGAGTGAGCTTGTTTGATAATGAAAAACATTGTTAAAACAATAGCCCACTTAAGTAATCAGCCTTCGTTAATTAAGTCATTTGCAAGTTAAGAACAAACTGAGATACTGAAAGATTGTAAGTGGCGGTTACACAGAATGAATGACTCTTTTTTGCACTCACTCCAGTGATCCTCAGGGTGCTGTCAATTGCCATTGAATTAGATGCTCAATCTCTGCTTATATCAGTGAAATACTGGTTCTCCTTCATGCATTTATTTGCTATCTTTTCGGAGAAGAAGAGCCAAAAACTATACTCCTGGCAAACCTTGCAAAGTTTTTCAGTGAATTTCTATCGCAAAGTCGTTACTGACCCTTGAGTTGCTTCAGGCCGAAAAGATAATTAACAGTAATTGTTTTTCCTAAGTGATTCCACTATGGGTAGAGAAGATTTGCTTCTTAAAGTTATTGGCCTCACAGACCTTAGGGCGCTCATTCAAATACCTTTTACGTTTTATATGCATTTTAAAGATTGTATTCTTTCATGTGTAATGTTGAAATTTGGATTCTGAACTAGACTGACGTGACTTGTGGAGAGTTTTATGACTGCAAGAAAAAAAATCCAAATAATGTAATAACAAATGTGGCACAACCATAAGGAAAGACAAAAAAAAATTGATATACTTAAAGCGTATTTTATGAACATGCAGTAAAAATACAAGTCGAAGGCAATCGTCGAACACCCAAAAACAAATGGATATACTTCAAGCCAATTTTCTGAAAATACTACTGTAGGCCTAATCCATCGCTGGTCTCCTGCCTTGTGCTGTGTTTATTTATAGCTGAATGAAAAGCTCCCATAAAGTTTTTCTGTCAATGAAGTGAAGTTTCTGTGGCTGCTTGTCTTTGTCTCTCTGCAGCCATCTCGCCTCTCTCTTTCACTGTACGTGGGGTTCAATTACATCGATCACAAAGTTTGACTGAATCTTTACCCTTTACTGCTGGGTGCACTGGCTCACATGCAGTCATGTTATTGTGCCGTTGGTGTCGTTTGTGAGGCAATGTTGTTTGGCACCTCTTGCTTCTTCTTTTTTGTTGTTCATGGTATAAAGGCTTTATTGAAAGTTTATTTTTATTTAAAGTCTTTATTTGCGAACGTTATAAAAACATATTATACGTATTCTTGTGTTGTTTTTGTGTAATGTTGGATTTGGATTGGGGACACGCTTTTGCAAGAGATAACAGTTTGCTTTAATAGGTGAAAAGCAACTTAGAGCTTCTCTGGTGTATTTTTACCAACAGGGAACAAAGAAAATGTTGAAAATCCATTTCATCTCACTTAGGAAGTGTATTCCGATGTCTTCACTGCGGTAACATAATGCATTAGAGAGCATTAGTGCATTGAACAGGAGCTTTCCCCATGTGTTTACACTGACTGGATGCACAAAAAAATCCATTTCAAAGTTTTTCAATGGAGCTTTAAAACACATATTTTAATTCATGTCTCTTGTGGCACTACCTTTTTGAATGAGTGTGTATATGTTTTGAGCGTGACAAGAGCTAGCTCGTGACAGCTGTAGCTGTGCTCTAAATGAAGGAGCAAATAAGAGTGATGGCTGGAAGGACAGCTAGCATATTTAAAAGCCTTAATAATGTTTCCTCGAAGAAATTAAATGCCCTTCCGCTTTACATTTGAGAAGTGTCAGTTGTATTCCCCTTTCACATCTAGATGTAGAATAATTGAAATGAAATAGATTTGAAATATGTTTAAATTACGTTGTACAGTACGCCGCGACATAAGACGTTATAATTTCAACGTATAACTTTGTAATTATGCTCTCATTTATTCTTCGTATTGGTAACAACTAGGGATGTCTCGATACCAGAAATGTTGTTGTCGATACCAATACCAGTTAAATTCCATGATTCTCAATACCGATTCCATTCAATGGTCAAAAACAAAACACTAAATGTACTTCAGCAAACACTGCGTTTGAATACAGTTTTTTGTCAGGAAGTTAAACAGGTCATCATTTTCATCTCTAACGTCAATTTTGTATTGCTGTGAACACATGTACTATAGAAAAACGAGTATCGTTACGTTTTCATCGCCTTGGTACCGAAGTATCTGTTCTTGTCACATCCCTTGTAAAAACAAACTTTCTTTCGGTCTTCCAAACCCATATTTAAAAGCATAGTTTTGCGGACGACATGTCATATATCTTATGGTTTACTTCTGTTTTTGACATTTTCCTTCTTTGGCATAACCTAATAGTATGACAATTAATATTTATTAATCTCTGACTCTGTGCTGATCACACTTGGGATGACTTATTTCAGCAGTGGTAGAGAAAAGATCTTTTATTTTCAGAGACGTTGAGAACAAGGCATTCTGTTGTTGGTGTAGAAAATGCATGTTATGATATGTATTCTTTTTTATTAATACAAAACATGGATATTTGACAACAAATCAGTTATTTCTCATGTGCTTGCTACGTGTATTATGTCTGCACGAAATTGAAAGAAAACTGACATTACAATTGTTCTTCTGCAATGTATATTGCTATATGGAAAAGAAAAAAAAAAGAATTTTCACCAGATGACTTGAGTAGCTCTATTTGGAAAGAATGAATCATTCTAGAGTTATTGCCGTGATTTTGTAGGGGAGTGCATCTGCACAGAAAAACAAATGAAAAAATAACTTTTACTTTGAAGTTCAACCAAGGATGCTTCCCAGTCTTTAGAGTAAAAGTCATTGTGTATAAACATTACATTCTATGATAGCTTGTGCTGAACAGTGCAGTGAACGATTTTAACCGCTTCTCTGAAATGAAGCAATACAATGAAATCAATATATTGTATAACCTTATCAAGCCTCCCAGCTGTATTAGAGCTCACATTCACCTGTGTTCTCATTTGATGATAAGTCCCTGCAGTGCAGAAAGTCAGTCTCTCTGTCCACCACACATATCAGTACAGGGTCACTGCTTTACTGCCTGGGGAATCTTATTGGACAATAATAGTGTCTGTGATACCCAGCAGGTGCCTGAATAAACCCTCTAATAGAGCAATTATTCTGAAACAAAAGGTCACCTCAGGCGTGACGACAGGCCCGGAAATCAATAAAGCTCCCAATTACGACCGAAGCACGGGGCCTATATTTGGTCTCCGGTCGTCAGCTTTCCAGGAGAAGATCAGATTTCAAGGCAACCTCATTCCCTCAGTACGTCTTTGTGATTAAGTTACCAAATTTTATTTCAGGAGTCTTTGCTTTGCCCCTTTTGAAGAATACATATATTATTCTTCTGATGTGGTCCCCTTGATAGCAGATGCCCTGAGAGTCCAAATGACAGATTACAATCCCTTTTCTTTAGTAGGAATATTTAAGCCTTCATTTAGCCAGAAATTTTTTTTTTTTTTTGCAAGAGAGACCTGAGAACAAATAACATACACACAAAATCACAACAGAAAAATCCATTCACTCAAAACAACCATCAAATAAAAATTAAATCAATCTCAAATATTATTACAAATATAAGCTAGTGAAGCTTTGATGTCTCTCAAGGGAATGAGCGTCTCTCTGTGTCGCAGGTCATTCCAGTAGTAAAGTGCTAAACACTGGAAACTAGTCTTACCCAATTCAGAGTTGGTATCGGGAACATTTAAAGCCAAACTAACCTGTGATCTAGTGTCATGGTTATTAGAATTCAACTGAGGATATTAAATATGAAGCATTTTGCTGGGTATGCTGGGTTGCATCATGTTTTTTATGTTGTTTTTTTTAAGAACAAACATTTTGGTATGGAGTAATGCAGGAATGGGTCCTAAAACCCAGAAATGAGTTAGCATTTTAGCACTTCTGGTTCCCTCGTCTCGAAGTCAATGGGTTTTTTTGGATGGGCTTTTGGTTAGATGCCTGAAATAAGGTCTGTGGTTAATACAAGCTTAAATAAAATATAATGCTTTGTTGTACCACATATATTACATTAGAAAATACCCCACACGTGAATGTGTCTTTAAAACGGTGGTTACTAACAACTGGTTAGTCGCGCAACCGTGGTGTAGTTTGTTCATAGCCGCTAACGTTAGCTTTTAACTTGCAAATTGCATTTACGCTTTGAAGATCATAAAAGTGGTTTTAATATGTTGAGATTATACTTCTGAACAAAATGTGTAATTATCATAAACACACACAGATCTTATTTTCTGCAATAATGAAATGGAAAAATCCAATTGACTGTTTGTCAAGGGAACCAGTGCGACGCTAACTTCCGGGTTGACCTACAAAAATATGTAACGGAGTAACAATCAAATTTGAATTTTTTATTTTGAGCCTGGTGTTCAACATGAATTTTGTAGGACAATCTGCTGTCTTCTGGTATTGGTAAAGTTTTTGTAATGTTGTACTGTTTGAGTAGTGAAAAGTCCAACTAAAACTTAAAAACGTGGCTCATGCATAGCTGAAACATTCTTGTTGTCAGAAAAGATCCTGAATTTCACACTTAAATCCATTTTGAAAGTGAATGATGGGCTCTTTGATTGCAATTCAACATCAACTTTTTGCCTGGAACAAAATTTGCACTCTTGAGGGACATTTTTGCTGCCATTTTGAGAAACGTGACAACGCAACAGCCTTCCCCTTTATTACCTGTAATTTTACCTTGAGCGTTCTCTGTAAAGCAAGATGTGTTGTCTACACAGACCTGAGAGTGACCGGAAAGAGGCGTCTCCTGAACACTTCACAGTGTGTGTGATTCTGAGTGGCTGGATGTAATGTTCTTTTCTCACCATTGCAGGGGCAACATTGATTTTGAGAGAATGGTTTGTGGGCTGGCTGGTTGAACAAGCTATTAGATTTCCGTGCAAGCCTTTTCATTCAAGGTCATGACCAAACTGAATTTGTACTGGACTAAATCAGAAGTAGTGTTGCACTTAGTCCAAGGGTATGACCAGATAGCTACAAAATCTATACATTGGCCACCAGTGTTCCCTCTTGGTACTTACTTCAGTGAAGGTTTTTCTGCGTTTTGATGTTGCATGTACCTGGTCATTTTCTATAGTTTCAAAATCCAGCAGCATCATCCATCCTGATAAGATTGATAGTTTATTTTGTGTGTCGAGAAATAGTTACCTTTCCCCTCTTAGGCAGTGAGTTTGATAATTGGTTGACAACTTTCCAATGAGTAGTTAGCTACTCGTAGTTGTTCATTTAAAAGTTCCATGTTCTACCATTTCACTAATAATAATGTGTCAGAGCTGTCAGAGGTGCTTAAAGGGGTCAAGCGCTTTATTACTTTATAACGGCCTGCTAAACAACTTTATCATGGTTGACAACAGGAAATGCATTTTACAACTCATGTCTTTGGTTTCAAAAAAAAAAAAAATGTATGAAAAGTTAGAATATTGTGAAAAACATTAATCTGGATCGAATTTGATTGTCATATCTTGCCGATGTTCACATCAAATTTCACAGATATTGTTTGAAAGAATACTGTGAATAACAGCTGTAGGTGCCAAACTTGGATGAATTCACACGTCTGGCATGTGTCTATAACTTACAATTTAGAATTTTTTTCAACACAATTAGGGATGGCTAAAGGAAAATATCATTATGCCACAACATGAATTTATTATTTTTAAATGTATTGAGTCAAGTTAACATACCTTTTATTTATTTACAACTTCTCCACTGGACATTTGAACAGTGCTATTGGAGTCTGGCATAATTGGCTGACAAATTGACAAAGCAGCATCGATAACTTTACCCTCTTGTTATTGACATCCACTATTGACCCCAGTGCAAGAGGCATTCTGCGTGAACAAAAACCTTGTTAGCCATTTTTCTTCTGTGCATATTGACATCAGCGGAGGAATGGGCGTGTACAAACCCTACTGGCTTCAATTTATTAAATGGAATGCGCTAAACTCCGCCTCAGATTCTCTCACTGTAACTTTTCTTTTTTTCTGCCTCCTAACACATTCAATTCATGACCTACCTCGCGATTCTCCTCTCACCCTCTGCTACTCTTTGTTGTAGTAAAGGAGGAGAAGAGGAGAGTCACACAGCCCAAACCAATGACAAGCAACTCATAGGTGTCTGAAGATGCATTCTTGAGGCTATACATGGTTCTTTGCCACGTCTATGTTCCGGGACCATAATAATAGCCTATGTTTGAGACCATAATGCACATTATAGGTGATTATGCACTGCATGTAATACTAACAATGGATAAGCGAGTGAGCAACAATACCTCTAAAGCTCTCTTATGTATTAACATATTGTATCTTTTTCTGTTCAATTTGTTCACAAAGACAAATCTAGAAATGAAAGATTGTGATTTAAGGGAGAATTACACGCTGTAACTATTCCTTTGCTGACAGCAGCAAGATGTGTTGACTCGCTCGAGTCTTGTCGCAGTGATGTTGCCGGACAACCGTTGTTGAAGCTGAAGACATTCTCTACAGAAGTACTGAGTTTTAATGCTAAGCTAGGCTAATCACCTCCCAGCTCAAGCACTGCATGTAAAGTGTGTAATGAGAGTGGTTCCAGCCATTTAACTCTCAAATAGTATTTCCCAAAGTAGTTCTTTAACTATTTATGAAAGTGTTTAAACAAATTGTTTATCTGGTTTGGAGAGTCTCACAGCCTTTTACACTATGAGCTTATTTTTAATAATTGACTGACCATCTTCATTATGAAGAGATTGACCACCGCTTCTCTGTTCACATTTGATGCACCCACAGAGGCTAATGCACACATTTCTCTTTTCTCCAACACACTGGTAGGAGACACACCCAACGACCTTTCTTTCCACTGTAGCTTGGCAGGAGAGCAAACTGCTCCCTCCTTGTCGGAGAAGAGAGCACTTTCTCTGGACTCTTTTCAAGTGGAGGCAGCAGCAAGGTGGAGGGAACAGTGAGTGAAAGGAAGAAGTGCAATGAATTCATGTTTTTCTTTATGGCACAATCAATTCTCATTTAGTACTTTTTCCACCTAAAATCCTCATGATATTGAATTTGAGAAGCGCTGCTTCACACATGTGAAACACTGTGTCGTAGGTATTATTATTACTTTTTTTCACGCGTTTGTGTGTGTTAACTTTAGACTGTGTGACCTCAGTTTTGCAATACATGTTATCTCTTGGCTAATTTTGCTAGTTAGCTTCTCTTCAAAAAAATGTCCTTGAGGTAGTGAACAAAATCAAAGTGAAGCTTCACAGCGTCTTCAGGCACACGTGTATGTTTGACTACCTTGTACCTCTGCATCTGGTACACTACTGCCTTACTGACAATCCCCGATCCTCGGCATCAGGGCTCACTAAGCATGTCCATCACAGCCAACTGCCTCCTCCGTCCATTGCCGCAACTGTTTTGGTGCAGCTGAGAATTTTTATCAGGATCACCAACTGATTCATTGGTGGCTGTTGTTTGGGAATTATCCATATTTCAGTACTTGTCTGATCGGCAACTAAAGTGCCGGGCTCAAATTGAAATGTCAAGCTTTGTATTCGGAGAGACAATGTGAAGAGACTGTATGGAGGAACGTTAAGCTTTATTGCTATTGGGACTGTATGATTATTATGACTGCTTGTTATTATCATCAGTAGTATGATAGACTGGAGGATGGTGAGCATGCAACAAGCTGAGGAAATGGTCTCCGATTGTCTGCCTTACTACTTTTTCCACCTAAAATCCTCACAATATTAAATTTAAGAAGCGCTGCTTCACACAAAAGAAACACTTATTACTTTTTTTCATGCGTTTGTGTGTGTTAATGTTCGATTGTGTGACCTCAGTTTTGCAATACATGTTGTCTTATGTTGCCCCACACATTTTGTAGATGTAAATTGGAGTACATTCAATTCATTCAGCTGAGCTGTTACATAAATTATAAATTGCAAACTTCTATCAGAATTGTGAATGATAGAAATGTGTTTGGGACGCAGTAAACAAGGACCCGATGCACCCGATTTTTCCCTGATAAAGCAAAATTGTTAACAGCAAATCTGTGATGAAATCATCAGAGGGAGCTAGTTAACGTGAGCTGTTAGCTGTTAGCAGCCGGCGTAGCGAGGTGAATGTGGTGCGTTCATGCTCTATTGAGTAAAAATTAATATTGGGCAAAGGTAAATTATAACGTTATCATGACATGTTCGAATGTAGTCTTGTAAAACTTAAAGACAGTTTTTCGCAGCAATAGAAAAAATAGATATTAGAGAGAGAATTATGACCTGTTTAACCAGTACAGGGGTTTTATTGTTTTCTTTTAGTTTTTTACCATAGTATCAAATTGGTATTGAGAATCGTGGAATTTCACTGGTATTGGTATTGAGTACTAAATTACCATGTCATTCCCAATGGGGATATCTTTTTAGTCAATCACAGCCTTTTCATTTTTTGTATGATTTTCCAGTAGGACCACATAAGGGTTATCAGGAGAGCAGCTTGAGAAGAATTTGTATGTGGCAGGAAAAAAAAAAGAGATATGTTTGTACATTTAAAGTTACACTACACAACTTTTTTGCCTTGTGGCAGCAAGAAGTGTATCATGAGTCTTGCTCCTAATATGGTCAAGTTCATGCCCCGGAAACTTGATGAGCTGTCTACTTTCAAACAGCATGTATCATGAGTCTGAGGGGACCAGCATCTATAAAACCTCCACAGGCTGTTGTTCCTGCTTTCCTCCACTGTGCACCCTTTTCACCTTGTTTTTTGCTTGATGCAAACAACCTGAGATATGCCTTAAAAACATCCTTAATATCACTGAAAAGAAATGTACAGGTAGCAGTGTTTCCCACAGGATTTTGTGATACTATGGTAGGTGGACCTCGGACCCTATAGATACACATAAAGACTCCACACTCACAGACATTAACCCACTGTCTGCATCTCTGTTATGTATATTGTAGGCTATGTATCTTTCGCCTAGTGTTCTTTATTTATTTTCTTGTATTTATTTCTTTATACATCGTGTTTCCTTGTATACATTGTCCAGAATGGAAGGTAAATTAAGAATTTCACCGTACAGGGAAACTGAACTGCACACATGACAATAAAGCTTTGACTTGATATGAATGGTGATTACACAGTGTAAAAATAAAATAAAAACTCACCTATAAAGCATGGTAAACGAGACAAGGTCCGTGTTTCAAGACGGGTCAGGTGGGTTGCCGACATCACCGCAACCTTGAACACATTCCACTAAGTTGGCAAAATTTACAAAAATGTTTGTGTATGTTTTCCACAGTCATACCAGAGCTGTATTAAGTTGCAGTTAATTTCCAGTCACTCATCAAAAATGTGTCTTCAGAGCACTTTTACAAAGCAGCCACAGAGAACTGTGAGATGAAGAGATGCTGTCAAAAAGCCTGCATAGTTTTAAACTACTAACATACAGGTCATTTGTGAATTTGTTGAAGGAACGTATGAATGATTTGGATACAAAGGAACAAATGAGCTCAGTGCAAAGCACGGCACAGTTTACACATACTTTATGTACACAAAGCACTTTGTACTATATGTACATGTACAATTCATGCTGTGTTGCGTGCAAAAGGCAGTAATCACTGGTAAGAGCCCAGGAATAGCCTGTAAATATTGTGCACACGTTTCCAGTAGCTCTTAAAGCTGTATATTAGATAAATATAGTACTTCAAAACCTGTAAAATTATTAAGTGGCCACTCTTACATGCAATGCATGCGCTCTCTTTGTCACCACAATAGCATGAACTACTGGGCTGCGGCAGTAACAACAGGTGGCCAGATAGAGGGTAAGCGGTAAGTATTTTTGACAGGGTTGCTAAGGAATTGCAACAAGAAGCCACGCTAACAAAGTAAATGGATGGATGGAAATGCCCTGTGCACACACTGTTGTACCCGGGGAATTCATCACAGATTTTGATGTATTATTCCAGATTTCTTTGTTTGTTTGTTTTGGAGTCCTCTGGGCCTTTTACGGAGAACTCGCTGAGTGTATTTGAACATCCACTGGGCAGTCATGGGGATCCTGTAGTGTTCATAATACATGAACGTACCCATCAATGTCCTGCTTCTCCCACAGCGCAACAGTGACTGTTTTTACAAGGGAAAAAGCTGCCCCAAGCATTTGATGTTTTTTTTCTGTTCCAGGAGAGAGGTAAGACCAGGTCGTTGTTTAACTTTTTTTTTTTTTTTTCTGAAAAGGAAAAGCCATTTTTCATCGTGAGGGCACTTCAGCCAACATTATGCCAATGATAAGAGGCTGGAAGTCCATTCTTTCTACATGAGTGTTCATATTTTGTCAGAGGAAGCGATAAAAAAAAACAGCAGGCCAGAATATATAAGCCAGGGTAAACATCAACAGGAGCAGCAGCCTCTTTTTATTAGACCTCTCCGCCTGGAAGCAGTGGGTTGTGGGGCATTTCATTTCCAGGAAGCGAGTATGTGTGCCGGTGCATATTGTTTCCATGACGGCAATTTATTTTGCTAGAGTGGTACGATGAAGTGTTGCGGTATGGAAGGAAGGCTGATAGATAAGAACAAAAGCAAAGATAATTTTCAATTCTTAATGTTTCTGAGAGATGCAGCACACACTAGCACTGTCGACTGGCCGCAGCGAATACCAATCGCTCTGGGTGTGGGCCGAGGGACATGCAGCGCTCTGCATTGAATTCCTACTGCCTGGCGTTCTCTCTGCTTCCCTCTCTTTGGATTTCTATAGTCTCTTCAAGTCTCATTCTCCACATCGGTTCAGATGACTCTCTCATTAGTTTGCAGCTGGAAAGTTTCCATGCAGAACACCTTACAGGTAAGTCAGCCCAAGCAGCAAACATGCATCTCATGAAACTCAAGTAACTTTTATCTATATATAAATATCCTTTATTTAACCCGGTAAAAGACTCATTAAGATTAAAATGTATTTTTCAAAAGTCACCTGGCCAAGAGGGCAGCATGAACATTGCAACAACAATAACACACAAACAATACAACTGTCACACAGTACAACATGAACAAATTGAGCCGGTACAGAGTGTACACTGATGATTAAGTACCAGGTATTTTGAATTGGAAGCCTACATTCATAGTATAGAATAATACATTGCTCTTCAATTTTGTACTGTACCATCTATGGTCTCTCTGGTCTTCTATTTGTCTTCGCTGTCAACTCCTAAATGCTTCTCCAGGTGCTGGAGTTGCTGGGTTGAATGGTTGTTTGCTTTCTTAAAGACAAAACTAGTGTTGACAACGGTTTGTATTAGATCTCCCTCAAACAGCAGCAACACAGTGGTTTCTTCTACGTGTGAGCGGGCTCGCGGAAGGTGTCACAACCACACTTTCTTAATTTAATTATCAAGGCTCCTCTTAGCTCAGCTCCTTGCCTGCTTGCTAATAACTTATTTGAACAGTTGGCTCGCTGAGATTAACAGTGTTGTGTTCAGAACATAGATAACTTGTCAGATTTAACTTGAATGCATCAGTTTTGGACAGATGTGTTCATGACGCTCACCATTTTATGAACTGCAGATTGATTTCGGCCGGACATCTTCTCTGTGGGGAAAAGCCAGCAACAATCCTTCCTCTCGCACATGATTATGCTTTGATTTAGAGTGAGCATGGAGAGAAGGGCTATTCATAGGTGTGTGTGTGTGTGTCCTTTGTGTGTGTGTGTGTGTGTGAGAGAAAAGGAGA
>CALSCE010009814.1:11847685-11872685 GCA_943593645.1 Bovichtus variegatus
AGACACAGAGAGAGAGAGACAGAGAGCGAGAGAGAGAGAGAGAGAGAGACGCAGAGAGAGAGAGACACACATAGCGAGAGAGACACCGAGAGAGAGAGAGACACACAGAGAGAGAGACACACAGAGAGAGAGAGAGAGAGACACAGAGAGAGAGAGGGAGAGAGAGAGAGACACACACAGAGAGAGAGAGAGAGACACACACAGAGAGAGAGAGGGAGAGAGCGAGACACACACAGAGAGACACAGAGAGAGAGAGAGACACACAGAGAGAGAGAGAGAGAGAGACACACAGAGAGAGAGACACACATAGCGAGAGAGAGAGAGACACAGAGAGAGAGAGAGAGACACACAGAGCGAGAGACAGACAGAGACACAGAGAGAGAGAGAGAAAAGGGGCTGAGTGAATCAATGTGCTGCTCCTCAATGAAATATGATTTTTCCTCATTTTAAATACTAAAAAAAAGATGTGGTATTGTGGCGGGCTGCCTGAAATAAATCAATGTATGGGAAACACTCCCTTGTTCGACAGAAGAGACGGACAAGAGTCACGGATGCAGAGGGAAGGGTGCGACATGCAGAGGAACACCTGTGTACCTACATTCAGAAATGTGTGCGTGTGGGTTGTGTTGCATCCTTCAGAGGTTGGTCATTTATTTCACTAGTTCTCATTGGATAATTGATCCAAAAAAGTCAGGCAACTTGTGGTGTGGTACATGTGCTTTTACACATTCTGTAAAACACCCTGATAAAGGCAGTGTGCTGAAACACTTTGATTGAATGTCGTACAGACAGTTCCAGCAAGTCATTCAGTCTTGCTGAGTTAGTTTTCACAGTTGGTTCTTTGCCACTTGAGCATCTACTGGACTGACGAGGCAGCGACAGCACACTCTTTGCACAACTTAGCTGAAGTTGACAAAAGAATTACCAACTAATTGCGTACAGAACATTAAATTGTGTGTACTTTCTGTGTCAATAGGAGTTATTGAATATGTGGCTTGAAGAAGAAGGTAACCCAACCAAACAGCTTATGAGCTTATTTGGCTGTGATGCAGTTTTCTAGAGAAGTTAAAGGAACTCTTCTGCAGAGTGATGACATGTGCAAACAATGGCCTGTAGTTGATACTTTTACAAACATTTACTGTAATGTAACACTTGAGATGTGCTATCTAAAGTGAAGTGAGACTGAAAAAAACTATTAAGCAATGCTATTGACTTCAGCTACACAGCTTATCTTAGTGTTTGTCATTGACGTTCCATACAGATTCAATTTAAGTCAGAGGTCTGGGACTTGCTCACACATTTCCACACAAGGGTATGGATTCAGAAACTTGGCAAATGATTTTCTGGAACATTTTGAATACACATTTGTCAGTAACGATACAGTCAGAAGGATGACCATACAATTCATAATTTTCCACCTGCACGATGGTCTAAGCAGATCCCTCCCTTCTTCTAGCAGTCATTTATCTTTGGCATATACTTGTAGTGCTGCTGAAGTGAAGTTATGAAGGCAAATAATCTTTGATTCAGTGGAGCTACAGTAACATAGTACATTTTGCTTCCCATGACAGGTGTGTAGACACACTGCCACAGGATAAGTGATGAAATGAGGAGAAACTGGCTTTATTCTACAATGTTTCTTGCTTCCTAAAAAAAACCTTTTTTTCCTTCATGCATTATACATTATACAGTTAGGCAGGAAACATATTTCCCTTCATGTGTCTGCCTCATCACATGTTTAGCCATGTCATACTGCATGTTCACCAAGCAGAGGAGCTTGTAAATGGGATTTTGCCCATTTTCGCCTTCAGAAATCATATGTAAATTGCATATATTATCAGTTATGGGATTGGCCAATGGTAGTGGTGAATCCTATTCCAGTCCAGGAAGACTTTTGAATCAAAAGTCTTCCTGGACTGGAATAGGATCATCAGAGGATCATCAGAGGATCAAAAGTTTTGATCAGCTATGTAAATCATGTCATGAGAAACATTCCTCCGGTTTTATTTCCACAATGTTACAGCAGCTCTGCGCCACATTCACTGACTCATCCTCTGGCAGCGGGTATTATATGGTATTTTACAGAGATGTGATTTAAACTCTGCAGAGAGAGGTCAGCTGGCGGTGGCGCCCTCCCGGCATCTCTCTAATGGACTGGAAGAGATTCACTCGCAAATCAAACGAACCAGTCGGAAGAATCTCAAGAACAACGTACATACACACACAAATGGGCCACTTAGAAATTAATTCTCCTGCCGTGGGTAACAAACAAGACAGCTTGTTTATGTACAGCCCTACCGCTGCGCCATGTTGTAAGAAAACAGCCACTTTTTCCAATTGGGTTTGGATTCAATCACATTGTGTTGATGTTCTTTGACCTGTGGAGCACAGAGCTGGAAGAGGCACATGGTTTTTGGAATCTTTTACTCAAGAAATCCATCTGTACTTAAAACCACTTAAACAATCAGAGGATTTGAATTTTAGATTAATCTGCTCATATTTCTTTGCAAAAATGTATTCCGTTTGAGGAGAATAAAAGAATCAAAGGTTTCAAATCCCTCTTTGAGGATTAAAATCACATCTCTGCACTTTAAAAATAGTCTGAAATGACACCTTCACTATTTCTATTTGTGGAGAAGTTCAGTACAGTGTGGAAGGGAGGTCGATGCAGCAATTAAAACCACTATTATGAATTATGTGATTATTTAGCCCAAACGTTAAACTGTTTGTCAAGCATTTATGATATCATTACAAAATACAGACTCATTTTTCATTATGTTTTCACACAAATTAATTTTTTGGAGCTGAAAGGGAGGTTGATTTTAATCTCATTTAGCCTAATATTTTACACAGATTGCTTGCTGAGTTGAAGCTTTGCATCAGTTTTTACTTAGGTCTTCAGCTTTTTTCCTTTTTCAGCTTTAGTGTAAATTGTAGCCCCTTTGGTCGGGCTCATCCAACCTCTCAAACAATTAGATATGTGTATCTATTGCTTGTTCTCAAACCGAAATAATCAAATTACAAAGCCCTATTGTTTTGCACAATTGTATATCGTCTTCACTACACATTTTCAGTATGCGTTTGCTCCAATTATACATTGTGGCTCTATGTAATCTAATTTAAACCTAATATATCATTCTATTTTGAACATCTTAATTCTCTATTATTTGTAGATTACACACCCGAGTTCTGCCCGATAATTGTTGTTACGGATTTTCTTCATTGATTGAATCCACAGTCTTAAATAACCTAATGCATCTTTATTTGTCTCATTTTTCGGTCGACCCTCGTGTCAGCGATTGCTCTTATGAACTCATGTTGCTCCTCGTTGTGTCAGACAAAATCAGACCTGTCATGCTCGGAGACATTGCTCTAATTATTTTAGGATTTATATCCGTTCGTCGTTGGAGAGTCTGTACCCGACACAAGGTTACAAATTTGATCCAATTAGATGCCAACTTCTTTATGTTAACACCATGTGCCATCTTGTGTCTGTCAAAGTGTCAGTGAGAAAACCACTGAACCCCTGGTTGCTTGTCTCTCTGGGTAAGCTCATGAATTAAAAGCTGGCTGACTTATTACATTCTGTTGCTGTAGTCTGTTTAATTTAAGCAGAAAAATACATTGTTCTTTGCCGTAGTCTGTTGTCCCCTCACTGCGTCCCCATGATTTTGAAACGTTCCACTTTCATTCTCTACATCTCCACCAGCGTTGTGCTATCGTGATGCTGACCTAATAATAGTGTTAATAGTGTTCTTGCTAACACTATTAACTTTCTGCATTATTTAATTGAACTGATAGAAATATGCAAAAAAGCACAGAACATAAGCCGACATCCACACCTGCAGTTGCACACATGCCCTTATACCCTGCATGCTATAGCTCTAGGATATACGTTGAGAATCCAAATGAATGACCTCTACCATTACTAATACTGAAGCGCAAAGGCATTATCATTTCATCCTCAGGGAGAGAACATTCAGTCTACACTTGCAAAGACATTTTAGTTTGAGCTTTTTAAGCAGCAACGGAAGATTTAGCAACCCATAAAGGTAGCACAAATCGAGCAGTGGCTCACGTGACGCAGCCTTCCTCATGGCTTGTTCCTAGTCAAAATGGCAACTTTTTGTTGTAGCCAACAAGGGCGTACACTGAGGATTGTCCTCTGACTGCGCAGCACCATAGTGCAGGTGACTAAAAAAGAGTGGAAAAAGGTGGATATGGTCAGCTGAGTTGCCTTCAGTTTTTAAAGTGCCCTAGCTGTGTTTTGCAGCAAATTCTGTCCAGGCTTTTTTTGCCCTCTCATGCTACATTCAGTCCTACTATAATGGTGAAGGTTGTTGGGACTTGTATGCAGCACACTGCTCAGGGCTGAAAAAAGAACTTCCACCGTACTGTATCTACGTATTTTTTTGGGGCGTAAAAGCTGATATTATTTAATCTGTATTTTTACTCTACAGTATATTATACTAGGGATGTCACAATATCCGATACTTTGGTACCATGCCGATGCCGGTGTGTGATTCTTTTTGTTATTTTATGTGCTGAAGCTGCTGAATGGCTTTTATGTTGAAGTAATATTGCAGGACAAGTGTTTCCAAATATCACAGGGATAGAAATCATCATATTTTATCAGATAATTAGTCCTACAGGATCAAGTCTCCACAATCTGTTGCTGCTAAACACAGCACCGCAACATTTCAAGCATTTTCTATCGCCAAAGACTAACTTTTGCAGTTTCTGACTTTCAGAGAGATTGGCACAGTGTTGCATTTCACACTCTCGGGATGGAATCAACACTGATGATTCCTGTGCATGCTCTGCAGATATAAACATGACAGCTGCTGAGGACAAGAAAACACCAGGTTCTTGTTTTTATTCCAGTTTGGACCTGGATCCATCTACACTGTCCCATACTTTTTTTTTCGCTATCTGTCATGTTTTAGTCACGCCTCAAGCTTTCCTCTCAGTGGATCTTCCTGCAGCCTCCCAACATGTTATTTATTTACTGTTCCTGCCAGTTCTGATGTCTGCCTTCTTACTGTTCATTGTATACCTCATCTCTCTTCTGCTATAGTCACTTGTTATCACACTGTCATTGCTTCAGCACATGAGGTCTAGCTAATTAGTCCAATCATTATTATCATTACAGATCAGAGGGGCATGATCAGGAAGGTTGGGCATGGTATTCTGCCTGTGACTGCACCCTTACCAAGACTGAATAAGTGATTACCATCATTCTCTCCAAGCTCAGGCATAGAAAACAAATCATTTATTTGTGATGCTTCTGTCTGCTGAATCATTTGTAGTCCAATTATTGGTATTCTTCCACCCCAGCAAGGTGTGGATCCTCACAAGAATGCTGCTCATTCACTCTCTGAGAGGGAGCTTCTGAGGATTTGTATTTTTTTGGATAGTTTCGAATGGTTCTATGTTCCCACAGAGATGCTGATCTCTATGGAAATGCTGTTTTACACTGAATCGTTAGTCGTCGTAAGAGTGCGATAGATCTTTCAGCGTGTCCAATGCTACTGTTGCAGAATGTGGAGAGAAAATAAGAGAAGCAATTTGCAGACTTGCAGCGTCTGTATGTGTGAGTGTGTATGTGTTTGCTGGTTCTATGGTAGTAGAGCTGAGCTGAGTATTTACTGTCATTCGACAGTCAACTACACTTTTTTTCATACTTCCTTTAGACAGTGGTAAGTCTGAAAGCGCAGACTGTCTTGTCCACCACAGTAAGAAAGGTTGAGAGAATTTAAAGATAATATCTTGACCTGGAAATTATGCGACACTGAGCAGCTGGGATAATTCTTGTTATACATAATAAAACAAAATTGCATGGACATTGAAATGAGCACTTTACCTTTACCAAATCACTTTCACTTTTTCACTTTCACTTTACACAGAATGTGTCATGCTGAAGCCCATCCAGCTTTAGTTTAGGTTGCCCCACAGTCTGCATTTCCGAATATGCCCACATACACACACAGATAATATTGTTAAATGTAAGACGGCATGATGCAATCATGCCCAGCTTTTGTATGCGCTATCTACAGTGCAGTCATTGCTCGGCATTGCGTGAAGATTTATTTAGCTCTTTTATTGTACATTACACACATTGAGCACTCTGTCATGCTCACTTTCTATCCCATTACTGCATGTAAGCAGTTGCTCTCTATAGAGCCGTTTTTTTTCTCCAATTTCATCAACAATTTCCGTACTGCAAATCCAACTTAGTCACATACTGTATCGACTACAACAATCACCAGAGGGCTCCATGCCTATCCCTTAGAAATCTCATAAATAAAATCTTATAAATAAGTAGGATTTTCAGTTCTGTAGAAAAACAAAGATTGTTCCAGAGAGATGGTTCAGCACAGAATGATAGAAAATACTGTAAATCACATTGTAGACTGTCGGCTCATCACCGTCAACATTGTGTTTTATGAATTGATCTAAAGTTATCCCCGCTCAATAAAAACAGCTAAAAATCACGACAGGGCCTTTGTTGTTTATGTTATAGATTCCTTTTGCAGTAATCGTTCCTGATCACCATTGTGTTATCAGAGACTTGGTTGTTCCTCAGTTTAAATTTGGACTCGTGTGACAGTGGATTTATTGTAGTTTTAATGAGCTAGAGCTTAAGGCATCTTTTGTTGTTGTGAGGGAACATCTTAATGAGCAGAGTACTAAAAACCAAAGAAGCTGATGGAGACCAAAGTGATGTCTTACACTGAAGGTTTATTAGATCTCGTCTTAGGAGAACAGATAATAAACAATACAAGCAAATCAATGCAGTCACATTGTATACACCCTTCTACAGCAGCTATAGAAAATACTCAAGTTATCACAATAACATTTGAACCAAATCATGTCTGAAACAGATGTAGGTCAAAATTCAATGGAGTCATTTAACCTTCAGTGTGCGTAGACTTTTTATATTTTCATAAAATCAAAAGCCCTCTGTGAGTTATACCGTGAGTTCATCAAAAGTATATAATACGCACAGATTTTTTTGCGTTGAGACGGTTCCCTACAACTTTGGATAAGGAAATCAGTTCTTGTTGGGAAACATACATACCACCTGAGCTCTGTAAGTAGTATGAGTCTATCCTCAACACTGCTCAGCTGGTGGGTGATTTTAGAAGATATTTATATTACTACCTGGGCTCATTTATCAGCATAGTTAGCTACCAAGTTACTTTTAGAAACAGCGTACGTTACAATAGCCAATTGTGAAGACAAGAAAATAGCTTTCAATAAACTGGATTTTAACGTACCTCAACTGCAACTTGAGTTTAAATTGTGGCAGTCTGACTCATGTAAAATACAGTCCTGTGTTGGAATTTACAACTCAGCTTGTTAAGCGAATCATACATCCCCACTACATCTGTTTCAGTACTGACTGCAGAACCTGAAAGATATCGGGTGTCTGAGGGTGTCATTGCTCAAAATCACAAAAGATAATGGACTGTAATAACTCGTCATCCTGACCAAAGAAATATGTAAATTGCATTCAAAGCTGGAACTGTTTCGGCCAGAGTTTCCACCCAAAGTGAAGAACTGATCAGATAAAACTGGCCAAAATACACACTAAATTTTGCAACCTCATCTTAGCAGTTTGTAACTTTTTCCCATAAGTGAATTTAAAGAAATACAAAATGAATTACAGAATATTTTGCTCTTAATTTCATGTTTTCCTAAGATGCTGATTGTGTTGTGTTTTGACTAATTTCAGGATTCACTCTGTAAAAACTGTGTTTTTATACTGTTTCTTCCTGCCTTGTCAAACTTAAATAAATGAAACTTAAAACTATCAGATATACAACAAATTAAAAAAAATGCACTACCTCAAGAGAGATTTACTGGGGAATTTTACTGGGAAATCAAAATGAACTGCTAATGGAATGAGATTTGATATCAGCCTCAGCTCGCTTCGATACGGCCACAACCAGTATTTTAACTCAAGTAAAGTTGACAATAAAAATGTTCTACAGTAATACTGACCTCTGCCTGTTATTTAAAGGCCTTATGTCCAGTTATGCATTCACGACACCTGTCTTTCTCTTGTCTCAGAGGGCGTGTGTGTCTATTCTCTATGGAGCCCTTCTCTCTGCTGTCCTTTGAGCCTTGTGAGGACAGAAGGATTTCTCTGTTTATCTGAAACACACTTTGTTTTCCTAAGGCTTTAAGTCAATGTCTGACTTGTGAAATTACTCATTTTAAAGAGATTGGCTATATTTGGCATTAGGCAATTCATCAGAGTTCTTGCTGGATCCCATTGTTCCATTTTTACACCAACATTAGATTCTGAAAACAAAAACATTTGGTAAACTCAGTTACCAACTATTTTTGGTCTTATTTAAGGTTTCAGGGTGTTTATTCTAATTTCAGAAAGCTCTCCTAGAGTCCAGGATTTTAGAATTACATGTGGTCCTACCATTATTTTAGGATTTCGATGTATGCATTAGTACTAGTTCCTATGTGTCAATTGCACACAATAATATCTACAAATGATACGGTATTAGCCTATAAACACATTGCACCGGTAGTTTTGGGTACAAGCCAGAAAATTGGCTTATAATATCTAAAACAATAATTTATTCCTTTTTAGAAAGTGTATTACTTTGTCTTTGCTGTGATTCAAACATGGTGTTGCAGAGGCTTGTTTTTCTCAATCTGGTCTGGGTGTTTTGTCTTTATCAGCCTTATTTTGGAAATTCTAATCAGGGGGCATTTGCAAGTTTTAGCACTCTCATTGGCGCTCTCTCTATCTGTCAGCACAGAGCTTTATTTACTTAGGACTTTGTGGAAAGATCCTCGAATAGTTTATTCAAGTAACAGCAAAACTACTCGGATAATGGCAAGAAGTAGGTCAATTAAATGTACTCTGAGTAAAAATAACTTATATTTCTTAAGTTCAGCAGATATTTATGATAACAATGTGCATGATAGTACTATTAAATTAAAGAACACATTTAGCCATGAAGAAAAATACTACCAATCAGCAATTCACTTTCATCAGTTACTGGCGGACTGACCTTTTTCTTTACATCTGTACCATTGTCCTTTTTTGGCAAATTTAGCTTTAGTTTTTACATTTGGTGATTTACTGTAACTACAGCTTCATTTATGAAGCCTCTGCTGTGGACTGATAAATGACCCATATTTAAAACATGCACATACAACGGTCAGACAAACACAAATATAATTCCAACAAACACTGCAACAGCATCAAATCGGTCTCAGCAGCTTCCATTTATGTACTGGTTTCAGTGGAGGCACTAAGAGATTCATCCTTTGCAAGTTTGCAACTTATTTATATTCGCTATATCCTCAGCATCTTCTGTCAGAAGCAAATCCAGACCCAGACTCACTGACAGGTTTTGATTACACTGAAACAATACTTTTTCAACTGTCCCAAAACATATTTTTCTAAGGTGTAATCTCACTGCAGATCTTTTCTGTGCTGGAAAAAGTCAAGAAACTGTTCCCGAACCCAAACCACACAGATGTGGTTGCCGTGCCAATGTCATAAAAAAACATAGTTTTTTCCTTCAAATTGACGACTCTTTTATCCAGTAGCCTGCACACTATAATCAACTTATGATTAGACCTGTGTTAACCTCTATCTACTGAAATCCGAACACTTCTGAAAGTTAATGAAATGGCTCACTTTATCCCTTCTATTTCTGCCGATTTAAAAAAAATACTAAATTTAATCAAATACTCCACTTGACAGTGTTCTCAGAAAATACATTTTTAAGATTATGTCAATCCTAGACACGGAAAGGCAATAGTAAAGTAGTACTTTAAAATTACACTTAACAGTTTTCTGTAGGTCTCTTGGAATCCTGCCAACAACGCCAATTTGTGAGGGAATATCTTAATGAGCAGAGTACTGGAAACCAAAGAAGCTGATGTAGACCGAAGGGATGTTTTACACTAAAGGTTTATTAGATATTGTACAAGGAGAACAGATAATGATCAATACAAGCTAATAGAGAGATGCTGTCACATTGTATGCCACCATCCAATCTACCAACCAGCCACTCTCCCTGGATATTTATCCTAAACAATGCATTCCATAAATTATTTACCTAAAGATGATGGCTCGTTAAATCCAATCCAGTCAACACATTCTAAGTAAGACCGTCATAGCATCTCCCTGACTTTGCCAGTCTGAATACACTTGTCCAGAGAGTCTCTTGGGTATCATATTCAGATAAATGTAGTTTTTTTCTATCAAAGTTGAAAAATGTTTAACTGATCGCTACACATAAATAGTACTTAAATTATCCCAGAAAGTGCTGTTCTTCTATGTTGAAAAACATTGAAGATATCAGTAAAAGAAAACTTTCAGATTCGGAAATTACAGCAGTAAAATGACTTTTGGGAAAAGCCTATTATGTTTAACCTCGCCAATCTGTGTCACAAGCCTATTGAATCTTTCTTACTGAGAGCAAAGCACTCGTCATTTGCACTCCTCAATAGAGATGTCACATGTAAAGCAACATGTTTTTTCTTGTTTCTCATGTTGTTCATTTTCGCTATCACGCCTCTGCAATATGGCCATACAGCTAAATAACTGTTGTAATGAATTTGTGTAATGGGCAGTCTGGTAAATAACCCCAATGCTCTTATCTGCAGGCTAATGATGTCTTGGTCTCCTTTTATTTACGGTGGGAACGAGGTAACTAAAAGGTTTGCTTCAAAGCTCAGCCATTCAGCTTCCTTAAAGCCTTAGTGTGTTTTCATTTAGGCTCCAGCCACAGGTCCCTGAAAGCACATGCTCTTTTTATCCTTATTAATCCTCCTCTAATAGTTTGGGCTCTGCTGTCTTTATGCAGAGTCCCCCTTTGTTGTGGTTTTGCCGCTGGTTTATCTGTTTGCGAGACGGACCAAGCAGAGCTGAGGTTGAAAACTTTCAGGGATGCTTGGTCTTAAAAATCACACTTTGAGCCTTTTTTTGTGCTTTATTAGCTAAGGTGCCTCAATTATGTCGCTATCATGCTTCAGCTGACACAAAAGTTTAAGACTTATACATGTAACAATAGATGTGTACATATAACCATCATTTTAGCATCTCCAGTTGTTGCCAGTGGAGTGTATTTTAAGATTGTAATGATTATTTTTAAATGTACAGTAATCAATAGTATTTAGTGTATAATGTTTTATATTACCAAATTAATTTAATGCATGTATATTGGGAAAAAGGTTGTTGAGAATTTGTATGAGCAAGTCTGGTTATTAACACTTTTTAATAATGATTAATATCAATAAAACTAATGGGCTAATATTAATACAATGCAGTTGCTCATTAGAATGGCTATCAAAAGGAATTATTAATTATTAAAACTTTTTTTTTAGAAGTATGATTTAATTTACATCAAATCAACTCAAGGTTGAACTCAAACCATCATTGTGACAAAGGTAAACAATAGCCAGTTAATGTAGTCTCATAAAATACTCTCATAAAATATATATATATATTTGGTACTCTGATTATTAAATAAATTGATAACTATAAAGAAAATTACAATATCAATAGCTAGTAAAGGTTAAAGGTTTTAGAAATATTTTAATAGTGGTTGGCAGTAATCACTCTTGAACAACATTAAGCAAACCAGCATGTTTATTCCAAATAGCATTTATTAAAAAAAATATAATAAATAAAAAAACACACAATGGCTCATTCAACTAAATGTAGAACTACAGAAATCAAAAAGTGTGTGTGTGTGTGTGTGTGTGCATGCGGTTTCATTACCCTGACAATATACATAAATTACAAAGTGAAGTTAAACAGTCTTGCGCAACAGAGTGCCGTGGCTAGGCTAATGCCGTGCTATGCTAGGCCCAGTTAACAGTTCATGAATGGAGAGAGGTTTCTTAGCTTGCTAGCTTAGCTGGCAAATCGGTTATGGCCCCAGTGTCAATGGATGCAGTCATTAAGTGCTGTTTCCCAAAGTGAAGGCCGGAGTCAAACAGCCCACAGGCTTTGTCCTCCTTGCAGTTAGCCTGACGCTAACTTGGCTTTGAGGTTCCTATTGGTCTTAAAATTAGCTAGCAGACTTTGTTATAGTGGCTGGTGCTAACCTGGTTACTCTAGCAGGCTCTTGCGTTGCTGATTTACTCAGAAACAAGTCTGTTGCTGTTGGCCTGTTCCGTACAGGCTGCACAGTGGTCATCTCTAAGCAGGCCTTGCTGCTGGGCAGCTTCTGCTGCTTATAATGAGAAAAGAGAAGAAGAGAATGAACAATGGAGGCTGTTGTTTTTTTAATGACTTTAGTCCATGGGTGGGTTTCACACCCACCTGGGTTTAAAGGTGATCAGGTTGCAGGTACAGGAAGTGATGTAAGGGTTGACACCCGTGGAGGATCCTGGGAAATTGAGACCGATGGCTCAGCCATGGTTGTGAGTCCCCAACAAGGTATTGCTCATAATGTTGGTTGATAACTGCTCTGATTAACCGACTATACGCTACATGCTACACTTAACAGCAAACAAATACAAAATGAGCAACTAGCTAGTGAAGAAGCTAATCTAGCACTTTAAGAACCGGATATTTCCCACAGGACTTGTCGGAGACTGATAAAACAGCTAAATAATGAATATTGTATTTGTATTTGCCTTTTTGTCATTTGATCCAAAACCCAACTTATGAATACATGTCAGCGGGATATGTGAATGTGTCAATTGTTTGCTAACACCTAATAACAACTTTCTTACGTGAACGATGTAGGACTGGCAAGCTGGCTATAGCTGGATTATCCTTTTCTCTGATAGTTTTATGTTCTGTGTCGCTCTGAGCTTTTGTTGCATTCTTACTCTAAAATTATTTTATTGATAGTTTATTTTTATTTTATTTCAATCTAATCTCTCTCTCTCTCTCTTTTTTTTTTATAAAACACTTCCAAAGCACTTTTAACTGAAAAACAGCTATAAATAAAGAAAAAATTTTATTATTGTTATCATGTAAAACAAAATAGCCTACTGATTAGTCAAATAAGGAAATGGCTGAAGTGAAGCTCTGAACTAGAAGTTTGACATCCAGAGTCATCCATAGCTTCTAACTGGACTGTCTGGAATTGTTACCGTAATATATTGTGAAAACTTTGTGCTCATTACATTTTTGCTGAACCTAGCCACCTGTTGCACATCAACGTTTGTCAAATATATTTCGCCTGCACTTTATTTCATTTGTGCAAAGAGGCCTAAAGCTGCTTTCCCTATATTTGTTTTTATTTTATATCCTGTGGTGATACATTGTCTAATGCCATATTCAGTCTTTAAAATTCAGTTTTCACTCATAACAATATTAAACTGCAGTAAGTTCATTTCTGGATTTGTCGGTCAGACAAAAAGAATGCCCTCAAGGCTGCCCATAACTCGTAACTTGTTTTCCCAACCCCAAAGCTTCTCTCAGCTGTTGCCGAGCTTTTGTCAAGCATGCAATTCACCAATGTGTCGTGGGCTCCATTTTTATCTGTCACATTTGTTTGGGGTTGATGGCCGCTGATGCTCGGCTCATTAAGAATCCCCCCCCCCCCCTTCCTCCTCCTGCTGCTGGTGCTGGCATGTCTCCTTGAGAACCGAGATGCTGTGATTGGCTCACGTTCGTCCTTGACTGGCACCCCCATCGTTCCTTTTCATGGGTTTACCATTCATGCTCCCTATGATCGTTTTCCTTTTCGTTAGTAACTTAAGATATTTTTCTCTCTTGCTTCTTTCTCACGTGCCATATTTGTTCTCCTGTTTTTTTTTTTTTTTCATTTTGTCCTTATCCTTGCTTCGTAAGTCTGATTTGCTCCCACAATAGTCTTTTTATTGTTTCTGACCATGTCTATTCTCCTCTTCTGTGTCTCTCTCTGCAGGAGCTGGTGGGCAGTAACCCACCGCAAAGGAACTGGAAGGGAATAGCGATCGCCCTTCTTGTCATTCTGGTCATCTGCTCGCTGATCGTCACCTCCGTCATCCTGTTGACACCAGGTACACGGCACAGCACAAGAAGGGAGGGGGGTCACAACTCCGTACACCATACATCGCTTTGTTTACACGGCTTTTATTATGCACAGACATGCCCATCAGGTTTCACAATCAATCTCACCAAGAACATTGCAAACAATATTGTGTGTATGTCAGTATCTCTGTCCTTGTGTGTGGTCCTCGCTCTAATGCAATATTTGCAGTGTCACCCACTGTAATGTTACAGTTATCTTCCACATGGGCACTCTTTATCGCTGTAACGGATACATTTAGTGAAGGTCAGTAAACCTCATTGAAGTAAGCTTACGTAACATTGCTTTCTTCGTAAACACAGTCTCCATATGTCTCCTTCGCTTCGTCATTGTTTTCCTTGCACACACACAACACACACATTTTGGTCTTCTATAATTCCCCTTGGCTTTTTTAAGGCATCTGAGTTTCATTTCTGAGTGACCTTCAGGTTTTCTATTTGCACATTTACATGAAAGTTTAATCAATAGGCCATCTGTTTATTCGGGCTAATAAACCTCCTTGATGTGGTTTTATGCCCTGCAAGAGCCAAATCAGTCAATACAACTGCCAATGTGTGTGCACTATAATTCCCTTACAAAGACAGTAACCACTGTGCCCTTGTTTATGTTTTGTCTCTATATTTTCTATCGCAGACAATTGCAGTTAATGTTTGTGTGGCAGAGCAGGGTCTGCTATATTAAAATTAATTCAATGTTGTGTTTTTCTACATAATCACCAGAGATCTAAATAGGTGTCAGAGCAAAAATATCGGAGGAGTAGAACTTAGCACAACGGCAGGTGTCAATGCGGCAAGACCTAAAACACCTTGTCACCTCCTGGCTTTGACTTTTTCCAGTCCCGGGGCGTTTGTTATAGACTCCAATGATCTGGAGCTGTTTAGTGTCACACTTCTGAAAAAGACTGGTCAGCAGGAGTCAGGCAGAAAGTGGAAGGTTGTGTCTCCAGCTTATACCTCACGCTAATATGTCCCCTCCCTGCGTACACTCTGTGTGCTCAAGCAGAACTACTGTTCCACTCCAAGTCTTGACACAATTCAGATTATTGCTGCCTGGGCTTCCAGCAGAGTGTTTGTCGAGGATATTTGGTATTTTAGAGGCATTGGGGATATTAGATTAAACTCAGGTCAAATCAGATGCAGTTTTAAAAGTTGGTGTGGATTAATTAGGTATCCTGACCCACTGAGATGAGCTTCATGATAATTCAGCTCCATAAAACATTCCTCAAGGACAGTGGTTTGTTTGAGCAAAGACTATTTATTTTTTTCTCATTCTTGAGGTTATCGTCTTTGGGATGGAACTGTTAATTGAATCCCTGGATTCTATTGATTCCAATACATTTTTCTCTACTTACCAATGTAAGGAAAAGCTTGCCCTTAAACGGGCTGTATCTTAAATATGGGACGTTCAGCACACAGAATAACAAACTAATTATTTTGTAAATATTATTTCTTTGCCTCTTTTTGCCTTTATTGGACAGGATAGCTGCAGATAGATAGGAGAGGGGGAGAGAGAGAGGGGTTGACATGCAGCAAAAAGCTATAGGTTGGATTTGAACCTGGACAGCTGTGGCAGGGACTCAGCCATTAGTACCACTCTACCAGGTGAGCTATAAGGGCTCCCCAACCAAAACATGGCGGACCTGCAGTTTTTCAAGTTTTGAGTGGGCATATTCCCAACTTTTGGCAAAGGCTTAGGAAAAGCACTTTTCTGTTTCAGCATGCCTATGTTCCCATGCAAGTCAGTTCTACAAAGAAAACAGACCCCTGACCTCAACCCCATTCAACACCTTTGGGATGAACTGGAAAGCTGACTTCAAGCCAGGCCTTATCGCCCATATCGGGCTCACTAATGCTCTTGTGGCTGAATGTGAGCAAATCCCTGCAGCCAAGAGGAGAACCCACTAAGAGGACTGAAGGCTTTTATAGTAGCACATTAATGTCCACGGTTTTGGAAATAGATGATGATGAAGTGCATTTAGAAAATGTTTCCTTTCCTAGCTGCAGCACATTCTGCATGATCCACATCTTAGTTGTGAATGGGGCAGATTTAATAATTCCTAAAAGTCCTACTAGATATTGGTTTCAGGCTGTATTTGATTCTATTCTGTGTGGTAATGCAAACTATTCAGGCTCCTGTCTTTACAGAAATTGCTATCTCTGCCTCTTAAAATGAATTCCTCCCTATATAATTGTGAACAAAATACTGAATGTGGGAAGATGGCCTTAATTCTCAGGTACTGATATATGCCAACCGCTAATTTTTTTTTTTATTAAAAAATTTAAATAGTAGCTGCTGTAAATCAGTCAAAGACTGGTTGGTCACTTATCTGTTAGAATAAGAATAATTTACAATGCAAAGTGTTTATGATTTAGTCCGAAAGAACTCCTGATCTTGTTTTAAGAATATTTTAGATCTTAAAACAAAAAGTAAAGGCATCCAATTGCACTAAAATCAATAAAAATTAAGATTGATTTTGAAAACATCTTCTGAACAAGTACATGCTTTCCACTGCTTTTAAGAAAATAAAATGTTAAGAGCTTGATGAAACATATTTCTTTGGGCAAATTGGGCATTTTTTGCAGTGCAAATGGGCCTAGGAGTGTAAAGTACATGACTAACAATTTGTAACACTGTTTTAGGGAATCCAGCGTTCATTCAAAACAACTTATTTTGATGTAAACACACATCAAGAAGAAACATTTTGGGAACAAGGTTACCTCAAAACTGCAAACTGTAGCAGTGCGGCTCATGTGAGGAGTTATGAGATAGCATGATGTTTCCACTCAGTTAGGAGGGTTTGTTGATGGATATTCCCCTGCCAGAGAGGCCCGCCTGTTTCTAACTGCTCCTGACAACCACTTTGTTCTCACACACGTGCACTCTCACTCACACACACACACTCACACACACACACACATAGAGTTTTGCTCTCCCTTTACTTCTCTGACAACCTGTTTCTGCTGTAACTGATAGGTCATATTGCTAAGAGGTTGCTCTGTTCTCTACATCAATACAACTGGGTCAGATGTTCACAATTGGCATCTGGGTATTCCTCAGACTGAGGGATGTCAGACTGACTGACAGAGTGACAACTAGCTGGAGCTGTGGGAGGAGCACATGTTACATTAATTTAGTGCAGCTGAATGCAAGCAACCACAGAATGCATGAAGTCGACCAGGCCTGGTTCTGGACTGCTTTGAAGAGGGGCAGTAGGAGATGTTGGTTGGTCACCAACTACCAGTGTTAATGAGTGTTCTTTAGGACTATAAGCTATAGCACGCACTATTTTATGTTTTTATCTGCAGCTATCTCCCAACTAGTAGTACGGGCAGGCTGTGAACTGTCAGGGCTTTACACAATGTGTATACAGCCAGTGGGGACAAATGTGATGACCCCTGGTCCATTCTAATGCCACTGTTTCATTTACACTGATCTGAATTACTGCATCATTTAATTAGTTTGTCTACCCTATTGTAAAGATATAGTGTGTGTTTTAGCCCACACAGTCTGTAAATAGCTATTAATGTTTAAAACCACGCCTATTCCTAACCTATAGGTGTGGTCCTGGATCAGAACCTTTGTAATTAAGAATCATTAGACCTTATTCATTTTCTCTCTTTTAAATGTAGTGACAACTTCACCCCTTTTCTTCTCTATTGATATACTCCATACATAGGCAGTAAGCAGGTATGATATAGGAATGAACATTTACTTTGTTACACACAAACCAGGGGAAAATTATGTTTTCATATATATTAGTGGAAGTTCCATTACCTCATATTTTATTTTTAAAACATGATTTGGGGCATCTGAAATTAGTTTGCATAGTTGGTCAATGGCAAAAATTACAAAAGTATTGTAGGACATTTTGAAGTGCAAAATGACGGCCTACATGTTCCTCATATGACAGTTTTGTTCCTTTGATAACATTGCCTGTTTTAGTGTATGTTTGCAATACGTATATTGATAATTCGTTAAACCCATAAATATCTGTGTGGCATATATGGAAATGCTAAATTAGATCACTCTCATGGCTACTACAGTGGCATTCAAATATGTCTTGTATATCTATATTCACATACTCACTAATATCCTAGTATTTATTCGTAGCCATTTTTTTAAATCATATTTGAGAGGTGACATAGAATATACTGGAGGAGTCGCATCCCTGCATGCATATTGATTCTAACATAAGCAGGTTTCTGATCATCTGCATGCTGCTGTGTCTGTGACTCTGTGGCATCTCATTATTTTTATACCAATTTACAGAGCCGTAGCAAAGATTTAAGGAATAAAATGTTATACAATGCATCATTCACCACCCAGAGAAACCAAACAAATCTAAACGTTTTTTTTTCACTTATTTGAAATGATATGTATTTATTTATACTGTTGAATTATGCTGTTTGTACATTTTATTCTTTCCACACAAAATGCTGTTTCAAAGCCTTCTCCATGAAGCCTTAATTTGTTTATTATTTTGATGACTTAGTAAAAATAAGTATGTAAACTCTCTCACTCTCAGGTGGCAAATATCTCATTTTAGAATGACATACATGTACTTGCAAAACCTCAATATAATTAGATATGATTACCTTTTATTTTGTAGTCAACACTGCAGACTTTCTGTCTTTGACTCAAATTATCTTTCAAATTTCTAGTTTCAATGTTTGATCAAAACTCTATTGTGTTGAGATGAGGGCGTGTCATATTAGCATATAAACTGCTCATGTGAGGTGACCCCGCTGGGGCCGACAGTTTCTGCCTACGATCACAGCACTCTGTGAGGGTGAGATAATAAAATAAAGATAAAGATAATGACATACTTCACTACTGAAAATTGATTTGCCTTTAGGAGATATATAATACATATATAATAAATGTATTTTAAATGTAAACTCTCATATTTAACTTCATCTGACTGCCTCTGTGTTCAATACATAAATCTGGCAAATCATAACTGATTATAAAATCACTATTTATCCCCTTTTAGCCTCGCCATCTGATGGGAGGCTGCAATTTATGTGCACTGTTACGTTCCCCTGCAGTCTACACACCGTCTGGTGACTCTGATTACACTCAAAACTCAAGTGATGCACAGAGCAGATGCTTTCAAAAATGTTTTTGTCCATGATTTGATGATGAAATCGGGAAGGAACTGAGGACCAGTCGGGGCCTGTCCATCTGTTACACACACTATGCCACGCACTGTTCACACACAGTCGTGGAATTTAACCGACATAAACTATCGTAAGAGATGGTGAGATATTACACTGAAATAAAGGTAGTTAATTGATTAAGTAATTTGAATTCTTTATTCTTGCTAGAAGGAACAACGATGCAGAGTGCCAAGCAGATTCTTCTTCTACTTTTATAGTATTCCTGACCAATTCCTTAGTCAAAACCCTTTTGTTAGTAGAGAACAAAGAGATCACAGTGATAGAAATGCATGTGAGTCAAGTCAGAACTCCGTTTAGTCAGAGTTCCTGTTTGTAAATAATTGTCAGAGGTTAAAAGCCGTAAAACAGAGGAGATGAGGTTAGTGTGAGTTCAACCAGGCTGCCACCATCGTGCCCCTGAGCAAGGCACCTCACCCCGAGTTGCCGTCCCTGCCGTTAGTATACTGTAGGTCGCTCTGGATTAGAGCGTCTGCTAAATGACGTGCTGTGTCTTTGTAATGGTGAAGAAAACCCTGCTGCTTATTCTGGCATCATGTTGGCAAAAATGTGGGTGACATTCTATTGTAAACAATAGCGCATGTAAACGCAACAAGCAATATTGACGTCAGCCAAAATCCTCGGGGTCATGTCTACATATTGCACAATAGATCGATAGTGTAATTAACGTGACAGGCCTATCTGTAGGTAATCCATCACACGTCCAAGTACTTGTTTTCTATCTTTTATAAAACTCTTACTGTGACTTCATGATAAGTGACGATAGGCAAGCAAACAAGTAGCTTTGATACTTCTTCAATGACGGAAAGATATGTGCTCGTGAGAAGCTTCAGTGTCTGAGAATTTAGATTTGGTTGCCAAACATAACCTGTTTAATGCAAGAAGCTTTCAAATTCACATTGTACACTTTCTTATTGTTCGTCTTTCAGATTATAGTTTCTTACAACCATTAATATACTGCTCCAAACTCTAAATCATTCATATCAAAGCACTTGAACGCATCATTTAAAACACACATTCCCAGGCAGCCACATCAAAAGTTTCATGTCTGCCACTTGATCATATCTATAATAGTTAACTCACTGACATACTTAAGGTGTCAAAAGCTTTCACCAGCCTGAGAACCTAGAGTGCAATTATATTTCATTGTCAGCAATGTAACATGCAAAACAGCAGCATGGTCTTCTGATTTTTTAGGTTCAAGAGGTTTCTCTCACACTGAACAATCAAAAGACATCCCACCATAGGGACCTTCAAACTCACCTAAAAGCGTTTTCATTATTTCTGGTTTCAATAGACAAAGTGTAAAGTGTCACATAATGGTCTGTTCGCAACCCTGGAAAGAACAAAGCTACAAAAGAAACACTTATTCCTGATATTATTTTGTGCATATTTCTCCTTCTTTCTGGTCCATTTGTATATGGTGCTGCATAACTTATTATCCCAAATCACATTCTGCTTTTATTTGTTAAATTACTACTGTAACTTTGTACTTTTTTCACTGTTTCTTACCCTTTTTCTTTTCTGTTCTTTTCATCTTTTTGTAAAGCAATGTTTTTCCATTTTTTGTATGAAGAAGTTCAAAATGATTGTATTAATAGTTCTTGCAGAAGCACTTGTGATACCAGAGACACATAAAATAGTTTATCCTTTATTTGAAAAGAGAGAGAACTTGGTTAAACACAAGTCAAACACCCCATATACAGTACATGCACAGCAGACAAATGTGTTACATATTAAAGAAAATAATTACAAGGGGCATTGATCAAAGTACAATGTTTTGAAAAAAGAAATTCAAATTCAGCCACCCCTGTACTGTACGCTGTTATTTTTCCTTTTTTGAAATCCTGCTTTACCATCTGATCTTGTCTCCATTGTTTGTTTATATGAAAAAGAAGAAATATTTCCAATGCCGTTGCAGGCACAAAAATAAAAGTTACCTCATATATAAAATGACAGCTGCAGCATGGACACTGGCAGGTTTAACAAAGGGATTAAACATCACACATTAGAAAGACAGTCCCATAGCTAAAATATCACAGCTTTGATACTCATACCCACCACTGTGTCCCTCAACTGCCATGTCTTGTCAAAGTGTCCCGGTGCAGGTGACAGAATTCCTTAAAATACTTTTGAATTCAAAGTTAAATCGAAATGTAGCTCGATGAAACTTCAGGATGAGAATGCTCTTGTTGGATACAACGAAGCTCCTGATATATTGTCTTTTGCTTTTTATCGTCCCACCACGTATATGGAGGTGAAATGAGTCATCTCATGTAGCAAAAGATGATATCATGAGCACTGATGGATGAAATTAAGATGAAATGAATTGCAGGGAGCATCTGCTGTAAATACGCTTGTCTGGTCTGATGATTAGAAGCCGCAATAGTCTTGAAAGGCCTGGGGGGTTACGACTCTGTGATTTTACTCATGTCTTCATGGTTGGTGATCAAAATGCGTCGAGGACATTATACATTAGTATGGCTTTTGTATTCAGAAGTAGAAGAAAAATGATTCTTATCTTTCTTGCCTTTTTCCTTTCTTCATATGGTTTGTTTTTAATATGATAAAATGCCACACAATGACTATACAGTGTCATTACAGTTGTAGGTTTACTCAAGCCTAGCTATCTAATACTGGAATAACCCACTCTCTGGTTGTCATTTTTCTTCAACATTTAAAGAGTCTTCTTCCATCACTCTGTTCTGTACCCCTCCTCATTACTCCAAAAACTTCACTTTTTTTCCCAATTGGATAATGATCTCTCTGACAAACATGATATTTTTGATGATATCTCACTCTAACTAACCCAAACACGCTTGGTCTAATTTTGGTACACTGTAGTCTAATGCCAGATGAGCCCGATACTATTGTTGCTATGTGATGTTATGTGGCAGTCAATTATTAAGCTACTAAAGAAAAAGATGACAGGAAAGTGATCGAGAACAAGACTGAAATAGGAACGACGGTGCAATTTTGCACTTTACTCTAAATCAGTGGTTTTCAACCTTTTATAGTGTCATGTACCCCGAAATTGATACACATCAGGTCACGGCCCACATTTGATAAGATTTTGCTTCAGGGATTTTCTTGAAAAGATTTTGGTTGTAGATATAATTGGGACCAGAATTCTATAGTTGTCAACTACAGTTTAGGAGAAAATCGTGGAGGATGTGATCAGAATAGTCACTTACTCTCATTGGGCCCACTTCTATAATGAATTAAATAGTAAAAATAAACTATTCCCCATTTTTCTGGGGGACCCCTAGAACTCCCTCAAGGACCCCCGGTTGAGAACCGCTGCTCTAAATGACATAAACTGGTTACTGAGGAATTGAGGTCCCAACCTTACAGACAATGACAATGTGAACATTATTTATGTACTATTGACTTTATTTTCCTCCAACCCCCTTCTCATATTCAGAGGCATTATTGTGAAGCCACTGAGTTTCATACCTTTGTGATGGGAGGTTTTATAAAGCTTATAAATCATTTGTAATCTTTTACTCACTTCAGGATGTTATGGAAAGAACTTTTTTGTAACTGATATGTGTATTACTTCCGGAAAACAATTATTTTACATTGAGTTGCTCCGTTTTCTGAATTAATGTTGTTTTCCTTTCCTTTGCAGGTGAGGATGACCGACTGGCTCTCAAGGGCAAGATGACTGTTGCAGACCTCTTTAGAAAAGACTTCAAGGTTCATGACCCTAACGCCAAATGGATAAGCAGTAAGTAATCCTATTCAATTTAAGGATTGCACACTTTATTGAATTAGAATTGGATTTGAAAATATGCATCAAAAGGTTTCTTATTCATGCATTGCAAGAACAAGAGAGGGATATTTTCTGAGGTTTTGGCATCCAAATCATGTGAAAAGCAAAAGAAGGAAAGAATATTGGACATATTCGAGTCATCAATCTAGTCATAGATAGACCAAACTTCATGAGGAAGAATAATTTATTATGCCTTCTAGTTGTTTAAATGTGCTTTAAATCTTAAAACGAATCTAATAGGCAACTTTAAAATGTTAAGAGTGTCATATTGTATTCTTGGCTCATTGGAGAACTCTGTTCCAGTTCTTGACCAATCAAAATCAAGAACGGCAGTCCTTTAAGCTGCCTTCACATGATCAGCGGTGAAACCGGCTAATGCCTTTTGTTTTCCTATGGAGAGAGGGGCGCCCGGACTTGAAGGAAGCGTCACCCTGGGTGTTGCGCTCCGATGCACCGAGCGCTGCACAATTATTTCAACTTTGACCTCGATCACGGCTGACCTTTCCAAGCGCAACCAATGAGATAACAGTTGTACAAAGTGTCACAGGCAAGCAGGGGAGGTACTAACTAGCTCTCTTCACCGCAAGGTCAACATTTCCTATCATGGGGTAAGGTAAGGTCTGTCAAGGTAGCTTCACAGTCAGATGGAGAAGACACCCTGAAACGTTACACTGGGGATAAAACGGTCTGACATCAGTTTGGTTGTATTTTAGATGCAGAAGAGCACATTTTTGTTGCACAGACAAAGCAAAAACATGCTGTGCTGACAGCAAAAAACTAAGCAGCCAATCTGTTTTTAACACCTTATAAAGTTCCATATTGTGAAAAGTGAGATTTTCATATCTTTTTATTATAAAGCAGGTCTAAGTGCTGTATAAACACTATGGCAGTATCAAAACTCAATCCACGATAAAATGCACACAGCCCATATTCACAAAATATGCCTTTAACAGGCCGTCAGGTCTTCTGTAAAGTATTGATGTCACAACTATACAATATATAGACCATTTCACAGTTTTAAACACAAAGATTCTAAATGTGTCCCAGTTCATTTCCAGTTGCAGTGTATGTGAATGACATCAGCTCACAGGAAGTACACCTGGACCTGAAGTTGTTGCCTACACCATCTGTCTTTGCAACACTGTGAGTCGCTTTACGCTGTGTATCTGTGTGCGTGCGTGCGTGCAAGCGTGTGTCTAACATTACTCCAAACGATTTATTCCATATGCTTCAATAGCTACCCAATTACCTGCAAGCACAACCCTCATTTTTCTTTGATCAATGACGGTGCGGATGCTGCTATTGTTACAATTCATCACTGCCAATTTCAAATGTTTGTTTTTTTAACAGTGGGACTGTGACAGTATAAACACTGACAGCACCACAGGAAGCCAATGAGATAAAATAATATACTTAGAAGCTAAAAGAGTGACTTGATGCAGCCTCACGTGTCTTAGCGAGTCATTGAAGAGAATGATCATAGCTCAAAGATGTGAGGGAGCTGTACAGTTGAAGGATTAATGAGGTGGATTTTGTCTTCTATCCTGCACAACGTAGCTGTCTCCTCCAATCCCAGCATCTAAAATGGCTCTGAGAAGCGGCGCGGCTGTTAAATCTCGTATCCTGAAATTACAGGATAAAGCCTTCCCCTCTGTTATTGGCTGTAAATAGAGAGCTGAAAACCCGTATTTATTATATTAGTGACAGGAAGATGGCATTTCTTTGGATCTCAAATGATGAGCTGGGTAACGACCTGATTTCAGTGTTTGTTTCAGCTACAGGTCCCCATGTGTGTTTAACAGGGAGACATCTCTCACAAGGCTGATTTGTCACCATTCCAATCTGTGAACCACACAAGTTATAAACAAATCGATGACGCTGGAGCGAGCCTTGGTGAACATCCCAAACTGCGGTTGTACTGTACACATCTGGAATTTAACATCTGCTGTGTTCTCAGCGAAAGCTCAAAGAGGGATTAGGAGCATATTTTTATGAGTAACAGACCGTTTGAATTACACGAGGTCATTATC
>CALSCE010009814.1:11877685-11888740 GCA_943593645.1 Bovichtus variegatus
CTAGTGAGAAGGGTGCAGTCCTTTGAACATAGCGCAGGTCTGATCGAGGTACGTCAATAGTTTACTCTTTTCAAGTTCAAATTTAGCTTGAACCCATGGTGCCTTAGGGTATGGAAGTAAACCAAATAATATGATAGAAAAAAACATTACGTTAAGTTAAACAGCATGAAGCAGAAATGACTTGGCAATGTGCCATGTTTTTCAACCTTAATGGTGAAGCAGGAGAGTCAGTGGGGATGAAAGCATCAGGCACACGCTGATTGGCAGTCCTGATAAACATAAATGACTTCCACTGTGAGAGCTGGCCAGCAGCAGGTTGGCAGTAGCCTTGGGTGGTTTCATATTTTTTCAGATTCATACTTGAGGTTACCGCTTATTTGTTGGCTCTGCCATTTATTTATTAGCATGCTCATTTATCAAGTCGGTCAGAAATAGAATTCAAATTCTGGGATGCTGCCAGTGCAGTTTTGCAGTATAAACAAATTTCTCTACAGTAGAGAAACATGCACACATCTATTATGTGCAATTCACTTTCAATAATCATCCATAAATGAAACCAAATTACTAGAAATATATAAGGGGGAGACTTTTAATTAAAGCTCCTATTGAATTTTTTATGAACCTATATTTCACAGCACATCGAAGCCAATTTGTGGCAAAGATTTAAGGCTGTATTATTGCATTGGATACATTTTATTTTGCCACAGGCAAACATCCTAATTCTCCCTTAGTAGCTCATGTCGCTTTTATCAGACCAGACATCATCAGCATCCTTGAGCACGGACACAGATTTTTTGTAATCACTTGGGGATGTATTATGTGGAGGTTACAGTTCGAGGTAAAGGACATTTTGGTATTATTTCCATTTTGATGTATAAGTATTTTCTCTATTATCAGATTCTATTTTCATTTTCAAGTAATCTGCTCTACAAGCAAGTCTACATTTTAGACTTGCTGAGTACTTACTCTTAGGTGAGTGATATTGAGTGAGATAAAGGTAAAAAAAAAAAACATGTATAAGCCGGCATTATTTTCCAGCCTATTACAACTGTTTCTATTAGAACAAGCCTGTTGAGGACTCACACCATACTCTTTTGGAGTGTTTTTAACCCTCTCAAGTGCAATAAAAAGACATTCAGGAGAACACTGAATGCGATGAGTGACGTGACTAAAGTTGTGCCTCAAGGAAAGGGTTGAGTGGGAATGGATAAGGACGACTGAGAAGTAAAATGAGCAACATTGTACAAAGTCTAACTCTGAACAATTACAGTGCAGTTGAAGATATTTTCACTTCAAGAGTCTACTAGAGTTGCTTTCCTTGAAGTAGTAAATGGTTTTTCTGCACTGTTCTGTATAATTAAGATGTCATATAGCACATTAGGTGAAAAGGCTTGATTTACGCATTATTAAGCCTTCAGTAAACGAGCAAAAAATGTGTTTCCTAGGTGAGGAGGAGGAGGAACTGTTTTGGGAGATCAAAGTGTCAGATCATTTGAGGATACTTTAGTACTGTTGGAGCACTGGTACGCCTCATGCCGGTGTCACCATTAAGTTGGGATTCTGGTATAAGCAAGTCTGGTTATTCACAAATATTAATGATAATTTATATTAATAAAACTATTAATATTTATAAAATCATATACATCAATAGGGGTTGATAATAACTGCCACTACAATGAAGTAGGTGTATTAGTTCAAAAAGACATTAATATGGCTATCAGAAGGAATTCATATTTTTTATATATTATATATTATATTATTATATTTACTATAATTATTAATTATATGAATTAGTATGACTTAATTTACATCAAGTCATCTCAATGGGGGCACCACCTCCTCATCAGAAGCTTTGAATCAGACTAAAATGATAACCAGTTAATGTAGTCACGTAAAATAGTCTCATAAAATAAACTAGACAATAAATGAGGAAATCTGACTAATAAACAAAATTATCATATCAATAGCTAGGTTGAAGGATTTCGGAATTCTTTAATAGTAGAGGTTGGCAATCTTCACTCTTCTACAACATTAAACAAACCAGCATATACATTACAAAAAACATTTATTAAGAGGATAATAAATGTCAAAAACACAATATCTAATACTAAACAATCAAAAGGGAATCTGTACACAGATGTGAGAGTGTGTGTGTGTCCAAGAGAGAGAATGTGTGTGTGAGTGAGTGAGTGAGTGCGCCTGTCGGAGGCATGCCGAAAAGAATGTGTCCCCTGTGAGTGTCTCTGCACATACTTTGTAGAACAAAGGGGACATATAAAGTGGGAGCTTTGAATCCTTATCTCTGTGTGTGTCACTATGTTAAAAAGGGCAAATTTACTAATTATCGTGAGATCGTAACGTGTCTGATAATGGTGCTGGGTTAAGGAGATGGTTAGTGTGCATGCGCCTCTGTGCAGGACGGCGGAAACTGGTCGCTCCGTTTGTTATCTTGCAGAATGCAGTTAGCGCCTTGTTTAGTAGCAGTGGCTCCTCGCAGCCAGCTGGCCTTCACAATAGGAGTAACAAGTAGTTATACTTGTTGCTCCTATTGTGAAGGCCAGCTTGTTTACTTTGGACAGACGCTTGCATCCTCTGCCATTAAAGGAGAAAGTCCAGTGATCAGAGAGCCATCCGATGCTGTGGGCTGCCGTGGTGGGCTTTTTGCTAGGCCGATGCCGCGGAGGACCACAGTGGCAACGGGAAGGTCCGTCGAGGGAAGAGACGCGCGGAGGAAAGATAAAGAACACATAGATGTGTTTTATCAGCTGAGTTTTCACACCTATGTGCAAAAAAAGGTGACATCAGGTTGCAGGAAGTGAGGGAGGGTCTCGACACAAAGAATCAGGGAAATTGAGTCCAATAGCTCAATCTCCATACTGTGAGGATCCCAACAGTACAATGTGATTCCAAAAACTATAAAAAAGTTTAACACAAGATAAAACAGGATCAGTCCGACGATCAGGTTTTCAACAAAACAAGAGGTCAGGCAAACTTAAAGAGAATGATACAATTGTTACCCAAACTTTTTTATTGTAAAAAATACATCACAATTTACAGTCCAGATTCCTAGTTTCAATTTACCATATTTGTTGTATTTTTCCATTCACACAGTTTTTGTGTGCAATCAGGGGTTGTTTCAGATGTTTCACTTTCAGTTTTACCTCCAAATAAAATGGTTTACATAATCTAGTTTTATACTGTTTTCATTAATATAGTTAGTTGTGTATTTGTTGTGCCATGGACTTGGATTTAAAAGACACCAAAAATACCATGACAATGGTGAAAGATGAGTCAGATCATTGGAGGTGTGGAGTTAAAAAGTCTACCAGACTACTAAAAAAAGACAATATCTATAATTGTGCAGCATGGATTTTGATCTTTTTCAAAAAGAATACGACAATACTGTAGGAATGCAATGTGAAATTGGTGGATTACTTTTTTATTAGGTCTTTTTACGAAAACCTGTGGCGTCACCATTAAATGAGTGGTAAAACATGAATTATACAATTATACTCAAGTCACATAACAACCAAAGCCATCTCTCTTCAGGGAAATTAAACCTGCCTGTTCCCATAGCTAACAGTAACATAACTGTGCACACAGGGATCTGCTTTTCTTGTTTTTTTTTTATGAGAGAAAATATCCGTAATATAGGTGTGGCTTGCTTGACTGCTCATGTTTCTGTCTCCATCTGACTTTGTTTGAGTGATGTTTCCATGTCTCACAGGTTACTTTGATGAGAACAGTGTTATAACTAACCAAATGGAAAAATATGAAAATTAGACTTACATTGTAACAAGGAAAAATGTACCTTTTAAAAGTGGCAGTTTTACAGACAATACTGTTCCATAAATATGCCTTTTATAAAGCGAAGTCCATAAAATTGAATTGTGCAAACTCAATATATAGCAATTTTCCTTCTGTCTCTCTTTTTCTGTCTCACTCAAGTGTATCTCCTCCTATCTCTGTCTCCCTCGCTTCCCCCTTCCTGGCACTCCCTCTGCCTCCCTGGAGTGAGGCTGGGTTAGGACTGTGCCCAGGGCAGAAGGCTGTATTAATAAGACATACTGCCGTGGAAAGGTATAGATCAGAGGAGAAAACAGTGCCCCGGGCTAATGCACAGCAAGTGAAAGTAGAGGGGAAAGAGAAAGAGAGAAAGCCAGAAAGAGTTAGACTGAAAGGAAGACATAATGCCTAGGGTACTGTGAAACAATAGATGGCCCTCTGTCTTTGAAAGAGCAGAAAACAAAGAGTTGGAGAGGTGAAAGAGGAATGATAAGGTCTAAAATGATGAACTCAGCAGGAGGGCTTATAAAAGAGTAGGGATAGGAAGAATTTGAGAGATCTGATGTATGTCAGGTGTCTTGGGGCATGTGGATAAAGAAGGAGATCAGCGATTTTGTGAGGAATAAAGATAGAAAAAAAAGGTGCCTTAAATAGATGCAGGTCTCTGAGTTTAGAATTAATTGACTATGAAATCAAAATAAAGTCCAGTCAATCTCTTTAACCACTAATTTGTCACTATAATGTCTTTCCTTTGATACTTTCAAGCCCCATCGTCTGCAATTACCATTTCATATATAAAAGTAGACTGTACACAGATGCCAAATGGAGTTAAATTGAGACAATGGAGCATGGTGAAAAAAAACAGCACACTTTTATTTATCAACATGATTTCCATGACAGAGTCCATTTTATACCCTTGTTAGTATGCCGATGGTTTTTAACAAGGAGACGAAAGCGGGGGCGTTTTGCTATGCCAATCTAAAAATGTCTGAAACTGCTCTCCCCAGCACGTTCTGAATTAAAGACATTGTGATGGTAATTTTGTCACCTCTAATGGACAATTAGATATGCTAGCAGATAGAGAGCACTCTGCATAACAATCTCTGGGTTCTAATTACCGCGCCAAATGGAGTGGTTGCTCGTGCGCCTATGGATCACTAAAGCAATAAGAGAGAAGAGCGCAGATGGATTGAAGGTGAAAGGGGCAGTTGCTGTATTGAACTTATCCTTCCCTGATAAAAGCCTGATGGATGAGGAGCTGTATGAACTTTCATACATCTTTCAAATAATGGCTCCTTTCAATGATTTCCTACAGTGGCCTGAACTCACTGTTTGTCCTAGAAGTGTTTGTATTCAGGCATATTGAAAGCTGTGCGTTTTCTATGGCATCAAATAGGTCAGATTCAACCTAGCATTTACTGTAGGACTAATATCAATATCTCGTTCTATACATTGTGCACAGGACCATAAAGGTGTATTAAAGGCACTGAAAGATTCCGCAATATTTAAATCAAATTGTGATGACAATTTATCCGTCAATCAAATAGTGTTTTTGACTGTTTTAGTACGTAAAACTGAGGAAAGTTCTCTGCCCAAACTTTTACTTTTATTGTTACCCAATGCAATAGAGAAATACTTACTATTTAAGTTTTAAGGCGCTAAAAATAGTTTTTTACATTCTATTATATCCATAGCTTACTGTATCTGCAGAAGAGTTGATAGGGTCGGTTATCAATACCATTCAATCAAGTTCTACTTTTACTAGGGGCTGAAATTCGGGCTTTCAGAACTCACTGTCTAACCTCTAATCTGTAATCTGTACCAACAAGGTTAAGATGGTTTACTATACTGGTTTTAAACCTAAATTATAGGTTATACCTATAAATAATCGATACCTAGTAACCGATAAGTAATAAATAAATATTAAATGAAGAAATCTTTAAATCAAAGTAAGACTCTCTTTAAAAGAAACTATTGTCTTTTGAAAGAGAAGTATAAATCTGATTGGATGTTTATTGACAATCATTCCAATACACTTGCACTTACACTTGGTCACCTGGCAGACTGACCTGCAGCTGCAGCTGTGTTTGGGAAGTGTTCCCGCCCACTGTGCTTGAAACAAAGACCTGTTACCGGCCAGATAGTTAGGGATACCGACAAACCGATAAAGCTTGATGTTTTGTTGAAGCCACAATCTTGATCACAATTAGCATTCAGCTAATGGATATCCAAGCCCTAATTTTATATTTAAATCCAAAACACATGCATTCATACCGCTATTAATAATTGTTGCACTTGTTGATAAAAGTTGCAATTTTTGGGTTGCTGATAGATTAAAAAAAAACTCTCCAACAAGCCTAATTTAATATGTCTTTTATATTAAAAATGTAATAAATAAAAGCACCCCGCTAAAATGTAATTATGTCGCCAATGTTCAAGAAAGCTAATAACTTAATAATAATATTGAGTATTTGCCTTTTCTATCAAGCTATTATGTAACATTTTCAAAGTGTAAATTTCTTCATTTGAAACCAGACTTTCATTTTCTAATGCTACTTCCTCTACAGAATACATATGCAGGAAACGAGACAATTAACATTTCTGTTTTACTGCTGACATAGTTGACTACAATGGAGAGCCAAGCTCATCACTTCCTCAGTAGTACTAAGAGATCTTTCGCACTGTCAGTCTCATGTTACTGAGTTCATATGTTCTCCACATGTTGAATGTCCGGTGTAATTGGATTTTTATGTGAGGAACTTAATTATTGCTCTCCTGCGCCATGACTGTAAAAAGTCACAATGTCTGGACAATTGTCTGACCCAAGAAATCGAGGATATTGGGTCGTACAGGCCCCTTTCCTTTTTCCAAAGGAATGATTTTGTCTTATTTTGTGTGATCATGAGTGTAATTTATCTGTGTCTGTAGACTTTAACAGATGATATTACATAATACATTAAGGAATATCTGAAACCAAAGTCTTTCTCCTTCTCCTTGCAGGTATTGAGCTATTATATCGTAATCGGGATGGCGATGTTGTCAAGTTTAACGTCGACACTGATGAAAAGACCATCTTGGTGCATAACAAGAAGTTTGTAAGTCTTTTGTCATTTTTTCTTTCTCCTTAATTTATCACAATCACAGGACTAAAGAACTGACCATGGCTGCCCATGAATTAAATTAAAACTTTTCTTATAGTGTCAGCAAATCAAAGCACCTAAAGCTTTTTTTTTTTTATCACAAAGTTTAATCAAATGATCCATTATTGCTGTGAAATGTGAACTGCATAGTTAAAACTTAGGGAATGGTTATGTGGGTGAAACATTGAGATAGAGATGTAGCGTCAGTGCTACGGTGGCTTGGGTGACGACACACAACATTATGTCCGCCATCAAATCGCCAAGCCCTAGTGCAAAGATTAATGTAACTCCCATTTGTTTCAGGAGCTGTGCAATCCATCAAACGCATACATTTAAGGACTAGTTTAATGAAAAAAATACCACGCATGGTTAAAGGTCTCATCTTGCTGTCTTTTTTTCCTACTCTCACATCTGCCTTTGCTTCCTTAGGAAATGTACAAAGCCAGCAAGTATGAGGTGTCTCCTGACATGAAGCATGTGCTGCTGGCCTACAACGTTGCACCGGTGAGCTTCTCATTTGTTTGCTTGTTTTTTAAATTAGCAAACTGACAGCCAAATATGTCAGCTGCCTCCACCGGGGGGGTGGGGTGTATGATCGTAGTGCAGCGAAGACAGGGGAGGGTGGGAGGAGAAAGTAATCATTGCGGAGTGTGAAGGCCTGTCGCACACCGTTGCCTGTCAGCGATGGCAGCGGGGGCCAGTACAGCCGTGTGGAACTGTAGTGAGGGAGGCAGAAACACAAACAAACCCCTCGGCGCTGAAACCGGCTTGCAGGGAGGGAGATGAGATCGACAAGAGGAACACAAAGTATTGGCTGGGAATTTATAATTTCTGTGCAATTGTGAATAAAGTATCCCATGACTTCATCAGTTCTGCTAGCACCTTGATATACATCATAGCATGTCAGCTCCTAATATAGTAGGTAGATCAGATATATTCAATCACATTGCTGGCTGATGTCTGTGTGTTTATTTCATTCTGCTTCACCACTGAAGTTTATGCCTATTGTTAGTGTGTGAAAGATGCTGGGAGAGATATAACCTTGTGTTATTGCCTGAGATGAATAGAAAATATATCAACACACTAGAGATGCCTCGTGTTTTGTGTTGCATTTGTTTGCATTTATTATTCCATCCAAACATCCATCACATTGATAGATGACAGTCATTTGTGTGATACTGTAGCATCAAACAATGCAAATTCAAGCACACCTCATCTCTAACATGTTGTATGGAACACGGGTGTTCATAATAAACCGTGTCTGCATACTAACACACGAAGAAACCATCCTCTTTTTGAATGCAAATGTGTCTTTATGTGGCAGTGACTTAATACAGTCCTGCATTCGTAGCATATATTGTATACATTGTAGAAAAATATCTGAAAAATGTTTAGGATTTCAAAAATTAGAGGTGAGTGTTAGAGATCTTCCCAGGTTGTTAGCGTGTAGTGTATTTTTGTAAGACATATGTGAAGTCCAATGAAATGTGTAGCAGCTTCCAATTCAATAGAAGAGAGACAAATATATTGTTGGAATTGAAGAAAAAAAGAGTAATTTAACAGCAGGCTGAAAAGCAATGTCTCTGCCCTCTCTGGTTGAAAGAGGGAAGGCTGTGTAACCACACCCAACAGTGAGTCACTGCAGCAAGGTGAGATGTTAAGTTACTCTTTAATCTGTTGTATTGATATCTAATGGTACTGTACACCAATATAGACCAAATTAGCAAAACTATGACAATATTATTCAACCAACTATACATTTTATAGAAGGGCTTAATATTTTGAAAGTATTTTTTTTTTCTCTTAGTTCACCTCATTGTTAATTTCAAAATAATTAATTGTTGCCAATTTCTAATGTTGTTTTTTTTTTTTTTTCAACAGTGACATCTTAATTGATTTTTACAAAATAACAAACAAAAAAAGTTTGATGTCAAGCTGAAACTGCAAGCGGTTTTGTGTGAAGGGATCTGATATGAATTCTTTCCTGTTGCCTATTCTTCCAGGTGTACCAGCATTCTTACACGGCCTTCTACATCATCTGCAGTCTGGATACTCCGTGAGTAGGCAACAAGGCTGCATGGTTCCATTCCACATTTCATTATCTAATCCTATAATATCTCACCTGATCTTGCTGCCTGTGACTCTGAAAGCAACTCTTTCCGACCTGTTCTAACAATTACCCAACTATAAAGCACCTGTGATATCAACTAGACGGTTAACTTCCAATTATCCACCAATTTGTCAGTGGAAAAGGGTTATTAAGTCATTTCTGACCTCCAATAGCAACCAGGTTTGACATCCACAGATCAAATAAAATAAAATGTATTTATATAGCCCAATATCACAATATATGACACCCTCTGTCCTTAGGCCCTCGCAACGCACAAGGAAAAACTCCCCAAAAGATACCCCACAATTGAAGGGGGAAAAATGGAAGAAACCTCAGGGAGAGACTGAGGAGGATCCCTCTCCCAGGACGGACAGACGTGCAATAGTTGACGTGTTTTGAGAATAAACAACATTGTAAAAATACAATATAGACAATCCATGTGACAGAAATGATGATGTGATCGTATATGAAAAAGGTGGATCCAGGAGGATGTCAAAATAAGCTTCCCAGTGCCTCCAAAAAATGTATATACAGTATATTAACGTGGGCGTCAGACAGGAACACGGCAACAGGCGCAGCCATGATTCATGATCCAGACGTAACCTTTGATAGATAGATGAGATCAGAGACACAGAAACTCCGGGGATGATGCCCTGGATGCTGAGTTAGTAACATGCATTTAAGGGACATGAATGCATACAGATAGAGAGGGAGAGGAGGAGAGAGAGATAGGGAAAGGGAAAGGAGGAGAAGAGAGGTGTAAGTCCCCCAGCAGTGGCTTGGCTCAAGGCAAGCCTCAGTCAGCCCTAACTAAAAGCTTTATCCTATATCTGAACAGGTAAAATGCAGAGAAAAAGGAACACTCTTTGCTGCAATTTAACCTCTCTGATCTTTATTCTTTTGCTTTAAAGAGAAGGTGAGCATTCTCACTGCTGATATCTCACTGCTGATAAACAACACAAAATCATGACCAACATTTTTTTAAGTAGTAGCTTTAAAAAGCCAGAACTTGTAGCACTTCATTAACCGGTATAGATGAGCAGCCAAGACATATTATGGCCATTTCTTCCAGTTAGTGGACACCTCACTTATTTACCTTTTTAAATTACATCCACACCAGGTCACAGTATCACAGCACTGTCAGCAGCTTTCATGCTCAAATCTATTTGTGTGCTGCCACCTAGTGGTAATGTGCCAAAGAAATCATCTCAGCTGATGACCTCATTCATTCTGAGCTCCAGACAAAGACATAGAGGCAGTGGCACCTCTAATTCTGCAGCCTGCACTGCGTAGCACTTTTCCCAATAAGGAGCGGTTGACACTGTTTTAGAGCGCTGGTATTTATGGATACATTTAAACCTTTGTTCTCAGATGTGCTACACTTGTTTTCTCCTGCAGCAGCCCTGGGAGCAGACATGCACTGTGTGTATGTGTCCGCACTTCTATCTGATAGCATTGTTTCCTCTGTCTGTGCACCCCAGGGCGACTTGGAACTTGAACCCTCCAGAGGTGCGAAATGCTCAGCTGCAGTATGCAGGCTGGGGACCCCAGGACCAGCAACTGGTGAGAACTCCAATATCTATGAAGTCCCTGGTCTCTCTTTTAAAAAGAAACACACACTGAACACTCACATACTGGATTACAATTAATAACATGGCTAAGAAAAATGTAGCCACATGCGAAAAATGTGCAAAGTTCTAGCATGCAGTGCACTTTACTGCTGGTTTATAAAGTTAATGTAAGATAGAATAAATGATTTTAGGGGAATTTATAGCAGACCCCTAATGGGAGGAGTTGAAATGAGTGATGAAGGGTATGTGAAAAGTACTTGTGTTTCTTATGTTTAAATCTACATTAAGGCTACTTGGTGGCAGCGCAACAAGCTTTAAACACAACATTGACAGATCATCATCTAATAAAGGTGATATGTCAAATGTGCAGCCCATACAATCAAAACACTGAGGTGAAAGATTATAAAATGCTTTGTAAAGCTGAGGGGAACTGTGATAATATTAACCA
>CALSCE010009814.1:11896707-11935232 GCA_943593645.1 Bovichtus variegatus
TGTGTGTGTGTGTGTGTGTGTGTGTGTGTGTGTGTGTGTGTGTGTGTAGTGTGCATGCAGAAGAGACAGACAGAGACGGGAGAAACATTTTTTTAAAGAGACACACAACCAAGCACCCCGTCGGCTGTGTGTAATAGTCCAAAACGCCTCAGGAGAGTCTCAAGTGTTCTGTCATCTGTCGGCTGTCTGATTATTGAGGCTGCACAGATACTGACATATCCTGCCGTGTGACGCAGCCTGAGGAAACAGCTGTTCATTGGGATCTGGTGTGCCGAGATAAAAACCCGGCGTCGCTTTGATTGGAGTCATGTTTGCCCCATAGATGTTTGGCTAGATGACTGTTTGAACGGAGACGCGTGTTCATATGGTTGTGTATGTTTACCGCTCTGTTTGAGACTGAGCCTGCGGGATGTAGAGTAACCACATCATCAACACTGGAAAAGGAAAGATTAATAATGGGAGTAAAATTGTTGGTTTATGTTTGGTGTGAAACTCTGAAACTGATGTGAGACACACTGTTGGAAATAGTTTTGTAGAAGTTACCATTTGTATATTAATCCCCCTCTGTTCTGTCACTTGACACAATTTTAGGATCAACTCAACAAAACTGTACATTACCAGTTTAATTCACATCATATTTAACAAGTCTTAAACTTGCATTTTTAGTTATCTGTAGAAATCATTACCTGTAGAAATGATTCTCTCTTAATGTACGATAAATACATGTGATTCAACCTGGTGGACAGGATGTGAAGTGATTGAAGAGAGGTTTGTTCTTGTAATAGAAGGGAAATACCTTGGAACAACTGTTTCCAAAGGCCGAGTAAGACTCCTTGCAACAAGTAAACATAACTGTACACTTCATCAATGTGTAAGATTGATGAAGTGTACCTTTAAGGTACAACTGCTAAGCACCAAAGAGGGAGACCAAAAACCTTTAGGAAAATGTGTCTGTGTAACCAGGGTAAATGTATACAAAGGGGGCTACATTCTTCAATGCTTTTTGTTCTTCCTCTTGTTCACTTAATATAGACCTGTAACTTACTGCAATAGCATTCTCTTCCTGCATCCTTTACCAAAGATGTCCTTGGGTCGAGCCACAAATTGCAGATGAGGCTCTAAAGATGCTCAACAAAATCTGACCTCACTCTTGTCAAGTGCATTAATATATGTGCTCAATTCACCTCAGTCAGCGCATGGGTAACTATACAGTATTTATAGTAACAGCTGTTTCACTGACAATTTGTTTTGGCATGTTGGGTGGAAAACTACAATGTCATGTCATCTAACCAAGTGAGCCAGGAAGGGTATGTCTCTGCCTTCACATTTCAACTTGAGCAAACTAGTGACTTTTTCATCTCGTATATTCTAGGATTTTGACATGATTTGTAGATTTAGTTTTTAATATGACAGTTAACTGATACTAGGGTTCACAATCGGTTAGCCAGGATTTACTTTTGTCTTGTGATAGAGGTGAGGCAATTGTAACTTATGATTAGTTGGGTGGACTACAGGCTATGAATATTCAGAACACAAGAAGAAAGTAGGAAGACTCCAAAAATGGCCTGCATCAGACACTAAGAACTGAGTAAGAAGGCTGCATTTCTTTCTGTGCTGTAATAATAATAATAATAATAATAAGCTTTATTTATATAGCACCTTTCAAACACAGTTGCAAAGTGCTTTCCAATAAAAAACAGAACACATTTAAAACACAAAGAATAAAAGAAGAAATACAATTATTGAAAAACAATTCTAAAAAAGTGAGTTTTTAAAAGTGATTTAGAAGCCTAAACAGAGTTTGTACCTAATCTCCTCAGGCAGGTCAAGTCCAGGATCCCTGACTGCAAAGGCTCTATCCCCTTTGTGTTTGAATCTGGACCTTGATAATGACCAGGAGGGACACTTCTGGGGATCTCAGGGTGCGGGAAGGGACATAGAGCAATAAGAGGTCTGATAAATAACTCGGGCTGAGGCATCTCAGGGCTTTGTAAGTTATTAATAAAATCTCAAAATCGATTCTAAAAGCAACAAATAATAGGTGCAAGGAAGCCAGGATCGGTGTAATGTGGTCATATTTCCTAGACTGAGATAAATTACTAGCAGCATAGTTTTGGATGAGCTGGAGGCGGGAGAGGGATTTCTTAATGATGTCAGGGAGCAAGGAATTAGAGTAATCTAATTGACTGGTGATGAATCTGGAGAAAGATATAGTCTGATCCTTGAAGTCTCTGTGATAATAAAAACAGGAAGGAACCATAGATTTAAGAGGTTTTCTCAGCTGAGGTTTTGATCGAAAATGACACCAAGATTTCTGCAATGTTGAGTTGTGAGCTACAGGGCTGCCTTACTTTATAGTTTTAGCAAGTGACACTGCTGCCCTCTGTTGGAAACATGTGGTAATTTATAAATACAAGAACAGTCTACTTAATAATTCTGTCCATACAGATTCCTAGTGTTTAATGCTACAATATGGCTCATATCCACAACAGACTTATATTTATTTTTACATTTCTACTTATAGCAAGAAATGAACTAAATACAACTGGCAACATTTGATTGTCTTCTCTTTTTCTCAGTAGTTCAAGTCTGCCTGTATCTGCACTTATTATTTCCCATTGGCCACTTGACTCATGGTATCTCATGCATTAATACTGTCCTTTACTCAGTGAATAATGTATCCTCACAGCAAGATGGAGAACATGGAGAGAAGAGATGAGCCTTAGACAGCTTACCTTGGTAATCATCACAATGAGACTATGTCGTTTACTTCCACTCCCTTACTTTCTATCTCTTTTGTTCCTTCACTTTCTCTTAGTATCACGCACATATCAGGACGCTTCTAGAAACGTAACTACTTTCTCCTTGACTAGCCAAGGTGACTGTGTGTCCCCAGCTGAGCGAATCCGACAGCCCAGCGCTTCCACTTCACGTGAAAAGCTTTTTAAGCTGCTGCTGGTGAAGTCAGCAGGCAGCAGCAGAACTAACCATGCGGGAAATCATTTTTATGTTGTTTTTTTTTTTCCCCCATTATTTGCAAATGCAGCATAATGCTGTGCTGCTCTGTTCATCATCAGACAGTGTGATCCAATCATTCCCCACTGAGCTCTGCCAGCAGGGTGCAGGTGGACAGGCAAGCAGGCGGAGCAAAGACTAACTGGACCAAATGTTACCATTAAACCTATTTCTTCTCATGTCACTGGCATAGAGATGTGTGGCGTTAGAATTAGTTTAGCAGTGTCCAGAAGTGCAAATATAGTACAGGTGCAATTACTTCTGCAAAATTGCATTAGAGAACAAATGTACATATACATCTGTACTGACGCCGTTTGTCAAATGATGCTGCACATCAAGTAATTCCACCAAGCTTGCACAGTTAATGAAAATGCTAATTGGTAGTTAATGTCTGTAAATTCCCCGAAGCCAGCACCCAGTCCCACAGATAAACAGTATTAATGACATTTTAATTGCAAAGGTTTCTATAAATGTAGCTAGTGGCCAGCTGTAACAATAAGTCGAGCTGTTTTAAAGTCGTCACCACAGACTTAATAATGAAGTAGAATTGTCACGGCCATGTGTTATGTTGTCAAAGAAATTCCCTCAGTGAGCTTTTATTTGCATAATTTCCTAATAACTCACTGTGTGCTGACAGAGGAGTTTTGTGCGTGTGCGTGGGTGTTCGTGTAGCAGAAGAGATGAAGGACCTAGACTGCTTTTATTCCTATTATTTCCTTTCTGTCTGTTGAAAAAGAGTGTGCGATTGCGAGATGATTTTAAATACACACACCTTCATGCAAAGGGTCTCAAGGGATCCCTCTAGGTTGCAACTCTGAAATGAATTTACGTGAGTTTCTTGCTAAAAAAAAAATGGTGCACATACACAGAGGTAACAACAACAACCCAAAAACGATGGTTATCTGGTGAAGTACACTGTGGTTGTACCAGCTGAGAAATTGGTTAATTTCTAGGAAATCTGGCTGAGTTCTATTTTGGTCAATAGGCTGCACTGAGATTGTGCTTTATGTTGTGATTTATGGCCTCAACATTTGATACTCTGTGTTTTTGTGTGTAGGTTTAAGAGAGAGAGACAGTGTGTGAGAGAGTCCAAATATAGTAAGCAGGTCAGGCAAGAGTTAGTAGACTGTATTACTGATAGGGCAGAGATGTTAACTCTGTCACTTTTATGGGGAATTATTGTCCATTTTAGGAGGAATTCTACAACTATTAATCATTTTTAATTAACTGGTTCGTGATGAACTGGTATTTTCATATTTTTGACTGTTGTGCAATCAAACTCTGCTAAACTTTACCTCCATAAGTCCTGTATGATCCTGCCATCCTGTGTGTGAACAGAGAGCAATGCAGCACAAAGAGTACAACTGATGATACAGCATTTTTTACATTTTAAAATACGTTTTCCCCTTAACACCTGTTCATTTCTAACCGTGACAAGCAATGGCAGTATGAATCTGTTGGACTGCAGCCATATAATGAACTTGTGTCTCTGTCGGGTGAGTGTTATGTTTATTCACTGTCATTATGATTGATGGTCATTTTGTTCTTACTCTGACAGAGGAGATTTTCCAGTCCCACATTTCCCATTGGTGGTCTCCAGATGGTGCGAGGTTAGCGTATGCCACCATCAATGACACCCTGGTGCCCAGGATGGAGCTGCCCATGTTTACGGGAACACCCTACCCAATGGGGAAAGAGTACCACTACCCTAAGGTGCACAGTTTTATCCTCAACACTTTGAAATAGATATTTTCTTTACATTTGAGATGTTATATGAATGAAATTGTTTCCTTTTTCCTTGTCCAATTCAGGCCGGTGAGGAGAACCCAGTTATAACTCTGTATGTTGTGAATCTCAACGGCCCTCTTCACACCATCGAGATGAGGAGACCTGATGATCCCAGGATGGGGTGAGTCATGCAACTGTCAACCAATCAATCTCTGTATTCAGTCAAGTGATGCAATTTTACACCTCATGCATATTTAGTTCATATTCATATTCATGTGTGTAACCTCTCTCCATATATTCATTTTCTGATGCTGTGTCTTCTAATTCAGTCTGTATCAGCATGTTCTGCTCCTGTTGTTGTGTATATCCGGCAAATATTCTGTACATTTTATTTCTCCAGTCATATATTTTTACTGTAAAGCGGTCCCATGTTTAGTTCCATTAACTTTAATGCCCCTGATTTGATCTGTTCCTATTTATAACAAGTCTTCCTCCTTCACGATGGCTCTTTAAATGCTGCTCTAATATCTAAATGTTTCTGTAAGAGATGACTGTTTCATCCCTTTTTTTAAATCTATTTTAATATGCAATGAGTAAATGGAAAGTTTTTGGCAGATTTTGTCCGACATTGTCCAACATTTTTGTCTCAGCGATTGTTCGCTTACCCTCTGACAATGCTGATTTGCAGACCTTGTGATGTAAACAATGTTCAATCATATTAAATCATTTCTCTGTGTTTGTCAGTGAGTACTATGTGACCATGGTGAAATGGGCCACCACCACCAAAGTGGCCATCAACTGGCTGAACAGAGCCCAGAACATCTCTATACTCACACTGTGTGAGGCCACAACGGGGGTCTGCACTAAGGTGTGTGTGTGTGTGTGTGTGTGTGTGTGTGTGTGTGTGCGTGTTTGTGCACACTGTAAAACGACGTGTTTGTGTTATCTGTACTGTGTATACTAACTAAAACAAACTGTTTTTACAGAAACATGAGGATGAAAGTGAAGGGTGGCTCCACAGACAGGTAAGAATATTGACACACATGTAAACAAATATTTGGAGTTGTTGATTAAGGTGCACATGCTGTTGATTGAACTCTTCATTTTTGGAATTGAGTTTACATTTAGATTATATTCTTAACTGTGGCACAGCAATTAGGTTACATTGTTACATTTTACATGACAATTTTGCAAGCTTTTATACAGTATGTTGTCTTATGTAAATTGTAATGTGGGGAACCTTTTTGTATATTTACCGCATTTATCAACCCATTTCTACAGCTTTTGATAGTGCTCTTATTTTTACATTTCGTTCAGTAAATAATTTGAATGATCTTCTCTGTGTCTTCAGAATGAGAAACCTCTGTTTTCCAAAGATGGGCTGAAATTGTTTTTTACCCGTGCCATTCCTCAAGGAGGCAGGGGCAAGTTCTTCCACATCTCCATGTCCATCTCCCAGGTAAGATTATATATTGTATATGTACAGTGTTGTTAAGAGTCATTCAACTTTGATCACATGTTTATTATTTAGTGTTTTTCCTTATGAGTAATCCATATATCAGAGTGACTTTACTATTATTAAAAAGTGTGTTTTATGTTCCAACAACCTTATAAGAATGAAGATTTTTTCGATAGGCAATTTTGCAGCTAAACCTTATTACTTTAAAATTACAACAAATGTATTGTAGCTTACTAGCCTGTGTTATTTTATTCACATTTTAACTATTAAAATCAGAACTTGTATTGTCTTAATATGCACTTATCATAATTTAATAAACTTACCACAATATTTTACTTTTCTGTTTATCTCCAAAGCCCAACACCAGCACAGACACACTGCAGTCCATCACTTCCGGAGACTGGGATGTCACCCAAGTCCTGGCCTATAATGAGGACAGCCAATTGATGTGAGCACCCACAAACCACCACAATCACCACCACATTCACAGCAAAAAACAGTATGTCATAATTCTGTGGTAGTTTTATGGAGGTATACATTGTTGACAGTAAGTATAAGCCACCAAAGGTTTGAAAGCGCTACCTTTGTCATTCTGTGAGGGATTTGGCCTGCAGGGGCAATAAAACGAAACCTGTTCTTATTCTCTATAACGTTGGTGAAACAAAATGAACATATCAGTTGTCTTTGTCCTAATGAGGAAACATGAGGTTACTAAATACGCTTCCATGAGTAGCATACTCAGCTCGAACACTAAGAAATATGACAACCTTTTAAACTTGTTTACTATGACTCATGTTAAATATGTGTTGGTCATTCCAACATATGGTGTTGAACAACATGCCAATTAGCTGCTTGTAATAAGAACAACTTAAAATGTTTCTGTGTTTCCCGCTTTAGTGAAATTCACTTAGACTTGGTCTTTCCTGTTTTAATACAAGAGAGACAAGGAGTTGACTGTTTCAGCACCATGGACAGAGAGAGAGCCCACATTCATATACTCAGGTTTAGTGTTAGGGGTTAGGGTTCATTCCATCTTTCCTTCCTACCTCTTTTCCTTCCGTCCTCCCTTGCTCCCTTCCTTCCTTCTTCCTTGTTATTTTTCATTTCTTCCTTCCTCCCTTCCTTTTCTCCTTTCTCCCTTGCTTCCTCCTTTGCTTAGGGTTAAGGGTTATTGTTAGGGGTTAGGGTTCCTTCCTTCCTAAATCTTTTCCTTCTTTCCTTCCTTCCTCCCTTGCCACCTTCCTTGCTTCCTTCCTTATTTCTCTTTATCTTTCCTTGCTTCCTCCTTTGCTTAGGTTTAGGGTTCGGGGTTAGGGTTCCTTCCTACTTTCCTTATTACCACTTTTCCTTCCTTCCTTCATTCCTCCCTTGCTCCCTTCCTTCTTTCTTCCTCTTTATCTTTCCTTCCTCCCTTGCTTCCTTCTTTGCTTAGGTTTAGGTTTAGGGGTTAGGGTTCCTTCCTTCTTTCCTTCCTACCACTTTTCCTTCCTTCCTCCCTTGCTCCCTCCCTTCTTCCTCTTTATATTTCCTTCCTTCTTTCCTTCCTCCCTTGCTTCCTTCTTTGCTTACGGTTAGTGTTAGGGGTTATTGTTAGGGTTAGGTTTCCTTTGTTCTTTCCTTCCTACCTCTTTTCCTTCTTTCCTTCCTTGCTACCTTGCTTCATTCCTTTTTCATTTTTATCTCTCCTTCCTTCCTCCCTTGCTTCCTTCTTTGCTTACGGTTTGGGGTTATTGTTAGTGTTAGTGTTCCTTCCTTCTTACCTCTCTTCCTTCCTCTCTTGCCTCCTTCCTTTCTTCCTTATTCCTCTTTATCTTTCCTTCCTTCCTCCTTTCCTCCTTTCTCCATTGCTTCCTCCTTTGCTTAGGGTTGGGGTTAATTTTTCTTTTCTTCTTCGTCTTTATCGGCCTTCCTTCCTTTCTTCATCCCTTCCTTCCTTTTCTCCTTGCTCCCTTCCTTCCTCCTTTCTTTTATTTCTTCCTCTTTACCTTCCTTTCTTCCGCAATCCTTCTTTCCTTTTTTCCTTCCTAATTTCCTTCCTTCCTCCCTTGCTCCTTTCCTCCTTCTTTTTTTCTTCTGCCTTCTTTCCTTCCTTCTTTCCTTCCTTCCTTCCTTCCATCTTTGCTTGCTCCCTCCCTTCCTGTTCTTCCTTTCCTCTTTCCTTCCCTCTTTTTTCTTATGAAAATTAGAGTTCCCGACCCTCAAATCAGAAAAACATCAGAAACAGCTATCAACGTTTTGCCTCTGTGTCTCTCAGCATTTTAAGGCTTCAGTACCATAGGAAATGCACAGTGAAGCAGATTATTGCTGTCCAACAGGCAAATTACCCTCTTTATTGTCAAGATGTATACTAATTTTAATCTGTTTTTAGCACTGATGCTACAGTTTGAGACAGCAATACAGTTATTGTCTGTTTTGATGACAATGTGTTCTTTTACCACACACATCCACATCCAAAAACCTTTTTTCTCTTCTATTAATGTAGATACTTCTTGAGCACTGAGGATGGTCCTAAACGAAGACATTTGTACAGGTAACAGCTGTTGTCTGTATTATGTTTTCTGTGTCAGCAGTTGTTGTTTTGGAAGTTGATTTCATTTTGCTCATTGGATAAAAAAAAAAAAAGACTGCAAAAAAGTTAAATGTCCTCTTCTTTATTTCCCTAGCGCGGACACCTTTGGTTCATTTAACCGTCGCTGTCTGTCATGCGCCTTGTCCGACAGCTGTGACTACATCAGCGGCTCCTTCAGCCACAACATGAGCTATTTCCTGCTCAACTGCCAAGGTAGCTAACACAGTAGCTTGATTCATGTCCCCCTCCTTTTGAACTAAACGCTATCCATCCTTCTACCTTCCCTGTCAACTCTCTGTCAAATAATTCCTACTTTTTTATGTGTGTGTGTGTGTCTGTGTGTGTAGGTACTGTAGGTACAGTACTTAAGTAAATGTACTTTGTTACTGCTATTGAGCATTACTCTATAGTTACTGCATTTTTCTCTCAAGTATTGTTTGTACTCCCTGACGGTCTCACTTAACAGACACTTAAAAGACATTATGCGAAAAAAAGACACAATCTTTCTGTGTCTGTTCTCCAGTTTTCACCGAAAATAAGAACTTCCATCTTGTTGTGCCTCTCCTTACAACTTTGATCTGTATATGCTGTGCCGGGCATGACAATAACAAAAGAACAGACCCTCGTCACTGTCTTCACACTGTTGCAAAAACAGAGCCCAAATGAAAAAAATAGTCATGTTTTGGGGATTTCAGTCTGACTTGAAGCCTGGTAGCTTCAATATTTGATTACTGATCCAACAATATTGTGTCAATCACTTCTGAACCTTACTAAATGATCATCACTAAAGTCAAATCAAACAGGGAATGACCCTAATGCCATCAGACCCTCTCTACAGACCCCAGAAATCACTGATAGTCAATTGTCCTGCATCTTATACATTTGTAATTCAACTCTTCTAACAGCCTGCCTAGAAAAAATGATGTGATAAGGCTATGATATGATTGCCACAAGGAGACAGTGGGAGGAAGAAAAGGAGGGAGGAAGCAAACAGCTGGTGTACTTTATATCATACGCAACCACAATGTTGTAAGCACTGTGTTCCCAATTTGCTAAGTACATCAATCACCTCATTTGATGTCCCTTCTCCTTCCGATTTGAGGTTTTGGGGTTTTAGCGTGAGGGACTGTGCCTCTGTTGGTGGCCTAGATAAGAAAAAGCTATTTCAGCCATTGCATTACATAAATTGAATAAGCACATAATCAACTCTCTTTGTGACAGACAACATATCTGGGATGTCTCTCTCTGGTTTTTACTTTTTCCCTTTTATTGTTTTGATTACTGAAGGAGACTTTTGACATTGTTGTGTTGATCATGAACACAGACTAACAAACTAAATATAGCATTGTACTTGTGTGTAACTACTTAAGTGTCTAAAAAAAATGAAACCCAAAAAGTAAAAATTACGGTGAACATTTCAGTTTTTGAAATGACGACGAAACTTTCTGATTTTCTCTTTAGGACGGGACATCCCATTTGTAGCTGTTTACAAGACGCAGAGAGATGGAGAAAGTGAGACGCAAGACAGGGAGAGTAAGTATTTCCACCAACTAAATAAAAGATGTGCATTTGCAAGACTCTGGATTATGTTAAAGACATTACGAATGACCTTGTACACAGTAGAATAATAGCTTCATTGAAAATTAGCTTGTCAAAAGGAGACAGAAGTGTTTCCGTTACAGTCCAGAATGACAACCTGTGCACTAAGACATTGTTTGTCTACAAGCCAAGTCCAGTATGATGGCAGTAATCACATTACTCCTCACAATGGATGTCCTCATTATATTATGACCTGCCCAACGCCAATATCAGCAAACTGTAATTTGATTACTACTGTGTACAGTGTGTCATCTTTTACCAATATCTTGTGCGTGCCCTGACTGTCTTGATGTTATTACCGTAGATTATTTTCATCAGCTGTTAAACAGTGCAATTAGTGGCTCCCAATCATTCACCTACCAAACTGGTGAGTTTGCTGTTTTTTTAAAGGCTTTTCTACGCTGACATATCTAAAATTCGATTGCCATTAAGATGACTGACGTTCATAAAGTGTCGTCATAGCAATGCAATCAGGATACCATAATTATTAACATGGCTAAGAGTCTACAGCTACTTCCGCAGCTCTGTAAGTTTGTACTTGAGCTAACACAAGCATGCTAACATGCTCACAACGCTGATGTTTAGAAGGTAAAGTGTAAAACCATGCCAAACATGAGCATATTAGCGTTGTCATTTTGAGCATGTTAGTACGCTAACAATTGCAGTAAACAGTAGCACAGCTGCTGCAAAGTTTGACCTGATGATGGTACTCAAGGAAAAGTTAATAGATCACAAAAGTTATTAGAATTCAACAGCAGCACCAGGCAGCAACGAGAGACCATCAGGGGGAAAGTGAGAAATAAACACAAATCTATTATATTGTAATTTATTCCCATGCATGCTGCTCAGAGAAATCTCAGTCAGCGTCTCTTCTGGCAGCAGCAAAGCCTCTCTATCTCTCTGCCCGCCAGTGGCACAGTCCCACTCTGAGCTTGTGTCTGTATCAGCAAAACTCACCATCCTTTTCTGATTTTGTCCAAATATCTCCTGTAATTCGCCAAACACATAATCTGCCAAAGAGCATGTGTTAAAGTATTATTTTTATTCTATCCAAGTATTCACCTCTCTTTTCACTAACACCACTCCGACACAACACAGCACTTTCTACAGTTATTGTGGTTTCTTCCTGATTCTTTTGCAGCTTTTCCTTCATCAACTTCTCACAGAACTTCATCTAAATTTGTTATAATTTTGATTTGAAAGTCTCTCGCCGTCTCCCATGCTGCAGTGCCACTCTCTAACTGAACGGGTACTTAATCCAAGAGGTTAGTTGGTGTAGAAATGCAGGAAATTAGTTTTTAATTATAACTTATTTTTTGTTGGGGACGACCCCCATACACCACCGCCAATTATGTATCTTTGTATGTAAGTTTGCGCCATCATTTAAAAACGTAACAGGCGCCCCATGGTGAGGAGCATAGATCTTTCTTATCCTATGTTTTGAGGGAAAATATCTGTTATATCTGGAGTATATCGCAAAAATGCTACCCGATAAACACAAATTAGCAAAGAGAAGGTGGTAAAGCCAGAGAGGTCGAGTGGGTCAATTTACCCCCTCGAGAATAATAGCTAAGGGAAATGTCCAGCCCCCTGGCCCTTAGCTTTCTGAAAATGCGGCCCCATGAACAATATAGTTGAATAGCCCTGCTTTAGAGCATTTACACACACAAATCCTAACATACAATGTTCGCTACATCCCCTATGATTCCAGAAGCCAAGGGTGATAAATTAGTGTTGCACAAACAACAGTTTCACAGTTTCAGCTGCACTTTTTTTTCGTTTTGTGCTTCCGCAGATGAAGGTCTAGGGACCGACATTCAATGTTCCTCTCAGTCATTATGTCTTACAAATTGAAAACAAATAAGCAGGTTAATTAGACCATGTTTGAATTAAATGTATGCAATTGTATAATGTACAGTGGCATGACGTGGTTGCCAGGTATCATAATTATGACTTGGACTTACTGTACACAGTATGTTTAAAAGGCAAGCTCCGGCCATATTACTGTCCAAACATTAATACAATAAACTTTGTTAACCGCAATCTCATTGGTTATTCATCTAATGTCTACAGGTATTGCAGAAGTACATAAACTGGAAAGTAATGAGAACCTGAGGCTGACCCTGGACTCCATGCAGATGCCCACTGTGGAGTACAAGGAGATCAACATGGATGACTACAGTATGTATCATGTTTCAGAGCCACAGAGACAAACTTTCTAAAAAAACAAAAAAAACTTTAGGTGGTCACAACCCTCAGTCTGGGAATCACTGCTGTACAGTAAAGTGTAGTAAACTGCAATGTTTTGATTATAATTTAGAGACACATCAATTTGGCTTCCTCTTCTAGCAGCTAGTGATGAGGCTCTTCACTCCTCCATGCCTATGTGATATCACACACCATCATTTACATTATCTGCTGACTCAAATTTGTTCTTTTTTGAGAAGCACCGAATTAACTAAATGAATTTCAGATGTATTTATATATTGAAAAAAACATTCAGCCATACATCCAATCCTCCAAAATCCTCTTTCTAGATATAGATGGTACAGTATCTATACTTTTATCCATGATACTTTATCATACATTGGTAACACATATACAAGGTTCAAAACATATGTTAGAGTTTCTCAAAAAACAGGGTGCTAAGTGGATTTATTGTATATTTACTGTATTGTGTTTTGGATGACAGTTGTTTGTATCTACACTACAGCCTTGTCGATTCAGATCCTCAAACCTGCCGGCTTCATGGACACATCGCACTATCCTCTGCTCCTGCTTGTGTATGTATGAGCACATTTTTTCACATACCTGTGTACAGTACATCTGGTCCACACATTTACACAGAGGAAAAATGTGTCCATTAGCAGTACCGACCCAACATGGCCGTCCTCGTCAATGGAGACTTCCTGGACAGAGTTTTGAACAAGCATATTCATCTGCTCTACTTGAATAATAATTACATTGTGAATGAGGAAACTTAGCCTCCTGTCTACCCCTTTCTTTCACTAGAATGTCTTTCCTCAGGCCTTTAACTGTACTTCATTTTACCTTCCCTGCAGCCCATTGCCAGTTCGCAGACACCCACAGTAAATAGTGTACACCCAAAAACATATGAATATGAATGAAAAGCAATTGGTCAGGCAAATAAGGAGATGCTGCTTTGTACCCACATAGTCCCAAAAAGAAACAAGCTTAGAATTTATATCCAACGTTTTCATTTTTGTTTTTATTTAAACAAAATAAATGTAGCAGTCTGCACTGATCTGGTTGACTGTGGTTGTATGTGTGTAGCGATGGGACACCTGGTGGCCAGATGGTGGCGGAGCAGTTTCACATAGACTGGGCCACAGTGCTGGTGAGCAGCTTCGGGGCCATCGTGGTGCGCTGTGACGGACGAGGCAGCGGCTTCCAGGGCACCAACCTGCTGCACCGCATCCAGAAGAAACTCGGAGTGTATGAGGAACAGGATCAGAAGGAAGCACTCAAGTGTGTGATATTTTCATTTTGTCTTCTTGAAAATGTAATAGACATTAGAGTAAACATGCAATAAATAGATACTTAGGGGCCATAATTCACCTTTGTGTGTCAATTTAACAAAACGTCCATTATAGACTCCAAAAAAATTCCAAGTCATGGTGGCTTTGTCTCTTTATATTTTCAGCACTGACAAAGCAATTCTGAAATACACATTTTAAATATAAAATGTGAAAGTTATGCTATTCCCTGTGGCTTATAAAACAGTATCTGTGTTTACATTAAGCCACATACATTCCAATAAAGGAACATCTACCAGGATGATAAGGTCCATTTGGAAATAAATCAGTTTAAAACAAGGGGTTTAAACCTTTAAATTGCTATGCAAACATCTCCTCACATTACTCATTACTTATTTTACGAATATATAACTTTTAGATTTTAACATTTAGATGTTCAAGCAATAAGTCATCATTGCTAGTCGTAGTAGTTGTTATAGTAGTAATAATAGTATAATTAAAAGTGATTTGTTAACACAGCTTTTGTCTGCTTAAGCCACAGTTTCTATGGTGAGACAAAATAAAAATGTTCTTCCTGACAAGAACCAATGTTTATCTTTTTCCAGTTTTATTTTGAAAGAACCCTATGTTGACAAAACCAGAGTTGGAGCTTTTGGAAAGGTAAGAATAGTCTCTGTGTCTACCTGAAATAATCATGCATGTCTTTGTTAACACCCAAGTTGGACTATTAAGTTATTGGGGTGTCAGTTTAGGAACAAAACATGTTGCAGCGTGTCCTAAACTCAGAGGTGCACCCAAAATAGCCCATTCTGATATTATCTGAATATACACTGGCTGTTTGTAGTCATATCCTTTACTTAAATAAAAGTACTAATACCACACTGTGAAAAATACTCCACTTACTTAAGTAAAAGTATGTAAGTGTTATCGGTAGAATGTACTTAAAGTATCAGTAGTAATATTACTCGCTGTACCTGTCAGTTTTTTATTCCTATATATGATGTTTTTGAATTAATATTACTGCTGCATTAATATGTATGTTGCATTTCACTGCTGTAGATGTTTAAGGTTGTGATAATTATAACTACTGTATATACTGTTGGGTAGTTTAATCTACAGCAATGCATCATAATCTATAAGATTCTATAAGTATTGTGAGCCGATGCGCTCACACAGGGAACCACAGCGGGAGAAATGAGACAGGGAGCGTTCTTGGTCAGGGTGAGACAGTTTATTAGAGGCGGCTCGGTCGGTCTTTCCGTCCCCGTCCCCGTCTCCGTCTCCGTCTCTAGGCCGGTCTCCGTCTCCGGCTCTGTCTCCGTCTCCGTCTCTGCCTTCGGGTCCTTCCGTCCGCTCGGCCTCTCCAGCATGAACCCAGCCTACTGCAAGACAGAACCAGGTCATCGGCGTGTTTTTATTGTGCGACTAATTACCTGATTCCATCCAGCTGCCTGGCCTCCAGCTGAGCCACTCCCGTCTCCTCCCCAGCCGCCAACCCCGCCTCCACACCCCACTGCCACATACCCCCACCGCCCGACTCAGGCCGGGAGCCCACCGGCCGCAAGCTGACCCCCCCCCCCCTCCGCCGAACGCGAGAGAAAGTCAGCCACAACCATCTGGTTACCCGGCCTGTGGATCACCTTGAAGTTAAACGGCTGTAGCGCCAGATACCAACGAGTGATCCGGGCATTGGCATCCTTCATGCGGTGGAGCCACTGGAGCGGGGCATGGTCCGACCAGAGGGTGAAAGAGCGTCCCAGGAGATAATAACGCAGGGCGCCGACCGCCCACCGTATGGCGAGGCACTCTTTTTCCACCGTACTGTAGTTCACCTCCCGCTGCGCCAGCTTCCGGCTAATGTACAGTACGGGGCGGTCGACCCCCTCCACCTCCTGGGACAAAACGGCCCCCAGCCCGCTGTTCGAGGCGTCGGTCTGTAAAACAAACGGGAGAGCAAAGTTAGGGGAAAACAGGAGCGGCTCCCCACAGAGAGCTTGTTTTACCCTCTCAAACGCCCGCTGACACTGCTCCGTCCACTGGACCGGATCTGAGGCACCCTTTCGGGTCAGGTCGGTCAGGGGGCTGGTGAGCTCTGAAAACCCCGGAATGAACCACCGGTAATAGCCCGCCAGCCCCATAAACCTCCTGACCTCCTTTTTTGTCTTGGGAGCCAGACAGTCGGCAATGGCCGCGGTCTTTTCCAGCTGCGGCCGTACCTGCCCGCCCCCCAAGTGGTACCCCAGATACCGTACCTCCCTCCGTCCAACCGCACACTTCCTCGGGTTAGCCGTGAGCCCCGCTCTCCTCAGAGACTCGAGCACTGCCCCCACCTGCTGCATATGCTGCTCCCACGTCTCACTGTGGATGATGACATCATCCAGGTAGGCAGCAGCACCCGGTCCATGAGACGCTGGAAGGTGGCGGGGGCTCCAAATAACCCGAACGGAAGCGTCACAAATTGGTACAAGCCGTACGGGGTGGAGAAAGCCGTTTTTTCCTTAGACTCTGGAGACAGGGGAATCTGCCAGTAGCCCTTGGTCAAATCCAGTGTCGTATAAAAACGAGCCGTGCCTAGCCGATCCAGGAGTTCATCGACCCGGGGCATCGGGTAAGCATCGAATTTGGACACCTCATTCACCCTGCGATAGTCCACACAGAATCGTACTGACCCATCGGCCTTGCGCACCAGAACGACGGGACAGCACCAGTCACTGTGGGACTCTTCTACTACGCCCATCTCCAGCATCGCCTGAAGCTCTGCCTGAACAATTTTCCTCTTGTGTTCAGGCAGTCGATAGGGCCGTGAGCGCACCGTCACGCCCGGGGGCGTCTCTATGTGGTGGTGTGCGAGCGTGGTGCGCCCGGGCAGGGGGGATAACACATCGGCAAACAGCCTCTGCAACGCGGCAACATCTGCCCTCTGACTCGGTGAAAGATGGTTGTCACAAGGGACCGGGGCTGATTTGTCCGTCTTTTCTACCTCCGGTCCCAACTCATCTTTCTCCATCACCGTCGTAGCCAGAGAGGCAGAAGCCACCTCCCTCCATTCTTTTAGGAGATTGAGGTGGTAAATCTGTGCCGCTCCCCCCCTGTCCGAACGCGCCACCTCGTAATTGACGTCCCCCACTCGCCGTGTGACCACAAAGGGCCCTTGCCACTTTGCGAGTAATTTGGAGCTGGTAGTCGGGAGCAATACAAGCACTTTATCTCCCGGTGTAAATTGACGCAGTCGCGACCCTCTGTTATACAGGCGCTGCTGACGCTCCTGGGCCTGGAGCAAATTCTCCCGTGACAGCTGACCCAGTGAATGGAGTTTTGCTCTCAGGTCCAGCACGTACTGAATTTCGCTTTTGCTGGTGCTCGGACCCTCCTGCCAGTTTTCTTTTATCAGGTCCAACACACCCCGTGGCTTCCTGCCAAACAATAATTCAAAGGGAGAAAATCCCGTGGAGGCCTGGGGAACCTCCCGCACTGCGAATAACAGAGGGTCTAACCATTTATCCCAATTACGGCTGTCCTCGTGAACGAACTTCCGCACCATGTTCTTAAGCGTTTTGTTAAACCGCTCCACCAGCCCGTCTGTCTGTGGATGATAGACACTAGTCCGGATGGAGCGGACGCCCAGTAGCGCATACAGTTCGCGTAACGTGCGTGACATAAAGGACGTGCCCTGGTCAGTTAAGATCTCTTTCGGGATCCCAACTCGGGAGATCACGTGAAACAGTGCCTGAGCCACGCTCTTAGCCGAGATAGTGCGCAGCGGCACTGCTTCGGGATATCGTGTTGCGTAATCCACGAGAACTAACACAAAGCGATATCCCCGTGCACTCCGGTCTAATGGCCCGATGAGGTCCATGCCAATTCTTTCGAATGGTACCTCAATCAATGGCAACGGGCGCAATGGCGCTTTTGGGGTGGCCGGCGGGTTAACCAGCTGACATTCGCTGCAGGACGCACACCACCGCTTCACGTCCGCGCGGATGCCCGGCCAATAAAATCGGGCCATGATCCGGTTCAGTGTCTTTTCGTACCCTAGGTGACCGGCCATGGGGTTGTGATGAGCCGCCTGGAAAATCATTCCCCGCCGGCTGCTCGGCACCAACAACTGGGTGTTTTCCTCCCCTGTTTGTGTATCGCGGCTCACCCGGTACAACCTGTCCCTAATCACCGTGAAGTGCGGGTGAGTGAGTGGTGCGTTTGGGTGCAGTGGGGAACCATCGATACTTACGACCTGGTCGAAAGCATGACGGAGGGTTTCATCCCGGGACTGTTCGAGGGGGAAGTCCTCCACTGGACGTACAGGGTTGGACTGGGAAGCCTCATCCCGAGCCTCCCCCTCGAAGGGTCCCGCCTCCTCAGAGTCCCCACTCAACACCTCGCACAACTCACATGCCCCCACTGCACGGGAACGCACCCCCATAGCTTTCCCCACCAGCCTATGGAACCCCGGCCAATTCGTTCCCAGAATTAGGGGTTGCGTAAGGCGAGTACTAACTCCAGCCTTAACCCTATGTTTTTTCCCCTTGAAGGAAATGGCAATAGTCACCACCGGGTACTCGTGAATATCACCATGCACACACCTCACCCTCACCCACGATGCTTCCACCAATGCCCCGGGCCGAACCAAGCGCTGGTGGATCATGGTTTGAGTACAACCCGTGTCCAACAGAGCCTGGTGTATACCCCCCTGTATACATACTGGTACGCGGTATGTCCCCTCCGGACCGGGGGAGGAGTCTGGCGGTCCCGCAACCCGGACCAACTGTCCGACCTCCATGAGTGGGCACTCCCGCCGGAAGTGGCCGGGTCACCCGCACCGCCAGCAATCCTGCCCCGGCGTTTGAGGACCCCCTCTGGGTGCCCGAGGACCAGACCCGTCGACTGGGCCCTGTGGAGAGACAAAAGGGATATTAGGGGGGTTGGGGTTTGGCTGCTGCCGTGGCACCGGCGGCGGCGTAGACGTGCAGGGGCCAGCAGACGCTGCCCCCGCAGGGCGCCTCCTCCTCGGGGCTGGGGTCGGCCGGCCCGCTGGGACGACTGGTACCCCGGCTTCCTCCTTCATGCTCCGCCGGGGCAGGGAGAGATGGTCCTCCGCCAGGACGACGGCAGCCTCTAGGCTGGTGGGTCGGTGGCACTGGACCCAATTCGCCGTGGAGGAGGGCAGCCCGGCGACAAACTGCTCCAGCACCACCTTCTCTGCGACGTCCTCCACGGAGTTGTTGTCTGGCTGAAGCCAGCGCCTCATCGCCTCGGAGAGCTGCTGCGCGTAGGAGAAGGGCCGGCCGGCGTCCTCGAAGCCAGACAGGGAGCCCCCTGAACCGGCGGCGGTGTCCCTCCGGCGTGCCCCCCAGCCGGTCCAGGATGGCCCTCCTCAGCTGGTCGTAAGTCTGTCGAGAGGACGCCGGCAGACTGTGGGCCGCCAGCTGTGCCCCCCCAGACAGCAGGGGTAGCAGCCGCAACCCCCACTCCTCCCTCGGCCACCCGCACGCCGCCGCCGTGCCCTCGAAGAAGTCCAGGTACGCCTCCGGGTCATCCTCGGCGGTCATCCTCAGCATGGCGACGTGCGGCGGTCGGGCGGGGCTTGTTGCAAACTCCCCCTCCCGAGTGGCCGGTCGCTGCAGCAGCTCCCGCAAGAGAGCACGGTCCTCGTGCTGCGCCACCACGATCTCGGCGAGAGCCTGGGTCTGCTGCCGCTGTAGGGCGGCCGTGCCCTCCTGCATCGCAGCGAGGAGCTGGAGTGCCTGCCCCAGCAGACTCGGTGGCACTTCTCCCTCGGACATGGGTCCCTGTTCAGGCACCAATATGTGAGCCGATGCGCTCACACAGGGAACCACAGCGGGAGAAATGAGACAGGGAGCGTTCTTGGTCAGGGTGAGACAGTTTATTAGAGGCGGCTCGGTCGGTCTTTCCGTCCCCGTCTCCGTCTCCGTCTCTAGGCCGGTCTCCGTCTCCGGCTCCGGCTCTGTCTCCGTCTCCGTCTCCGTCTCTGCCTTCGGGTCCTTCCGTCCGCTCGGCCTCTCCAGCATGAACCCAGCCTACTGCAAGACAGAACCAGGTCATCGGCGTGTTTTTATTGTGCGACTAATGACCTGATTCCATCCAGCTGCCTGGCCTCCAGCTGAGCCACTCCCGTCTCCTCCCCAGCCGCCAACCCCGCCTCCACACCCCACTGCCACAAGTATATAATATCATATGTTTGTAGCGTTGCTGTCCTGTGAGAACCACGTATGTCTAAAAAGTCAACTTTTCATGAGCTCAGAAAAAAACAGCCCTGTTATCTGTTTTGTGCTGATGCATTTTACAGCTAAGGGTTTTAAAATAGTTGAAGTGGGAGAATGTTCTCAACCCATAAAGGAATACTTCATCCTTAAGTTTATTACAAACATTCAAAATCAACAAGATAATGTTTTTCACTGGACAGGAAGGGTATGACAAATTCTAATCAGAAAATGAACTAAAGCCGTGAGACAAATGTCGTGGAGTAAAAAGTACAATATTTACATTTGTGGTCCAGTGGAATAGAAGTATAAAGTTGCAATGAAATGAAAGTACAAGTACCTAAAATTTGTAGCTAAGTAAATGCACTTAGTTACATTCCTCCACAGGCAATAACATGCATGTTTGTTGTACCTCAGGTGTATGGAGGCTATGTGACCAGCCTGTTGGTGAGTGGCGAGGAATCCCCTGTAAAGTGTGGCGCCGTCCTCTCACCCATCACCGACTTTGAATTATATGGTAAGCTGTGTTTGTTTGTAGATAATTTTTTCATCTATATAATAACTTGCAAAAAGCTATAGTCTCTGTATATATAGTCTCTGTTGTACGAAGTAAACAAATACAGTATCTCTGCATAATCATTTAGGCTCAGGCAGTGCTGTCAGGAAGTATTCGAAAGGAAAAAGAGATTGCACATGTAGCACCTTTACTTTTGCAGCTGGGAGTTATTTCCGTGACTGTGCTATACATGTATGTATTAAAAAAAAAAGAAGCTTGTTCGCCTTATCAGTGTGATGCTGCAGATACACACAGAGCCCAATCATAACTGTGTCAGACGGAGTTAACTGAACCAGCCTCACCTGAGCTACCAAAGGAATGAAATGTGTGAAATGTAGAATTGTGTATATTGGGAGTGAATGGAGAAGGAGAGCCGGTGCTCTTGTAGCTGCGCCGAGTCAGGAAACTGCAAATTAGGGAAGAGGTGGGTGTCGCGGTGTGACTGATTTCCCATCAATTTGATTTCTCTCACTTTGCCAGAGGGGTGAGAGACATGCCATGACACTTTATAACTTTGTAATTGCAAATGAAGACCGTCCGCAACTGCTTCGAGACTAAATAATATGTAGATGGGTGAATATATTTGAATATGGAGAAGAAAAATTAGAAAAATGTACTTTTACCTTCAAAAGGGCCAGAGAACAACACAGAAATGACTCATCAGTCATGTATTTGATATGAAGTTTTGATTAGATTTTGAAGTCAAAGCAAAGTATTAATTGAAACCATCTTTCCCCTGAAGCGTCTGCATTTTCAGAGAAATATCTTGGGCTGCCTAAACCTGATCCAAGGGCGTACACAGTAAGATTTGATTGCAATTGTTCTGTTTCAAATTCCAGTCGTCATAATTATTGTAGTATCTCATTTGATCTAATTAGTTGCTGTGTGTCTCATTTCTCCTCAGATGGCAAATTTAGCACACAGAGCATCTCAGTTCATGGATAAGAAGTTTCTTATAATTCATCCAACTGCTGATGGTAGGAAAAGGATGTTCAAAACCATACATCTATGTTTTTGTTTTAAAATCTTACATGAAGTAAAAAGATCTCTGAAATGTTGGCGTATACATCATTTTTCCCCAGAAAAGGTCCATTTCCAACATACAGCAAAATTCATCACCCAGCTCATCAATGAAAAGGCCAACTATACCTTACAGGTATGTGGTTTTTACTTTTACTCCTTTCTAATTACAACCGCTGCTGATACTGATTTCTCTGCCTGGTTCAGTTCTTCTCCAACCTCTGGGATCTTTCAGCAGTTTGAGGATTAGCCCTCACAATGCCTTAATTCCACATAATGAGATTATGAGACCTTCTTGGGCATCCTGCATTAACACCAAAACTAATCCAATTAAGATACAATGTATTGCAGCTGAATGTTCATCTGCGTTTATTACGGACCGATAGACGGGTTACTGAGTGCACAGGCATGAACCTGCTTTTCTTGTAGCTTTAATAAACTTCGACCCATGTAGACATCATAACTTCCTTTGAATATCTCTGTTAAATGTATACTCCAGATATTTAGTATGAGTCTCATTCAGTGCTAAATTAAACTCAATCAAGAGAATTAATGATAAAATAGGTTTTCTTTTTCATTTCTTGATTGATTGATTGACAGATTAATTGATATTTAAAAGTATTGTATATTGCAATCCTAGACTAATTTAAAGATGTACTCAGAGATTAAATGGGTCATTGGCAGAGGTGGAAAATAACCATTAGTTGCAGTTTTATATAAAATAGTTAGAAATGTGCTCCACCTCAACCAACTACAACAGTAAAATGCAGCTTAAACATTATTGCACGAGTACAGGGTATATGAAGGAATCCTGAAGTTAAATTTAATACCCTTTAACCCTCTCAGACTCGCTCGATCGTCGGCTGCCATTACTGACTTTAAGAGAATGTAGCAGGCTCATTTCTGAAGCTAGAGTGAATATACTGGTATCATATGAACCTAAAACACCTATTAAATCAATTGGCACCATGAAGGGGTCCCTTGACCTCTCACCTCAAGCTATATGAATGAAAATGGGTTCTATGGATACCCACAAGTCTCCCCTTTACAAACTTGCCCATTGCTATGTTATGTAATATAAAATATGTAACATATCTTTCCATCAAAGATATGCTCTGAATTAAAACCTTGTTTGTTTAGGTTGTTTGCCAATTTCATGGATACATTTTTTTTTACAACTTTTTTTTTTTATTGATTGATTGATTTTTATCATTCTTTTTATTGACATTGTATTGACATAGCCATTGTTTCTCTGTTGATGAGGTTTTGATTCTTCCTGAATTTTGTAAAACAATTTATGAAGTCTGTCTCAAAATGAGCGCTGTAAATGTATCATTAGAAACCTACCAGATGTTTTTAATGATGAATGAGATATCACGATGAGATATTAGTCCAACAGCATATTTTCTCAAAGTGCAACCATTTGTCCGAAAACATGCATTTCCCTATTAGATAGTTACTTTAACACCAGGGTGTAAAGAGACCTTCGCGTAACGTTATCAAGCAGCAAGTCAGTCAGTCAGTGGGTCAGTGAGTGTGCCCATGGTTGTCTTTTTCAGATCAGGTCAAATCTAGCAGGATTCCATAAATAAACTACAGTCACGTTGCCTACACAATTATTACATTCACACAACCTTTAGCATCCTACCCCTTTTATACCTACAATTATACATACTGAAAACAACCTACAAAAATGGCGTTTAAGACTTTTTAATACTTTTTTTTATCAGCTTTTAATAGTTTTTAAGACCTTACGGACACACTGGAGAATTAATAATCTATTGTTCTAAAATATAATAGTATAACAGTCACAGCATTCAGCATTTTTTACTGTGTTTGCATAATCTTCCCTTTCACCAAAGAGCAATATATTTAAATGTTTACTCTGTTAACTGGTTTACTCTCAACTCTTAATCCTAAACCTCACAGTAGATTGGATTCATGGGGAAGCACCCCCAAGTGCCCAATACATTAAATTAAGTCTCATTACACACCAGATCTTTACAATGTGTTCTTTACATGAGACAATTATGACAAAACCTTCAATCTCCAATAATGAATTTAAGAGATCTAATCTGCAGTAGGACTTAAATACTCAAGAGGGATTGTCAACTCTCTACCAGTTCAATATGGGAGAAATCTAACTAGATAAAATATAATCATATGCAATAACTGTTCTTGTATCCACTGATATGTCTATGACAGACAACGGGGTCAAAAGCAGTGTCTCACTCACCTTTTCTTTGTGTCTCAGATTTACCCAGATGAAGGCCACTTCATTCACAGTGAAGCCACAAGGCAGCACCTCAGCCAGTCCCTGGTGAACTTCTTCGAGGAATGTTTCAGGCTACCAGAACGAGTGTTTGAGGAGGCTCTGGAAGAGGAGAGCGAAGATGAGGGTTAGCTTGGCCTTCTGAGGCTTTTGTGCCCCAAATCCTTCCCACCCATACTACCTTACCTCCGTCCTGTCCCCGTGCCCAAGCACAACACTGGAATACAGTTGTCCACAATATGCAACTCTTGCCTGTTCTTGCTCAATTTGATTTGCATTTGGACTCCCTGTGTCCGCATGCTGAACCTGAGACTGCCTTTCCAGCAGACGATGGATCTAGTCCTCCATCCATCCTCCCGCCTTCTGCCCTGAGTTCAAATCCAAACGGCCCTCGAGAGAGAGAGCCAACAAAAACTGATGACCTGATGTTTTGAAATATACTCATTGATTTAACTTCACAGCAGGATGGACCAGCTCCTTAAAAGCAGAGGAGACAAAGCCTCAGCTTGCACACAGATTTCAAGCTGTGCGGAGAAGGGTCACCTTATAGCACATAACTTGTGGGCCTGTATATTAATGAAAATCAGACGCCTGGTGAAGAACACTGGTTAACAGTGTTCACAATGGGTGTCTGGAAATGTGCCGATACAGGAAATGTTACTATTTTTAAAGTTGTGAAGAACTTTCATGTTGGACTGTGGTTGTGTCTATTGTTCTTACAGTATGTAAAATAGCACACAAACATTCACTCGGATATTACAGATATATTTTCTTTTGGTATTCATGTTTGCCCCGATGTTTATCTCGTAGCCTCGTTTTATGTATTTCCGTGATGCTGACAAAACTTGCAAAAGGTTGGGAAGAAAAAATATGCTGTTTTGTCAGTTTTATCAAATGTTTTTTTTTTTTTTTAAACAGAACCATTAACTTATTTTAGTCACTGTGCCTTACTTTGACAGATAACATCCTGCTGTGGGACCGCATTTATGAACTACAAGGCTAATTTGATAGAAATTGCTTGATTTTGGGAAGTAAACTTATTAGCTTAGCTTCTTATCAAGAGCTGGAAGAGAAATTTGGTTCCATTCTCATTAAATATGAAACCAGATTATTAAGACTAGATGCAAGGGGAAACAGCTAGCCTGACTCTGTCTAAAAGTAGAAAAATCTACCTACTAGGTCTTTGACACAAAAAAACAAAGTGTAAAAACTACAAGTTGTGGTTTTATGGGATCCATACAGTATATCAGTGATATCAATCGTTACATCAAACTCCCAGCAAGAAAGCGAATAAGTATATTTGCCAAAATGGCAGCTATTATTTTACATATATAGCTTGAAATGTATCATTATTAAAATAAATTATGTTAGCTAGGCCTAATTCTCGACTGAGAAACTGAAGGGATTTTGAAGTTTCACAGAAAAATATCAACCATTCTCGGGAAATATTCCCAACGGCATTACACCAAACTAAAATGCCCAGAATCTGCATGCATCTTTGTTAATAAGATGTTTAAGAATTGTAGGTGAAGAAAATGTATAACCAGTACAGAAACTGCAGTTTTTATTGGAAGTGCTGTCTCACTTACACTTGGCTTAAATCAGTGAATACATTATTCAAGGTTGAAGGCAAGAATCCATTAGGATTAGTGTTATACCCTGAGAAATTATGCATTTATATATAAGGGGGAAAATTGTCCAATGAAGAAAATATGTCATATGAACTGATGAATGCTTGAGGTACAAGTTTAGATTTACTTTTTTTTTTTTTTTAAATGACCATTTGTGTTACGTTTCAGTGCATGTAAAGAGGTTATTTGCAGCACTATCCCTGATAGCTCTGTTCCACATGGTCATTTTGACATCTTGAATGTTCCTTACTGGATTGCATAAATTACATTTCCAGTAGTATTGTGATTGAGATCCCAGTCTCGTCAGCTTGATGTGTAAATGTTATTCAAATATCATTTTATTCTGAAAAGAAAAAAGAAACAATATTACCTGAGTGTTATTTGTGCATAAAGCATTTTGGAAGTTACATTTGACTATTCATTTCTGTTCTCCTGTTGCTGTCCTTGAATTGAACAAAAAGTGGACTTTAATTCCAAAAGCAACATCGACCTTTCTTGCCAGTGCTTGAGGACATTTTCAAGATGCTCAACTTTGTTATCCAAAGCAAAGAAGATTAATTGGAAGATTGTGGCATGAAGGTAAATGTCAGAATAAAAAAGAAAAATAGATATTTTATCAGCCTTCAGTGTTTTTTGGCTCATCTGTTTTATTGTGAATTTTAAAGCTGTGTTGATTTTTTTTGGCAGCAGAAAACAGAACATTCACATATATCACTGTATAACGTTTTTAAATGTTATTAAACAGTTTCCTATTTACAGGTGTAGCAGACACACAGCAACAATACCATTCATTTGGAGTCATGTTTCCGGTGACAAGTTGAATGTAAGTCCAACATTTACTCTCTTTTCACCTCTTTTTCAGTCTCCAAGCAATCCTGAGAGTAATATTATGGCTATTAAAATTATTAAATGCTCTACTATGTTCACTAGATAGTTGCTAACTGTGTGTTAATAAATGCAGCAGCTTAAACAAATTATATTTAATGTCGGTAATTGTACATATCAAAATGCAAAATGTCAAATGTCACTTTCTGTATTGTCATTTAATTACTCAGCTTTAAACCCAACTGCACACAGTATGATTTTAAACATTTTTAAAATGCTGTCCTGCATCAAGATTTATATATTGCATGTATATACTGTATATATCCTATTTCCACTTTACTACTTGTTACGTTGCAGATCCAACAGAAGTGAGCAGCAAATGCAAAATCATATTATGTGCAAACATTCAAGTCACGTGACTGAGACAGCCAATCATCTGTTGAAAAGAAAAAGCACTCCACAAACAGACATCAGAAAAAATACATTTGCTCAAAGCCACTGTTGGACCCAGTGTAAGCAGGATTGTAATTGTATATCAGCGCTTTTCTCTCCTCCTCCTCAGATTCAAATCTGTGCAAGTTCTTCCTGGCTGTAAGGAGAGAAAACAAGATTTACAGATCACAAATGCTCTATCATGCAGCTACTTACTATTTTTTTATTAAGGAACCAAAAATAATGCTATGTTCATACCTTCGCTGACAAAGAATTCAGCCATGTAGAAGGTGGTCTTGACTGCTGATGGAGAGTGTGGAATGTAAGGCCTCGTCCATTCAAATGCATTTTTCTCTGGATGCCACTGTGTCCCATAAATTGGGTAATCATATGCTGCAGAGAAGTAAGGGAAGAAAAAGTCCTCATTAAAAATGTCCCTCCCGTGTTATTTTGCTGTAAACCATTAAATTGAATCTGCATTGACACTACCTTCTACAGTTGACACAAACTCTGTTTTTCCATCCGTGTTTGTGGAGAGAACTTTGTAAAACTTTTTCAGCTCCTCATTTGTGTTTAGAGTCTGAAAGAAAAAAACAGAAGTTAGTTACAATGCACCCAAGTTAACCAAACCTTGCATTCTCTTTCCCTGCTTTCTATGTTTTGAGAAAATGTGAATAAACTTACCAACACTGCCAAACTCCACTTGTGAGAGTTTTCTGTCAGCGGCTCAGAGGCCAGATCTTCCATGAGTTCAGCTGGGAAGCCTTTAAACATCCTGCTGTCTTTGGTTTCTGGAAATGAGTTGTAACATTATGATTATAAATACTAAAACAATAAGAATTTCAAAGAAAAAAACACATTTTCACAAACTATTTAAAGCGTTAATGTAAAGAAGCTTCATTGCTGTCCTGTAAACAATGACAACTCTGTGCTGCTACAACTTTGACATTAAAAAGGATTAATGTAATAGTTGTGAAATTGGCAATAGCACAGGAATGCAGATTATACTGTATTTAATGGGATACTACATAGCTCCATCACACATTTGACTATTTTAACATTAAACAAAGCAAGCATGGCCTTTTAACCTCTTCAGCGCATTGCCAATCTAATTTCTATGTTTAGATAACGGATAATGTTTGAAAAACTAAAGGTATTAAGTGTATTTTATGGTAACATTTAGGCCTTCATAACAACTAGTTAATAAAAGGAAATATTTATCCACACACTGCTGATTTTTAACATCAAGACTTATATCATTGAGCAATCAATGGTACATCTATTGAGACAAAGCCATACCATTAGTGAAGTTCAGAGGCAATGGCACACCACTCGTATTGGTACGCGACAGTGTTGTCGTTCCACTCGTTAAATAGGTCAGCTGCTCAAATCCAAGACAGGTGCCCCACACAGGAAAATAGTCGCCTCTCCTGTTTGCCTGAAACATCCCGCACAGTATTTAGCATAATCCAGCAAAAACACACTAAAACCTAGTTCCTAGTATTTTACAACTTTACCTCAATAGCAAGCTCATAAAAGATTTTTGCAGCTCTTTCATAACCAGATGAAATAATGCTGACACCTCCGCCTGGGAAAAGGATCCTGTCACAGAGACACAACACACAGGAATTAAGTTACGACTCACGATGAAACTAAATGTTCAGAGGTGTTGATTTTTTCTTTTTCCACATCATGTAATTGGATTTGGAATTGATGCACGCAGACAGCTATACTATATAGCTTCTTTGTACATTTGTATTGCTTTGTACTGTTGTATACTGTTAATTTTTACATCTAACCTTTTTTTTTTTTAAAGATGTTTTAGTTTTTACTTATTATTTACTTAGTATTTATCTGCCATTGCAAAGATGGCAGTAGTAGTAGTTGTTCCTGCAGATGCATTAGTCATAAACATAGTAGAATTATGTGATGTGGCAAGTGTAAAAGTCCTGATGAAAAAATTACATTGGGAAAAACAAGTACTTTTTTGTTTTGTTTTATGACAATGGCCTTAAAAATGTAATTACGGTAATAAAAAAAACCTGAGTATTACGGCCTTCTCCCACCTGCAGTGCTTTAATGGCATCATAAAGTTTCTGTTATTTTGTCCACCCCTGTACATACAGTTAACTATTTACTTTTCTGAAAGACACAGGAACCTATCAGCACACGTCAGAAGTCATTTATAAATGACTACATACATAATGCATACATCCCAGTGAGCACTGGTTGAAAACTGGGTGATATTCAGTCTAAGTCCTAAGTCTCAGTTTAAGACCTATTTTCAACCAGCTAAAATGCATTTACAACGTCACGTTCACAAAACACAATTTTTAGAAATAATTAAAAGAATTTGTTTAGCTGAAGGTTGAAAGAGAGGCCGATATTGATTAGAGTGAATCAATGTGCAGGTATTTAGGCTCAGGCTGTACAGCTTCGACGACTCTGAAGGGAGCACCGGGCCCGGAGACTCACTCCTCAAGCTGACGGAAGGCGTCACAATAACTACACACTTTGTAAGTACAGAAATAAAGCCCGACGAGTTTTATTTTCTGCTGCTCATGATGCAGGCCAGCTTGTAGCGTTAGCGTGGTAGCTTGTAGGGTGCTGCAGCGTGGACCAACAGTAAACATAAACATGCTGCCAGACTGCTTTCACACTGTGAGTGTAATGTTGGTTGGCTAATGCGAATGGCTTTATGGACAGTCACTGTAGCCTTTTGAATTTAAATTTTAGGCCATTTCACATCAAAAATACACTACAGAAAGCAAGGGGTGCTACATACAGTTTGAAGGAGAGGGGGTGACAAACAAGAGGGCCAAAACATTGTTGTTTGGCATACAGCGACATACAATGTGTAGTATGACACTGTGTAATAGATACCCTATGTTTATTCTTAGGTGTGTATTTCAAACTGCAATTACAGAAATTGCAGTTATGCTCAAATATATACTGTGTCAAACCCTTGATGGACATTCATACTTTCCTCAGTGATGATAATATATGTATTTTTTTAATACTTGTTTTATTTACAGATGTCCACCAGCAGACCATCTGAAACAGGCTCACGGGAGGTCTGGTAGGCTTTGACAAAAACATTAAAAGAGGGGAGAATGTGTTAATGTTTGCAGTGTTTTATTTCAATTGTTATTTTACTTGCAAAAGTCATGTATTTATATCTTTACATGTTAAATGTACATGTATTATTTTTCATTGTATTTGTATTTTAAAAAAACATTGTTCATGTTAGGTTTTAATTAACTTAACTTAATAAATACAAATGTATTTAGCTTGTGTCACATGGTTTTCTTTGTCTCTTAAGTAGAAACTGTTAATGTTTTAGTGTGACTAAGTATTTATCTTGTAATGGGCTGGTTGTCATCCTAGAACTACTTTTACAGTTTGATTTTACGGTTTGCTTTTTTAAGTTTAAGTACAGTCTCAGAAAAATCCATGCTGTTATTTTTATCAACACTTGTTATAACGTTGAAGTTTTAAAAAACTTAATTTTTAATGTAATGGTACATATTTGTGTCCATTTTACATGTCAGTGTTTGTTGGGGATTAAGTGTTTTAATGCATTATAGCTTATATAAGCTTCATCTATTAATATAATATGATAAAGGAATGGTGCCTTATATTAATAGTTAATAGATTCATTCCACTATTTCATTCACAAATGCACATTAAGTGTATTAAATGTATCATTAAAGGTTCAATGTGTAGTTCCGAGCTACTTGCTCCAAAGAAATAGAGGGCAGTATTTCACCTCTACTAGTGGGTCCATACAATTAAAAATTAAATCATCAAAACCATCAGTTATTAAAAAAAACAACTACAGTATGTTAACCTGTTAATATTTAAGTTGTAGTGGTTTGTCATATTTATTGTATTCGAAGTTTTTGAGTATTCTAATGTCTTCTTTATATTGTGTATTGTACTCTACAGCTATACATCTCTCTCTTCTTATGTTGATATCATTTACTGTGTATTTCTTTACTCCTGTGTAAGCCACACAGGAGTCAGCCAGTCAGTCAGTCTGCCTGTCAGTCAGTCAGTCAGTCAGTCAGTCTGCCTGTCAGTCAGTCAGTCAGTCAGTCAGTCTGCCTGTCAGTCTTTCAGTCTGTCAGTCTGCCTGTCAGTCAGTCCGTCAGTCAGTCAGTCAGTCTGTCAGTCTGCCTGTCAGTCAGTCTGCCTGTCAGTCAGTCAGTCTGTCTGCCTGTCAGTCAGTCTGTCAGCCTGTCAGTCAGTCTGTCAGCCTGTCTGCAGGACTGTTAGCATGCTAATGTCAGTAGATATCTCTGCAACACAACACAGAAACCTATTTGACACAACGTCAACACTGTTACCTCTTCACATTCTGTTGATAATATTAGTTCATTGTTTTAATGTTTTAGGTTTAAATGCTGCCATATTTTACACACTAAACCTTTAAGATGTCATTTAAACGTCTAACCACCGAAAAAAAAAATGCTGAGTGGGATGACACGATATATCGGCACCATTATTCATTTTGGAAAACACTTCCCTAAACAAAGCATAGAGGCGTTGCCTGCTAAATTAGTTCTTATAGTATACCACATTTAATATTACCCGTTAATGGAGCTGAACAGTGTCTTATATTCCTCCAGTGTCTGGTCAATCCTGTAGACATGGAAATGGGAGGTTAAAGGTTTCAGTTCACACTGCTGTGTCACAGGATGATGACTGGAGGGATTAGTTATTTAAACCAGTTAGATAATAACTCACATGACAGGTGCAACCCTCGCCCCTGCTGACTCCAGGAACTTAACATAGGAGGCAGCAATGTAAGCTGTTTGATTTGGTTTTGGAGAATAAACTTCTTGAGCCAGGACCCCTTTTAAGAGCAAAACACAACCAGTTAAGGTAAACCACACTTTAGTAAGCAGGGCGTCCCTTTCCAAACTATTTACAGTCACACGGTAAATAAGTTGGAGGCTTGAGCGTTAACGTCAATGTCCTCAACATGTAGTTCACGTTAAGTTAGATTAACTTAATGTTACAGTGAATAACGTGCTTATAAAACACTTACCAATAATCGGTTGATCATTTCTCTTGGCTAAAGAATAAAACGGTAGACACGGAAGACGAATGAACAATAATAACACAATCATTATTCTAATGGTAAATCCAACTTTAGCGCGCCCGAGTATCGCCATTTGTCCAGAGGTAATGGTTAAATCATAGACTCGGGTTAAGTCATAGACTCGGGTTAGATCATCGTTGAAATGTGTTGTCCACAACACTTCCGGGCTACCTCCTTCAGAATAAAAGCATTACGTTTGACCTCAAATGACCTCGTTTGTAGACTTTTTGTTTTTCACCGATAAACGTACCAGCAAGATGCAAACAATTGTTTCTTGGACAATGATGTAAAATATGTTTAGGATTTTCTTGAAAAACCGACATGTGCAATACTTATGATTTTTTTAAAGGCGTTACCACGAAAAATTGTTAGCACATCAATTTAGGGAATGAATTACAATTAAAACCGAGATTTGAATATCTCTTTTTCTCTCTCCTTTTCTAAAAAATAATTGTAGTCTATGTTTTTGTTTTGTTTGGCTAATCTTGGTTGAATATAAGGATTCTGAGCCGTATCCAAGTTTGTTAACTTGTTAATCAGAAGTACCACATCTGGAACCCACAACATAATGTACTTTAAGAATGTGATTATTTCAACGAGGCATATAACTCCATTATTGAATGAATGAACAAATCTGCCAAAAGATATCACCATTTTATGTTATGAACTTGTGTGCATGAATGTAAACATCAGAAATATCTTCAGGCACGAAAGCAGAAAAAAAAATTCCCCTAATTATTAGTTAATAAACTCTTTCCATAGTTTCGGCACTGATAAAGCAATCTTATGACCACATTGGTTTACTTTAATTTTTATATTTAATGTTCAACAGTAGCCTAGGTCTTGATGTGCTGTCTGGTATTCAGCACTGTTGCCGTTCTTTTCATTTTGCTGAGACTTCTGATTGACTGTAAGGCAGTTTATGTTTACAAAAGCAGAATCCAGTTTATCATGTAAGTGTCTAATGATATACTAAGTCAACAACATAAAAACATAGTAAAGGACAACTAATGTAAATTGTCACTTGAATAAGAAATTCAAATGGTAGTAGTATAGTGGTCTACTAGTCAGGCTTTCAAATTGAACACCAGAAGGTTGTGAGTTCAACACCAAGCTCCCATCATTGTGCGCCTGAGCAAGGCACTTAGCCCCAAGTTGCTCCAGGGGACTCTCTCTGGGGAGTTAGTTCAATGTAAGTCACTCTGGATAAGAGTGTCTGCTAAATGACCTGTAATGTAAAAAGCAAATCCATCCATATTCATATGCAGAGTGAAGGGTGGTTTCTCCCAGGAAAGGAATGCACAGATTAATATAGGAAATTTCTCACCAATTAAAAATGTTGGAAACATTGTTTTAAACTTCGGCAGCAAGGCAGTTCAATCCTTACAGCAACTCTGCATTGCCATTAACAGTAAGGTGGCAGGTAGCAGTGGCACTTCCGGTGGCACGCTCAGCCACCTCTGTTAGCTTACTGGGAATCTACATCAACACTGTCCATGTTATCGATTGCACTTTTACCGCAAAAAGGAGAGCTCTTCTGTGCCTTTTTATGTAAATATGCCACAAAATGTACTCAGAAATGTTATTTCTTACATAAGAAGCACTCAGAGAAGCACTACTTAAATGCAGTCCCTTTAGCATTCCCTATGTTGTTATGAAGGTAGCAACAATGTAGTAGGACTGCAATTATTATTTTCATTTAGTCAATTACTCTTCCACATTTTATTAACAAAACAATAACAAAAATAAATGTAATGATAAAGTATACAAAAAGTGGTCAAGCAATGTTATGTTCTACTTGATTTCCGTGTGTAGGAATGCAATCACATACCCTACATACTTATGTACCTAAACATACAAATATAGAGCATACATTCATATACATGGACATACACATACAATTACATACATCTACATGCATACATATAGGCCTACTGTATACTTGAAAAATACGGTAAATGTCAGTGGGTTAATTATGAGGGAAAATAAGCGATACAACATATCTGCTCACCACGTAAATTAGCCACATCCAAATAAAAGGTCAACACTAAATACTTAAGTTTACACCAAATACCCAGAACAACATACTGTAGCATACACATATTTTATTCCCTAGCTTTTTAAAATAAAGCAACACCAGACTAAAATCCATTACCCTTGTTAATTCTGGGGCAAAATTCAGCATAAGCTTGAAGAGACAGTTTTCATACAAATACATGTATATAACAAATACTTGATATGTTGCCTAGCTATGCGACTGCAGTGACGGTGTAATGCATTTTTGTTAATGAGAAGGCAATAGAGTGTGCAGAGCTGTCTCATGTTACCATGCTATGTCAGTGTGGTCTCTCTCTCCACGAAGGCAGCCTAAATAGAACAAGACAGCATGTTAGAGGCCAGCTGACAGCAGAGACCTGTTGCTGCTCAGTGACATGGAGAGACTAGAGCAAGCTCTGTTTCGTCTGGAACAAGGTAGGGCTACTTTGCACTTTAACCACAGCATGTTATTAACTGTTGTACACACCACACCACGATAGCACCACTGTATTGTCACCTAGAAATACAATGCAACTGTACCACAGTCACCTACAGCAGAATAATACAATATGCGCCATGTCTTGCATATTTCACCTTGAAAAGAGTGGTCCTGCAACCTTGTCAGTAATTTGGTCACTTTTCTCCAGTCTATAGTCTATTCAATAGTGATCTATCTATCTAAATATGCCACAAACTCACCTTTAGGTGGTCAGGAAGTTTCACTGGGAACTTAACATGGGAAGTTATTATCATTATTATTAATTAAATGATAAGAACAATACATTTAATTTTTCTAACATTTTTAAAGGTACTTAAATGCATTTGGTAATTCAAACAGGAACAGAAACAGTCAAAGCAATAACTGCATAATAACAGCTACAATGAAAAAGGTGTGGTGGGCTGATGCATCACAGATTTAAAGTGGATATAAATAGGTGGGTGATGTTATCTCTGCTGCGTGAGTGGGTTGGCAGACGGGCAGCTAAGTTTTGGATGTATTGTAATTTTTGAGGATTTTGGTGGATGTGCCCAACATGTCCTCCTAAAATGGTTTTATGATTTCTTACAAAAAGTAAGAGGAGAAGATTGTGGTTTGGGTTATAATGAATACGGAAGTGGCAAAGTTAAGCACATGGGACACAAACAGCGATCTCCTGGGTGAATGTCCTGTATTTTCGCCCAATACAAAATTTTACTGAATCTTTTGAATTTGCAACAAAAGGAATGTAAACAAACAAAAACAATGGTGAATTCTCTGGTCAGATAATATGTCCGCCATCTTTAACATAAAAAAAAAAATGAAAAAGGAATGGGCAAGGAAAATTCAGGAAGGACTTCTCTTCCAAACACCATAACTTCAGTAAAGTTGTGCTGAATACTTGTGATTAACCTTAGTACATTTTATAACAGAGCATTTACTGGAGGAAAGTTTAATGCAACACCGGTCTGGCTCACTGGCTGGGTGGTCGGAAGATGCCGTGGGTGGCAGTTGCCTCAAAGTCCGCTGCACTTTGCTTCTTAAACCTAACCCTATCCAATCACCATGCTTCCTTCTCCCATGTTGCTGAGTGTATCTCTGTCAAATGCCATACGTGCTCCAGTAAAAAACAAAAGTAGACGAAAAACAAAAATGAAAACAAAACCTAGCTTCATGGGAAGCTAACAGCCTAGAATTCAGTATTGCATTCATTGAGGATGAGATTTTTGTTGTTTATTGACCGGGTGTTGGACAGAGCAAGTTTAATACAGTGTTTTCTGATTGGTTGGGAGTGATTGGGTAGCTGTATGTTGTTTGGCTAGAAAAAGTCCAACACAGAATAGAAAACCATCCAGGGGCAGCTGAGTGACTCAGGATGCGGAGTGGTCGTCCACCGGAGGGTCAGTGGTTCAATCCCCGGCCTCTGCAGTCAACAGGTCAAAGTGTCCTTGGGCAAGATACTGAACCTGATAATGGGTGTGAGATTGGAAAAGCGCTATATAAATGCAGTCCATTTACCATCTTCTTCAAAGTTTGTCACATGCCGGGTCCCCATTCCAGGCATATTCAACCCGTGTTCATTTCCAACTCTTCACATACAAATGCTTTGTCTGGACCTCTTGTCATCGCACTGGGTTGCCCTACATGTCAAACTGTGACGCTCCACTACGGTCACAGTAAACACTTAGGCAGCAAACTGCTTGATTAGGTTTAGGAAAAGATTGTGGCTTGGGTTAAAATAACTACATTTGTTAAGTAACGTAAATTAAAAAATAAGTTCAGTTTTGGTTTTACACAGGACACAAATAGTGGTCTACATACTGATACTGCGGTAACCGCTGATAACGCCGCCCTGACTGACTGGGCTGTCGCAGCAACCCTCAGGGTAACACTGTTAGTTTTGTCAGCACTGTTGCCGTTGTTTACACTGGCACAATTGGCTGCTAACTGCTGGCTTACCCATCGTCATGTTGAGAGGCGTGTGGAGGCAATCTCTCAATCAAAGATATGCTCTGAATTCCATATAGACTTTTTAAGAATACTTACACAGCAGTGAATACCTCATCAGGTCATCAGGGTCATTTAAAAGGACCCTTATTGTAAACAGATTAAATTGAACCTCACGTGAGGGCACCATGTATATGTTAACAGTGTATTCCAGTAGTCCTAATTACTCCTGCTGTCTTTAAGGCTTTGAGCTGCAGTTCCGTCTTGGTCCTACACTCCAGGGTAAGGAAGTTCAGGTCCACACCAACTACCCTGCAAAAGGCCACAAGTTTGATCGCCTAAAGTTTCGTCCTTTGGACTGGTTCTACCCAAATGGATGGGAGGATGATTGTGATAAATACTGCAGCCTGGACTTAATTGTGGCTGGATCCTACCAGTACTACTTCTCCTGTGGGTAAGTTACATTATTATATCCACTGATCCACTGATGCAGTAACTTATTTCTGGGTATGCTACTATGTCTGCACAATAATGCTACTGTACAACTGATCGTGATTGCATTTAAGCAGCAAAACTGAAACTTACTAATCCGCTTGACAGGACAGAAACGCATATTTTGATTTTAATCAAAGAAATGTACCAACAGCTCTAATGGACTACAGGATTCCTGAGAATTGTTGCTATATATTTCCAAGGGAGAAGCTATTGTACAAGCTCAAAATCTGTATAATATTTTACTAGTCTGGCAGGTAAAAAAACCCCAAAGATTGTTAGATTCTGGTGCTGTGTCACAGGATTTCAGTAATTAATGCCCTATGGTCCGTGTGAACAGTGGACAATTGAATCTATACTACATAAATTAATTGTATAACAAAGTGATTGAGGCAAAACTCAACATGCATGGAAAGGTATTTAGTTGTGTGTGTCTCTCTCAGCTACAGCCACAGAGAGGGAAAAAAACGCATGACCATGGTATCTGTCATGGTTTCATCCAAGGGTGAAATCTTTAGTCATACATTAGGTGGGGCAGGCAACTAAGGGAGTAGGTGGAACCCTAAAAATATGTATAAAAATGATTTCCCAAATTACAAACTGATCTGGGAATTAAGGAAATATTCTGCCACACCAGCATCAGCTGCACACCTGGTACAAAGTCTGCATACATGCACGCTGGTTTGGTAAAAAAACAAAACACTATTACTGAGTCATTTTCAGTATCAACTGACCAGCAGATACATGTTGGATGTTCAGCAAAACAGAGAACACATACAGTACACGGAGCGCGAAGGACAGTGTGCCGGACAAAATGCCCCCCCCGGTGCACACACAAGTTTCAGAATTGCCTTCCAAAAGCAAGCGTTTTGATCATCAACACGCGGGATTAACCTGGTTGGTTCAAAACGGTTTAGTGAGAAATCAACTACCAGTTTTCAAAAGGCAACTGACTGAGTGAAACAGATCATCCTCGAAAAAATGGACTTTGGTACCTGATAAAAATTGACATCAATCCTTCAACTGATCATCATCATCTACAGCGACATCTTTACATGACATATTTTACATGCATTTCCAATCCATCAGGTGTTCATGCATTTGTTGATATGCTATTGTGTGTGTGTTATTTTGTGTTTTTAACAGGGATAAAGAGAAAGTGAGTGGCGGTTACATTGTAGTTGATCCAGTGCTGAGGGTGGGAGCCAACAATGACATCCTCCCACTGGACAGCATCAGCAGCCAAACATATGTTGCCAAGTGCCTCGGACCACTGGACAAATGGCTTGATAGGGTCAGGGTCGCTAAGGAGACTGGTATGTAGGCCAAAATGAAAAAACTAATGAACTTACATTAGAGCAATTTTCTGAATACAGTATCAGTACCATACATGTATTTTACACAACGTTAACAATACAGATATTGGGTATTACTTCAATGTTTTCAAATATTGTTGTTTATAGTACTTGCTTTAAAGTGATAACTATCATCAAGTAAAATGTTATTTATGCAGCCCAATATCACAAATTACAAATTCATCTCAGGGGGCTTTATAGACTGCACAGCATACGACACCGTTGTCCTTGCAGCACACAAGGAAAACACTAATCAAAAACTGCACCCCCCCTAATCAGTTATTACAA
>CALSCE010009814.1:11955232-11981180 GCA_943593645.1 Bovichtus variegatus
CCCAAACCCCTCCACCACGGTAAGGTGATGGTTCTCGGAGGAGACATAATAATCCATTAAACATAAATTGACTGACTAAAATCAGGAGAAAATAGGCTTGTTCATTGCTAATGTACTTTAAAAAAAAGTGTATATATATATATATATATATATTCTTTTTAGAAATTGTCTTTTATGAATTAGATTAGCAGTGGCGCTCGCTCAACTCAAGAAACAATGAGAACACAGCATGCAATCCTACCCGGGCTCCAGTAGGCTGAGGCTCAGACACATTGGCAATAGAAGTGCAATAGATGTGAAAATACAACATAGACAATCCATGTGACAGAAATGATGATGTGATCGTATATTTAAAAAAAAAAAATGGATTCCAGGGAGATGTCAAAATAAGCTTTCCGGTGCCTCCAAAAAAAAAAAAGATGAACTTGGGTGTCAGGCAGGACCAGGGCAACAGGCGCAGCCATGATTCATGATTCAGACGTAACCTTTGATAGTGTCAACCTGCCAGATGAGAGGCACAGAAACTCTGGGGATGATGCCCTGGATGCTGAGTTAGTAACATGCATTTAAGGGACATGAATGCATACAGATAGAGACGGAGAGGAAGAGAGAGAGGTGTAAGTCCCATGACAGTCTAAGCCTAGTCTTTAGCCTGCTCCTAAATTGGAGCAGTTGGACCAAGTTGGAGCTTTCAATTCTGGATCGTTTAATCAATAATAATACATCATATTTGAACTGTTTTGTGAGTAAAATCTGCAATCTAACCGGTAACATTTATCTGTCAGGAAAATGTAATAGTTCAATGTTTTCGTCTGAAGTAGAGGTACATGGTAGGTAGAATTATATTTTTGAAGTTCTTTGGGGTCCTTTTATTAGATATTTTGGGGTACAATGAGTGAGAATACTAACATAAGTCAATATTTTTTATATCTAAACATCAAGAACACTACTCTAAAGCGCTAGTAAAGGTTAAAAAAATTCCCCAGGGTGTCTTTAATGTGAACAAATCTCCACATGCAGCCATTCAAATCACACAAAATGTATAGAGAGATATTTGCTCTACCAAGGTTCTTAATCTACCATATCTTCCTCTCATATTGTCTGCAGGCTCACAGGTCTACTTGCGGAGAGAACTGGTCTGTCAGGGTGACACTATCAAGCTTCGTTATGGAGAGAAACCAGAAGACTGTCCTTACCTGTGGGCTCATATGAAGACATACACAGAGATTACAGCTACGGTCTTCTCTGGTGTATGCATGGTCAACTGCCTGTCCACCCCTCTGCGTGTGTCTGAGGTATTCTCTAACTACTCTTACTATTTCAGTGCAACCACAGCTGGCTGATCAGAATATTTCTGAGCATATACTATTCAAGGGGTTATATGGAACATGTCTTGTTTTGTTGAAATGAGTCCATGAGACCAGTAGAATTGCTACTCCTTCTGTCCTCCCCTTCTCCGTTAATAGAATTTCTAGCTCTAGGTGCTGAATTACCTGGACAGAAACTGTATGGAGTAAGCAAGATTTTAACCCCAAATTGGCCTAATTTCAGATATATTGGTTATTGCTTGATATTTAGTTGCAGTTCCAAGGACCAAATATTTCGTCAGAAATTGGGGGGGCACCACAATTATTTAATATTATTGTTTGATATTTAGTTGCGGTTCCAAGGACAAAATATTTCGTCAGAAATTGGGGGGGCACCACAATTATTTAAGATTATTGTTTGATATTTAGTTGCGGTTCCAAGGACAAAATCTTTAGTCAGAAATTGCGAGGGCACCACAATTATTTAAGATTGAAGTAATGAAAAGCCATCAGCAGATTAAAGTAAAGTCATTGTTGATCTGGGAAATAAGGCTGTGACTTTGTATCCAAATGACAACATATTTTACATACAATCTGTATATGATTATGTTTTGTAAAAATGTAAGGTATTCCTCTATATTTTCAGTATTAATTCTTTAACCAGCAGTTACATGTTGGATGTTCAGTGAAACACAAAACACAGTGCCTGGAGCAATAAGGAATATGTGCCAGAGACAATGCACTCCCTGGTGCGCACAAACATTTTAGAAATGCCACCCACAAGCATGTGTGCGTTTTAACTACAGTTTAGATACAAATTAACTACAGACCTAGTTTTCAAAAGGCAACTGACAGAGTTAAATAGATCATCCTCCGGCCTGTTACAGCAACACACTGGTTTGTATTCAACACGTGATTTCAATTCAAACAGATTGTGTTTTACCTGTGTAGATATGCAAGTGATCCACTTGTATCAGCGATCTGTGCAGGGTGAGCAGAGGATACAGAATAAACAAAAACTTCAAGCAGGCAGGCACACAGGTGAAATTTTCTCTCAATGAACAATGTAGTCTCCTCGAAGCTTATATGACAAACTGCCGAAAACAAGCTAACAAGATGCAATAGCGAAACTGGGTGTTCTTCAGGCTACATGGTGTAGTCAACAGAAAACAAATGCACACTGGGAAAGCGCCTGTGGTTGAAGCCGCCCTCGTTTTGTGGATTGATAATGCCGGTCACGTAATGCCCCCCTTTAAAATGAAACTCTGCCAATTTACAACCGGCTCTGTGCCAACGCAGCATGAATGGCGTCCACCTTCCTCCATGCTGCCACTGGCAAAAGAAGCAAGGAGCCCCGGCAAGGGGCCGGTGTTCATCTGCATGCACCGCCCACACTGCAGGTACACAGAGCTGGCCATAAAACGGCTTACAGTGATCTATTTAACACAGACAGACGTCATGCCTATGAGCGGTTTGCAAAGTAGATGAAAATGTAATTGGTTGACAACAAATGATCAGTATTTGAGATGGCTTGTTCACAAAAAACCTTCACAATGCAATATTTTTGTATAAGCCCCATGTTCTCATTCTTGTTACCACTAGCTTTACACATACTGCCGTCCTAAAACTGCAGGCCAAACTGATGCTGGTCTTATTGGGTTAGTGATAAAAGCCTATTCCTACAAAAAACACAAAAAATGGAAAGAGGGAGTAAAATTCTACCAAGGAAACTGTGTATCTAATTGTGCATCTAGAAAAATGTTCAACTCTGTTGAAAATGTCTTTTGGGTCCCACACACAGTCCCCAGTTTTATCTAATCCTAGGCTGGTATAATGGGTTTGTAAGGAAACGCACAATAAACTATGGTGGATAGACTCGAGATTAATTGCTGTGTACTTTATGTGTTGGTCCCTTTAGGTGATGCTTGCAGCAGCCAGATCCATCAAGCCTAACCTCTATGTGATAGCTGATATCTGTACCGGCAATCATCTTATTGACAATGTCTTTGTAAACCGCCTGGGAATCACCAGTTTGGTGCGAGGTACAGACCCCGATTGACAACTCACGCCACTCTGTTTGCTGCTCTGCTGGAAAATGCACAGTTTAAACAAAGTCAGCCGGATTGTAAAGAACAGCAGTGATCAGTTTGATATGGGAATGACACTAAATCTCTTCTTTTTGTTCTTTCTGTTTTGGCTTTTTAATGCGATTGCTTTTGAAATGTACATGCATTTTCCATATTGTCATTTTAAATGTGTTTTTAATGCAAATCTGTTTAACTACCCATCAATCAAAACCCTGGTTCATCATCATGCTGCACATCTGTTCTGTCCATCGATGCATCTCCATCATTTCCCTCCCTCGTGTTTTCCCTCCTCTTCTCTATCTACTTAATTTTTATGATTTGGCTCTGCACATGCTCGATCAGGTTCGTTCTCTTAGGCCAGGGCTCAGTACTAATGACAAACTTCATTGCAACAGTCAGTAACAGAAGTTAACTGTGCAACAAAATGAAAAAACAATGAACTTGAATTCTGGTCACTTGAATTCTGTACTTTTTTTGTTTCTTAATTTTTAACAGAACAGAGTACCTAAATGTAAGAACTTAGTCAAAAGGAACCTAAAGCTACAGAACCCAGAGGATTTAAACATAGACAGTTGAGGCAGACAGGAACAGTTCAGTGATTAATTAATAAAAGAAAAAGGTACAGAAGCTTATGGGCATGGGTAGCAAGTCTAAACAGTCCAAACTGAGATTGGGAGGGGGCAATGGCCCCTCGCCCCAGTAGTTCAGACCACGGCCATGTTCGTACACAACCTTCATTTTGGTCTCAACTACACACCTGTAAGGTTTTTAGCCTAATGATTCTTTTTACAGTTAACACTTGAAATGATGAAGGCACTTGCAAATGACAAGATAAGAAGAGATATTAAGAGATAATTATTTTTTACCTCTTTACTTAAGATTTCATTAGACTTAAGTAAGCTTAAACTTAAGTCGTACTGACAAGAACATTCTTGGGTAGATAATAATGAGAATATACCGATGAAACTAATAATAATTTCAAGACATTTGTTTTACTCAAATATATATATCTGTGTGTGTATATACTGTATATACAGTATATATATACACATGTGTATATATAGTATATATATATATATATATATATACATACATACATGTGTGTGTGTATATATATATATATATATATATAAATACACATACATATATATGTTTATGTATGTGCATATATGTATGTACTGTATATATATGTATTTTTTTCTGTATGTATATACCGAGAATTAAGCCTCTTGCTGACTTTATTGATTCCCAATTAGCCAGTCCCACAGTGGAATTAAATATAATTAACAACATTTTAATGAGTTGCCATGTTGCACTACTAATTGGTGATTTCACGTTTTTATATACAGTATGTCTTCATCATTACTGACCTAGCTGATGTGATGTGCAGTAGCTTCTCTTCTCTCTCCTTCAGATGCTGTGGGTACCACAGAGAGTCAGGAGGAGGGGGGCTGTCAGTCCTGGTTTGGCAGGGAGCCTGTAGGTGCCTTCTTCCAGCCCAGCCTTCGGCCTCTGATCCCAGCTGTCACTCACATGATGTTCATGGACATCAGCCCCAACGATGAGAATCCCATCGAGGTCTGTTCTCATCTAGAATATAGATTAAATTTCAAAATATTCTAGTACTGTTTACTGACAATATCTCAGGAATGCCTTTAGGGATTTTCTTCATATTTTGCACAAATGTCCACTTGGACTCAAGGATGATTAGGTTTTGATGGTCAAAGGTCAAGGTCATTGTGACCTCACAAAACATGTTTTTGGCAACAACTGAAAAATGAATTATGACAATTTCACAAAAATGTCTAATAGGATAAAATTATGAAGTAATGACATTTTGAACAGAAATAGATGTAAACTGCAACTTGACTGGTTTGCGGAGACAATATATGTAACTCGCTGCCTCTTCAAATGTCTGAAGAAATTCCATTCTCAAAAAATACATCAAAACATGCAAATGATTGCAAATGGAGTGAGGTTTTTTTGCGAAAATTGCGGTGCATTTTGATACCTGCCACAGATATCCCAATTTTTTTGTTTTATGCTCACTTAAAGACCGTTAAAGATTTTATAATAGGTGTGTATGGGATTGAATGTTCAGAGTCTTAAACTTGCTCCATCTCCCACAATTTTCACTTAACATACATCATTTTAAGTAAACATGTATGCTGGTAGCAGACAGTGCCAGTTGCCAACAATGAAAACATTTTAGATATGAGCCTTCTTTTTGCACAAAACAAGCCAATTTGTCTTGTCAGTGCAGTAAGAGATTTTCGCTAAATAAGATTCCTTAAAATAGATCAGAATGTCTTAAGATAAGATCAAAAAGTGGGAAGTGTGGAGTTATTAAACGATTGATTTTAACCATATAGGCCACTGTTGGCCTGTTGTGTTTTTTTCAGAAAAGTTCAGTGTACGACTTCTTGCCCAGATCTACACTGGTTTCTATGGCCTGCTGTGCTACAGGCAGCACCAGAGGATATGATGAGCTGCTTCCTCATCAGGTAAGATTAAATGCACGTAAAGTACCAGAAACTGTTGAATGTACGGTACTGTGCAAAAGTTTTAGGCAGGTGTGAAGAAATGCTGTAAACTAAGAATGCTTTCAAAAATGGAAGTGTTAATAATTTATTTTCATCCATTAACAAAATGCAGTGAATGAACAGAAGAGAAATCTAAATCAAATCAATATTTGGTGTTACTACCCTTTTTGCCTTCAAAACACCATCAATTCTTCTAGGTAACCTTGCACACAGTTTTTGAAGGAACTAGGCTGGTAGGTTGTTCCAAACATCTTGGAAAACTAAGCACAGATCTTCTGTGGATGTTGGCTTCCTAGTCTACCCACCGCTCAAAGCGCTTTACAACACCTGCCATCATTCACCCATTCACACATGCATTTATACACCGATGGCAGAGGCTGCCCTGCAAGGTGCCAACCTGCTCATCAGGAGTGGTTAGGGGTTCAGTATCTTGCTTAAGGACACTTAAACACTCTCTTCAAAGGAGCTGGTGATCAAGCTATGAACAATCCAATTACTTGGTCAGGGGGTTACCACGATTAATAGGTTTTATCATATGGGCAGTATGTATATCAACAACAAATACAGTATAGCCATTACAATGTTTGATTGGGCTGATCTACCAATTAACACAGATATACCTTGATCCTGTCTACACCTACCGTTGAAGAAATTATCTTTCTGATCTGTTTTGTTTGCTGTTCAGGGATTGACCCTTAGTGTGTTGTACAGATATCAGTGTTGAGGGAGGGCCATCAGTACACCTGCTGGAACTCTGACGCCCAAACATCTGACCAGGTCAACCTGCAGACTGGAATCCTAGCTGGGAAGCTGGCACTGAACAGGCTTCACCACGAGCTGGCAGCTGAGGGCTTTACTCAGGTCTATTCTCTCATTAATAGGAAGTATGAAGATCATCACATTTCTATTAGTGGTTATACTGATGTTTTGTCAAAGAAAATTAGAATGGATTTGTTGGTGGTGGGTTTCTGCTCAGAGAGAGGATGGAGGGTTGGGCATGGACAGAGAAAGAGAGAGGGCTAATACTAATTAGGTCATGTCATTGTATTTCATGCTTATCTTATTTAATTGATGTACCTATGTTACTGTAAGTTGCTGAGTGTTGAATAACACCACCTTTATTGCCAAGAAAAAAAAAAAAAAACACTATCGCATTTTGTCCATAATTTCACCACACTTTAAGGGGTTCAGTCACTGACAAACCGGCCCACTGCCTCTGAGTGAAGCACTCTTTATTTCTAAATGACAAGAGAGCACTGACACCAGTAGATAGAACTCACCCCTCGGACACTGTGCGTCTCACAAATCCAACCACTCAGTTGTGCATGTAAATAGTATGTTAAATAGTTAAAAAGGTTATGGCCACATAACAGTCAATTTTCAATGGGCTTTGTATTGTTGTAAAGGGAGTTTTATGTGCTCCCCGCTCACCCGCCGGCAAAAGAAAGGATTTTCACATGCTTCTCAAGGAATTCGTCAATGAAATTTGCCCTGTGAATGGAGGTTTCCATAATGTTATGAGCTATGGCTCTCCATCGTTCCGTGAATTTGAATGACAATTTAGAAATAACCATTCTCATATTGGTTCGAATATACATCTCCTGCATGTAATTAAGTTCTTCTATTACATTACAAAATCTGCGCAGGAATAGAGCATAGGCTTTTAGGGCTTTAACATCCTCCAACTTGATTATTGTTGGCCAAGCTACAGCCTTTTCTATAAATACAGTAGCAACCTTTAGCCACAATGTAGCCATGTTCATGAACCATGCGCTGGCAGCTACAAACCAATTGCTGTGGCTGTCCTCATGTGAACTGTTACAAGTAGTACAAGCAGTCAGCTTTTCTAGCTTTATCCTCCACTGTTCAAATGTTTTAATGAAAGCTTTGTATTGAAACATATCTCCTTTAAATATAGGAATGCCTTGTGTTGGCAGAGACAGTTAGTGCTGCTGTTGAACAGGGGAAGCTGTTATTTCATTTTATGCATGATAGTGACATCTACAGATAGATTTGCCCAGGCAGTCGTTGCACCAGCTAACAAAACTTCTGATGTTTCCCAATGAAGTTGATCATGTGTGCATCTCGCTTTGATGCACTTGGAAGCTGCTTTTCAGTTTGCTTTGGTCTCACGTCAATTCCTGGCTGTTTGCAAGAGTGTTGAAGGGAGCCAGTTTCCTCTTTTCCTTTTCAAAATAAGAGTTTATGCCATTTGTAGGTGTATGAGAGGAAAGTTGTCCATCCAAATACCTGTAAAACTACCAACTAAGCAGTGGATGCAGCTATCTCAGTTTCCAAGTCGAGGCTAAGCCAACGCTTAACCCACTGAGGTGCCACACCACTAATGATTACAGTGACTAATGCATGTCTGATGAATTAAAGCCCAATACAAACTTTCCAGTTGAACAATCAGTTAATTTTTTTTGCTGTTGACTTCTCAATGTCAATTAAACTTGTTGGACATGTTTCCAACAAACACACAAACAATAACATCCAAAACCATGACTAACAAGGCTACTGCAGCAACAAGCTGCCTGAGTGTCTGTGTGTGTGGTAAAAAGCTGTTTACCTTCCTGGCAAAACACCTGAGTAGACAAAGATTGGTTCCTACTTATAGAACTAAGCGCTACTTGGCACCTACACTTGTGTTAAGAAACTGCAACTGAGCGCATGTTACTATTTGATAAATGAAAAGATATATTTGGATAAAGTCATGACGTATAAAAACAATACTGACATATTAATATTTTTTTATAAAGCTACCAACTGCAAATCTTTTTTTATGTATACATGCAGTCCTGCTGAATAATAGAACACATCTCGCAGTATTTTTAATCAGACACACCTTAGTTTTATCATAGGTAATTACAGCACTGGTATCACCTGATTTATGAACATATTTTAAATCTGGACAATGTGCTGTCATTTTCTGGTTGTGCAGGTGTATGTGGAGCAGCTAGATGAGGGCGTGGTTGCAGTGACCAGACACTGTCTCAGCAGCCACCAGTCTGTGGTGGCTGTGCTGCGAAGGGCGATCAGGAATCCAGAGACAAGCCATTTTACAGATGATGTTCCACCTTTGTTCATACCAGGTGATATTCGTACACCCACATCCTGATGCTAAGCTTTTATCTTTTTTTACTGGTTTTCTTGGTGCAAGGGGCAGTATATAAACAGAAACAACGGTAGTAACATACAATACATAGGAATAGATTAAGATGGGAATATAGACAAAACAAACAAATGAAACAAAACAATATAAAAATAAAGATAAATAGAATGATAACAATTATATGAAAAAACAGTTGTAGTTACTAATGGTGGTTAGGGCCCACATGTGTATAGTTGTGTGTATTTTTGTAAGAGAAGAGAGAGGGGAGACTTATAAAAATAATAATACTAATAATAAAGCTGCAAGGAGCAATGAGCGGGGGCCGTTACCTGATGTTGCTTCCTGTGTCCATGTAGCGCTGGAGACAACACACTAATCGTACGTCACATTCTGGTAAATCAAGTGTAGAAGACACTCATGTGTGTAAGTGTCATGTAATTGGGATGATATTTGTCAAATAAAGGTAACTTCCTGTTGCCAGTAGGTGGCGCTATGATTTAATATTGGCATGTAGATGTCTTCAGGCCGGGACGCTTATCAAGCATGAGAAGCTTGATGGAGCCTATTCGATAATGTACGCTTAAAACAACTTCCTGTTTTTCTGCGAAAGGCGCTTATTCGCCGCCTAGCCACGGTTCCATAGTTTAACGAAAACTCAAAATTTCAATGTCGTTTGCTCAGACAGGTCTCAGGATTACACTGACCAAAATTGAAGTTGATCGGGTAAATACTCTGTGAGGAGATAGTTAAAGTACCAAGCCTGCAAACGGCAAAAATCGCCCTCAAATTGTGAAGTAAATTCAAAATAGCTGACTTCCTGTTTGGTTTACGGTATACCTCCAAGAGGCCTTTTTGTACGTCTTTGCAAAATACATATACCTACCAAATTTCCTCCATCTACGTGAAAGTTAAATGAGAGGGCTTTAACTTTGAGCCATCATGCCAATTTGCCACACCCAAGCAAAAATTACCATACCACATAACAAATATTAGCACTGTTACAAAGTGTGTGCCAAGGTTTTCAAGCATCTTTGGTCCCAAAAAAAACTTGGTGTTTTATGGCGAACGACGCGCCACCACGACAACGGCGTTTCATGAAAACGCAAACGCAAGCACGGTCTTGACATTAAGCTGCCCAAATTTGAGGGTGATCTACGCCAAAGTACGACAACTGTAACGTCTTGTTGCCAGTAGGTGGGGCTATGACTATAATTCAAAATTGGCCTGCACATGTCTTCAGGGCCCTTTTATCAAACGTGTGAAGATTGGAAAAGATTTGACCATGTTGAGTTACAACTGTTTTTTTGTTCATGGCAAAGCATCGAAATTTGCCGAACTGCCAAAGCCAAGCTGTTGAAGGAAAACGTACAAGTTTCACTATGAGGCATCATCCACCTCCTAAGGCTTTTCTGCCCAAATTTCAGATGGATCTGCTTAAGCTGCGAGGAGTAGGTCGTAAAAGTACACAACCTGTATCTTCCTGTTGCCACTAGGTGGTGATATGACTGAGTCAAAATTGGCATGTGGATGTTTTCAGGCTTATTAAACATATGAAATTCGGAGGAGATTGGAGAATTGAATAAATTAAATTACAACAACTTCCTGTTTTATGGCAAATTGCTCAACATGGCAAGGGCGTTCTATGAAAATGAAAGCTTTTGATCACTTTTAATTCTTAAGTTCTTTAGATGGTACTGTCAAAATTTGAAGTTAATCGGATGAAATCTGTAGGAGAAGTTTGTTTGGAAGTACGGCACCTGTGAAAGGCAAAATATTGCAAAAATGTGACATTCTATTAAAAATGGCCGACTTCCTGTTGGGTTTAGGGTATGCATCCATGAGGGTTTTTTTTTTTTACGTCTCACCATGTTACATACGTATACCTATTAAATTTCATACAACCTCAATGAGGGGCTCAATTTTAGCAACTTTCTAGGGGGCGCTACAGAGCCATTTTGCAATCCCCGAGAAGGGTAATAGGGTCCTTCGACCCTGACCTTGTCAGTGCTCGGATCCTAATAATATTCCTATCACTTTAAATAGGTCCTTCGCTCCAACTTTGTCGGTGATCGGGCCCTAATTAGAAATTCAATAGGTCCGCAAACCAACTTTGTCGGTGCCCAAGCCCTAATAAATAACGGTTATAACAACATTGACGTTGAAGTTGACACCTCTTGGCAACACCCATAGCCCTGAAGAGGTACTAGTCCCTTAAGCTCTTATCTTTATCTTATTCTATCTCTGAGATGCACACTGCTTCCACTTACAGAGATTCCAGCTAACCTGGACTTTTTTCCTTTCTCTTGCTTTCATAGGTCGTATTAAAGAGGTGGTACTGGAGGCTCTGACCAATGTGAGGAGCACCAACTCCTACAAAAAAGACGAAAAAAACAACAGCGGCCTGCCAGAGTGCACTGTAGCGATCAAAGAACACATCCAGGTATAGACATCAGTCATCTTTAGTGGTACTGAATTCTTCATTTAAACATTCTTTTGTATTCCTGTCTCTGCACTGTGCGCAGCAAAACAAAAACATTCTGGTGCTGTATGATTAGTACATCTTTCAGAGAGCAGTAATGGTATATATTATATTTGTATTGTAATAAATAGTCTACAACATGGAAAATTCTTCCATGGTGCATACAATCCATACTTCATCATTTCAAAATATTTTCCAGCTGAAGGACAGTAAGGTGGTGAAAAAGGCAGACATGGTGTCAAAACACAACAGTGTTGTTCAGGAGATAGTGTTTGAGAAGTTTACACCAGGCTGCATCATCATCTTCAGGTGGGTCAACATGTGGATGGAGTAAAAGAATAGTCCCGTGCGTAGTTTGTCAGAATCATTTGATTAGTTTTTTAGTCTGGCCGGGTTTGGTTCTACTTATGGTTTGTGTTCTTCTACAGGGTGACTCTGGAGCCCAGGTCCCAGGAGCAGCTGGGGGTTCTGAGACGTCACCTGATCCAATTTAGTCCTCAGTACCAGACTGGCTGCCTGGCTGAACACAGTACGCCATCTATTCTCACCAAGCCCTTGATGAGGTTTGTATGCCTCAACAACTAAAATAACAATAAAAGGTAGTAATAATCATGATTGTTAACATATTAGTATTGGTGCAACAATCTGATATCTTAATTTCAAAATTTGATGCATGATGCATGACGATTGTCACCTGAGACAACATGAAAAGCAGCTTTCATAATAGGAAAAAATGTTTTGGGAAAACCTTGATGACAATAGCCCAATCCAGCGGTTGCAGCCTTCGGGGGCTGTATTTATAGACAGATTGCATAACTGCGGCCACAACAAGGCTGTCCCATTTCGAAGACTCCTTCAAATGCAGCCTTCTTTTCCCGGATTTGGAAGACACAATTGATGGATCCTTCACAGCCCAACGTATCCTAAGCGTTCCTTGACCCTACAGCAGCCGCAGAGTACTACATTTTAAATGTAAGTATTGGGTTTCAACTCACTCAAATAGTTGTCCTCAAACATCAGTGATACTAACTAGCGATGCTAACTAGCGATGCTAACTAGCGATACTATAGTCTTTTAAATTAAAACTCTTAAAGTTCAATGGTTGATTTATATCTTACCAAGATTGTGGCAATGTTATATATAATTTATACTTCATATTACGTACAGAAATGGACCATAGTGAACAAATTTAGACAGGTCGTTGACCCTGCTTGGTTTACACTAACGTTACAGTACAAATGTTGCGATGGATTACACGGCCAGCATGAACTTTTTTTTTATTTTTGCCATTTGAACTGCTTTTGTTTGGTTTAATACTCTGACATTTCCTTTTGTTTTAAGGACGAGTGTAGGAGGTAGGGCGACAATAGCCCAGTTAATATCTCCATTTGATTTGATCTTCTTATACTTAAGGTTACAGTTAAATAACCCCTCATGCAAAGCCCATAATAACAGAACCAGCGATTTGGCAAAATCCTTTATATTTGTTATTTTTTGTAGTGCTGTCAAGGAGACGCAATCTGTGATTGTCACCTTTTTTCTAATCTCTTTTATACCCAAAAAAAGGGCATCCAAGTAAATCATTTCTGAAAGATTTTAGAGTCTGTACTGCTGTTTCACCTTTTCCAATCTTCCTAGGTTTGCAACCCTGTGTAAACATGATTGATAAGCTTGTATCTTCTCTTGTTTTCTTTCTGTGATTAGGACAATTCTGGAGAAAATGGGCCTGCTGGGGAAGGTGAATCCCCAGCAAATCAAAAAAAGGGACAATTAAAGTATGTACTGTACATGTGATTTTAATTTAAAAACTACACAGCACATCACCAGAACGGAGCTGCCATTAATGGAGGACTTCGACACCCAGTGGTGAAGAAAGTCAAAACAATTATCAGGGACCTCATCCACCCAAGCCTCAAACTGTTCTGCCTGCTGCCGTCCCACAGAACCCCCACAGGCTATAGGACTGTCGCACTCTTGAGCTCATTACTAATGTCACTTTATTGTTACCTTTAAACTGTCACTTTACTCGTATATAATTTTACTTACTCTTTTACAAACTGTTTACATCTCTGTGTATATCGTGTGATGTCTTGAAAGGTCAGGAGCTTGCTCTGGGAGCTCTGGGGATATGTGGATGCAGGAAAATTAAGACAATAAAACGTTGTTTTACAACTTAAATCCAGTGTATTCAGTCTTCTAATACAGGTTAACTGTTACCTCTTCAGACAAACAAAACAGGTTAACTATGTCCTCTGCAGACAAACAAAATCAACAGGTATTTAAATAAAAAACTGTAGTTGTCTTCTTCTGTAGCACAACAAAACACAGTTTCTCTCTGTACACTTCAGTCATTTTCTCTTCCCTTGCTCCCCTCTCTCCCTCCCCCTTTTAGCTGCCTTCCTAGGTCAATCAGCTCATATGATTCAGCTGGGCAGCAAACCTTGTCCTGACTGCCCTGCTGACTATGGGTTTTGCAGTCTGGTGGCTTGTAGTCCTTGCTGCATCCACCGGGATGCACTACATCTCATGACATCACACTTCTCCCTCCCCAGGCTTGAGGCCTTCGGACGGGTGAAAGAAGCCCACAGAATGTCTCTTCTGGATAGGGCATCTGCATTCCCATGGTTCTGACCTGCCCTGTGAACAACAGAGATATTAAATGCCTGGAGTCTGAGAAACCACCTTGTTACTCAACTGTTTGTTTCTTTATTTCTTGACATCCACTGCAAAGGGCCATGGTCTGTGATCAGTGTGAATTTACGCCCTATGGGGTAATAGCGAAGGGTTTCAAGGGACCACTTAACTGCCAGACATTCTTGTTCTAGTGTAGAGTATCTTCTCTCATAGGGCAATAGCTTTCTGCTACTGTAGAGGATTGGGTGCTCCTCAACCTTCTGTACCTTGGAGAGTACTGCCCCAAGACCAATCTCTGAGGCGTCAGCCTGAACAACAAACTCCTTGCTGAAGTCTGGGACCGCCAGCACGGGGTGGGAACATAAGGCCCTTTTCAGGCTGGAGAAGGCCTCCTCTGCCTTCTGTGACCATTTCACCATTCAGGACTCTCTCTTAGTTGTCAGATCTGTTCGGGGGGCAATCAATTCAAGAAAGTTGAGAGGTTATTTTCTCTCTAGATGCTGGGGAGATTGGAACTTGCCAGTATCCCTTTGTGAGGTCAAGGGTTGTAATGAAGCGAGCCATACCCAGATGTTCTATTACGTCATCGACCAGGGGTATGGGATAGTCATCAAACTCTGACACCTTATTTAGTGTTTCTAAAGTAATTGCAGAATCGAGTCACACTATGGGAATCTTCAATAACTCCCAGCTCAAGCATCTTTTTAATTTCTTCTCAGATTGTTTTTTTATGGGTTTCTGGTACTCTATAGGGCCGCTGATTGACAATCTTACCAGGCTTAGTGCGAATTTCATGTACAGCGAGATGTGTAGTGTCTGGCTTAGCCAAGAACACATCTTGGTTACGGTCAACAAGCTCCATGCACTCCTGGCGTTGCTGGGGAATAAAAGATGGCTGATGCCACCACAGGGTCAAAAAAGGTCCTCAGGAGTGTCTCCTGCACTCCAAACGACCTCAGTCTCCTCAGCAGAGAGAGATCTCTGCATGAGGTAGATGACAGCCTCGTCCACCCCGGTGCCAGGTTGGTAGGTGAACTGCAGTGGGTCCATTGATGGTCTCACAAGGGGCCGAAGGTGATCAAGGACCAACCTCTCCAGGGTCTTCATCAGCTGCTATGTCAGTGCCACCGGCCTGTAGCTGTTGAAGTCCTTGGGACGAGGGGTCTTTGGCACAGGTACCACACAAGATGTTTTCCACAGCTGTGGTACCCTCCCTTGTTTCAGGCTCAGGTTGCAGATGTACTCCACTATCCCGAACAGCTGGTCTGCACAGGATTTGAGGAGCCTTGAGCTGATGCCATCTGGACCCGCAGCCTTTCTCACCTTACACCTCTTGAGCTCACTCCTCACCTGGTCTGTTGTGAGGGATAACGTGCAGGGAGTAGGTGTGGGGGTGTCAAGTGGCTGGGAGCTATGGGTTGGGGGATGGGAGTAGGGGGGGTAACAGGGTCGTAACCTGGCAGAGCAGCTGGTGGGGGTTGCAGCAAGGGGGAATGGGCCGGGGGAGGGGTGCCTGACTGATCAAATCTGTTGAAGAAAATGTTCAAGTCATTCACCCACTTTAAGTCCCCCTTGGGCTGGGAGTCTGGATCCTTGAACCCAGAGATGGTTTTTAGGCCTCTCCAGACATCCTTCTGCTGCAGCTGCTCCTCCATCTTCTTCCTGTAGCTGTTCTTTCCCTCCCTGATCTTCCACCTCAGCTCCCTCTGGACAATCTTCAGCTCCTCCTTGTTGCCTGACCTAAAAGCCCTTTTTTTGTCCTTAAGGAGAGCCTTTATGTCAGGATTAATCAAGGGTTTGTTATTGGGAAAACATCGTATAGTCTTGGTGGGTACGACGATCTCCACACAGAAGTTGATATAGTCAGTAATACAGTCTGTAAGGCTGTTAATGTCCTCCCCATGAGAGTCTGCAAGCACATCCCACGCAGTAGTCTCGAAACAGTCTTTTAGGGCCTCTTCAGACTCATTAGACCATCTTTTCACAGTGCGTGTGGTCACCGGCTGCCTGTATACAAGAGGTTTGTACACAGGCAGGAGGTGTACAAGGTTGTGGTCAAATCTTCCCAGGGGAGGTAGAGGTGATGAGCTGTATGCCTCCTTGGTGTTGGTATACAGTACAGTGTTTTGTTGTCTCTGGTGGAACGGTGACATACTGGGTGAATGTGGGCAGAGTGGCAGAGAGAGAGGCATGATTAAAGTCTCCAGAGATCAGAAAGAGGGCATTTGGGTTCTGTGTCTGCAGCCTGCTGATGGTGGAGTTTATGACGTCGCAGGCTACGTCAGCACTAGCAGAAGGGGGAATGTATACTGCTGTTGCGATAACATGGGAGAATTCCCGTGGCAGATAGCACAACCTCATGCTAACGGCTAGCAGCTCAATGTCCTTACTGCAGACCTGTTCTTTGATAACGGTGTGTCAAGGGATACACCATTTATCGGTCACAAACACAGTCAGCCCTCCTCCTTTCCTCTTACCACTCTTTCTCGTCCTGTCTGCCCGCACCAGATGAAAACTGTCCAGTGTTGCGTTTGTGTCCGGGGTTAGCTCAGTTAGCTAGGTCTCCTTGAATAGCATGATGCTACACTCCCGGTGGTGCCGGGTCAACGGCACTATCTCGTCCATCTTATTGGGAAGAGATCTTACATTCCCCAGAATGATGGATGGAAGGACAGGTCTGAAGCGTCTTCTCCTAGCTCTCGCAGCTCAGTAAGTGCAGCAACTATAGTCGTACAAGAACGTACGGAAAAAGTGAAATATAAGAGAAACTACTCAGCGGTGAGTAGGAGCTGTTGTAACAGGCTGCCACTCGAGTGGCGCCGGAAGTCGAATGTCCTCTTCAGACAAACAAAACAAACGGGTATTTAAATCAAAAACTGTAGTTGTCTTCTTCTGTAGCACAACAAAACACTGTTTCTCTCTGTACACCTCAGTCATTGTCTCTTCCCTCGTTCCCCTCTCTCCCTCCCCCCTTTTAGCTGCCTTCCTAGGGCAATCAGCTCATATGTTTCAGCTGGGTAGCAAACCTTGTCCTGACTGCCCTGCTGAGTATGGGTTTTGCAGTCTGGTGGCTTGTACAGAAAAAACACAAGAAGCAAATCTCAAGCACATCATTCACACGATACGAGAACAAACAAGCACACAAAACGGAGAGAGAGAGAGAAGAACACAGTGTTGCTTGTGGGACACAAACAACAACATTTATTGAGAAGCAATGGCTTTAAGTTTATATTGTTATTCTTGACGGCAGGACTAATAAGCTTAAATAATGCAATGAGACTGAGACTGACCCGCAGCCGGATAGTGAAAGAATAAGCAACTAAATGAGAGTCAAGGTTTTGAGTTTTGATTAATAGGCGAAGGAAGGGGGCATGATAGGAAAAGGCCTTTTGCCGTGCTGATTTTTTTTTTTTAACTCTGGGGACAGACAGGAGACCTGTATTCAGCGAGAGGGCTTAGAATATGGTTTGGCTTATTTGAAGCTAATGTACTTGCAAGATTCTTGCTGTTCTGAGTTTGTATCCTCATGGTTGTTTGCACTTATTGTCAGTCGCTTTGGACAAAAGCGTCAGCTAAATGAAATGTAATGTAATGGCAGTGTAACGATAACAGAGTAGGCATGTAAGGGATTGAAAAAGTAACAAAGAAAAGTAATGTCCCTATTTTATTTAGAGACATGTCAACACTCTTGCCATGTTTTCGGCGGCCGTGGCTCAGGGGGAGGTTAAGTGGTCATCCAGTAATCGGAACGTCATCCCTGACCACTGCAGTCTACATGTCGGAGGGTCTTTGGGCAAGATACTGAACCCCAAATTGCTCCTTATGAGTGTGCTTGTGAATGTCAATTGCACCTGATAAGGGTGGTACCTTGTATGGTAACCTTTGCCTTCACTGTATGAATGTGTGTGTGAATCGGTAAATGTTGGCCTTTGGTGTAAAAGCGCTTTGAGTATTCGGAAGACTAGAGAGGTGCTCTAAAAAGGCAAGTCCATTAACCATTTACCTTTTTTTTTCTTTTTCTGTAGGCCTGTAAAATATATATTTTACTGTATATGTGTTTCAAATGTGGTCAAATCTTGTAGTTGTGGAGTGTTGACTACAAGAGTAGCGTATGAGTGCGTGCAGCTATGTGGTCGAGCTACAGAGATAGGTTGAGCAGACAAATAGTTGAAAATGGAATGATTATATAGTTACATTTATTTAATTAAAATAGTCCTCAATTATTTGTCTCAAACGTAGCTAAACCATATGATATGATATCGATTTTAATTAAGGTGCTTGTGACATGTGAAATGTGGTTTTGACTTCCAACTGAACTTTTAGGCCACTTTTTAGAAAATGCCGAGATAAACATTCTGTAACACCATTCATCATAAAAATACAGAGATATGATTTTTGGTCAATATCCCCCAGTCCCACTATTAATATACTCTTATTAACACATAATATTGTTAATAAGCATCTTATAAGGCCTAATATGGGTGTTAATACATATTAACTAACACCTATTATTAGCACCTTAATATAAAGCATTACCAAGAATTATTTCACACATTATCAGTGTAGGAAGCTTGACAACTCTCAGTCCGACTCTGAGATAGGAGTGCTTTTAGCTCTACAGTAGATTTATTTTCAGTATGCTTCCTTGAAGCTTTCTGAAATGCTTGATAAATACAAGCACTGATGAATATTTATGTTGTTTACCGAAAGAATATGAAGTTTTTCTGAATTAGTTGTCACAGGCTTCCTGACTGTCACTAGCCTTAAAATGTTTTTTTCAGTATATGACACTTTTTTTTATCAGTGCATAGATGTATTTCCTCTACCCTTCTTCTGCTTACTGTCTACCTGTCATTTATTGTCATAGTCACTGCTGATATGCTCCTACCTCCTCAGCATCATGTCCAAGCTGACCCTGGCTGAAATGAATGTGCTGCTGTACCGCTGTGATGCCGAGGAAAGAGAGGATGGGGGAGGATGTTACAACATTCCTTCATGGTTACCTCTCAACTATGGGGGCTTGCAAGGTACTTAAAGGTGCAATGTGTAAAACCGAGCGTCCTGCTCCAAAGGAATAGGAGGCAGCATTTCACCTCTATTACTGTGTCCAAACTATCTAAATTTACAGTTGACAGTTATTTAAAGTGGCAACAGACAACATTTTTGCTTTAACTTGTCATAATGAAGTTTGTGTTTATTACATGTATACATATGTAATTGCTGTAGAATAATTACAGAATAATGACATCATCAGCACTTTCAGGATTCAATTCTGTCTGCCTATGAGTTACGTTCTCCCTTTCACAATAAAATATGCACTGCATCACTGCCTACCACAGAGCTTTTTGCTAAAAGGGCAACTTAACAAAATAACTTCTGCTGAACAAAATAGCTTACAGTAGCACTTCCCAGGTAGTGGAACAACCAGAGTAATGGTAACTGTGGAAACCACCAGGCAAAAGAGCCCCATTGACGAAGAAGGCAAAGAAGACGAAGAAGGCGAAGAGGGAGAGTGATTTGAAACGTTCTTTTACTAAGCTAGATCAGTAGTAACAAACAAAGTAACAAAACCTGCCTACTTATTACGTTAATACTACTTGGTGTTTTACTCTGCCTTTATCATAGCACTGAGATCGGGGTTTCTAGTTCAAATTGGGATTCTTAAGATTGTTTCTTGCTTTGGAAAGAAAAGATGGCCAGGCTGCTTGAGGTAGCCATTTTGCTAACGATATATGAAACGGACAGAAAATATGTTATCAGGGTCTCCATTGCACATTTGTTTGAAAACAAATGCAGTGTGTCCTGTGTTATTGGTAGCTCTGAAGAAAACAGAAAGTGATGTGTCAAGGCAGCAACAGGGATTTTGCTGACTGCTAACGGAAGCTCTGTCCGTCCCCGAGAGCTACCGCATGTTCTACTTGTACTTCAGCGAGGCAGCCTCCCGGCAGCGGTGAGGGCAAGGCGAGGGTGCAAGACATTTTCTCCACTTTGGATTGAATCTAATTAACAAACTATCAAAATGTACAGGATTATGGATGTATTATTGACAAGCCCTCGAGTCTGCTCGAGTCGGGGCAGCTGTACTTCTTCTTTGTCTGGAATGAGGGCAGACTAGTGCTACAGTGACTCACTATAGCCTCTCGAGGAACAATTGGTATTACAAGGGCTAGTCGGTTAGCATGGTCATTTCAGTAAATATTCAAATCAAATAAATGTATTTATATATTTATATAGCCCAATTACACAAATTACACATTTGTTTCAGTGCGCTCTACAGACGACAGGATACAACATCCTCTGTCCTTAGACCTTTGCACCGCTCAAGGAAAAACTCCCTAAAGGAAGCCCCACAATTAAAAGGGGAAAAAAACCTCAGGGAGAGCAACTGAGGTGGGATCCTTCTCCCAGGACAGACAGACGTGCAATAGATGACGTGTGTACAGAATAAAAAACATAGTAAAAAATACAACATAGACGATCCATGAGACAGAAATTATGAAAAATCGTATATGAAAAAGATGGATCCAGGAGGGTGTCAAAAAAGCTTCCCGGTGTCTCCAAAAAATATATACAGTATATATTAACGTGGGCGTCAGACAGGCGCAGCCACTATTCATGATCTAGACGTAACCTTTGATAGTGGCAACCTGCCAGATGAGAGACACAGAAACTCCGGGGATGATGCCCCTGATGATGAGTTAGTAACATGCATTTAAGGGACATGAATGCTTACAGATAGAGAGGGAGAGGAGGAGAGAGACATAGGGAAAGGAGAGAGGTGTAAGTCACCCGGCAGTCAAAGCCTAAAGCAGCATAACTAGGGTCTGGTCTAAGGAAAGCCTGAGCCAGCCGTAACTATAAGCTTCATCAAAGAGGAAAGTCTTTAGCCTGCTCTTAAATGTGGAGAGGGTATCTACCTCCCTAACACACACTGGGAGCTGGTTCCACAGTGAGGAGTTTGATAGACGAAGGGTCTGGCTCCCTTTGTACTTTTAGAGACTCTAGGAGACACAAGTAACCCTTCATTCTGGGAGCGCAATGCTCTAGTAAATTACTATGAGATCTTTAAATTAAACTGGAGCCTGACATTAATATCTTTGTAGGTCAGGAGAAGGATTTAAAATGTTATTCTGGATTTTACCAGGAGCCAGTGCAAAGCAGCTAATACAGGAGTAATATGATCTTGTTTCATAGTTCTTGTCAATACACGTGACGCAGAATTTTGGATCAACTGAAGAGTCTTAAGGGATTTTTTGGGAAATCTGATAATAAGGAGTTGCAGTAATCTAGCCTTGAAGTAAGAAATGCATGGACTAGTTTTTCTATGTCGTTTTTAGATGGGAAGTGCCTTATTTTGGCAATGTTACGTAGATGAAAGAAGGCAGTCCTTGAAATTGGTTTTATGTGGGTGTAAGAGCCAAAATGCTTAAAAATGCCAAAAAGTTTAATATTAATTTGATTTTGGTGAATTATGTGTAAAATACGATAAAATGTTGGAAATGGAAATAGACAAGATATTATGTTAATTAGTTATTGTCAGCACGTGTAGTGCAGATGCCACTCCCCTTTTGGACAATTAGCTGTAATTGATTGAGGCTGTGATGGTATCAGCTGGTATCTAACAGGGAGTCTTTTGGTTTGAGAGCAAACTGTTTTTGACCGCTCTGCTGACTTTGCTTCGCTGCACTACGTCTGCAGAGTAACAGTAGATCTAAGTTGTTTTATTTTTTTACTGCAATGTCAACCTACACCTGCTTCATCTGGTAAGAACGACTCATTTCTTGTATGTAAAAGGAGAAAGCGTATTTAGATGGAGTCTGAATGAGTAGATAAAAGTGACAAAACAAAGAAACCAGTGAAATCTGTGTGATGTTTGAGCGTGTCAACCCAGGCTCATTACAAAGGACAGGAAGGAGCAAATACGAGGCTTGAAAACTGCTCCTATAGTGGCAGTTAAAGGAGAGTTACTATGTCATTAGAAAATGTGTTTCGGAGGCGTTTGGGGCCAAGTATAATTACATTACTAACTACAGGGACAGTCCCCCCCAACTCAGGGTTAAGTGCCTTGCGCAGGGGCACAATGGTGGCAGCCTCGTATAATAACTTCAGTTTTGTCTGTGTTTAACATCAAAAAGTTGCAGGACATCCACGTTTTTATGTCCTAAAGGCCAGCTTGAAATTTAACTAATTGATTTGTTTCATCTGGCTTGATTGACAGATATAATTGGGTACCATCCGCATAACAATGAAAGTTTATGGTGTGGTTCCTTTTTATAATATTAACTAAAATAAGCCTATATAAGGTGAAGAGAATAGGTCTAAGTACATAACCTTAGCCTATATATTAGATATTTGAAATGACGTCAACACAAATGTTTTAAACGGAAATTCTGGTCATATCTTAAACATTACATCTTTAAAACCCACTGAATAAAAGCCACACAAGGTTAAGGTATGCACTAATATAATCATCATCATTTATCCCAGAATGTTTGCAGTACAAATATTCATAAGATGTTTTTGGTTCTTAGGGCTGATGTCAGTGATGTCAGAGATTCGTCCTAAGAATAATCTTGGTCATCCACTCTGTGATAACCTGAGGCATGGAGACTGGCTGTTGGACTATGTCTCTAACAGACTTTTGGCCAAGGGTGGAGCTGTCGGAGAGGTGAGCTACAGCCAGATTACCTATCAGGGCTGTACTTTACATTGTTAATATTTTCACATGCCATCTGCATCTAATGAAGGATACTCCAGCATGGCGATTCAGCTATTCACAGATCCAACAGGAAAATCCTAATCAAATCAGCAGTTAACACTTGAGCGTGGAGTTTACCTCTTGACCATAATAATCTCAACTCAAACGCCCTCTTAACAGTTTTTTCTGAAAAATGTAAAGGGTTAGGGTAGGCACTAAAGCCTTTTTTTACAGTAATCTGACAACAAACTAAATGTTACGGTCTGTCAATGACAACACCTGTATCATATGATCAATTGCACTGAAACAAAAGTCAAAAAGAGGTAACTGAACAGAGCTTCACCTGCAAATTAAACCCTGAATCCAACTATGACCCAAAGACATCTTTGTGATATAGAAATATCAGATTTGACAGAAGAAATCAGTAGGGTATAAGACAGGACACAGGGCTGGCAGAGCAACGAGCTATGCTTGTCAAACCGTTCTGTCGATCCAACCACATTTCATTCTATATAGGATGGCAATACATCACAGTTTAGTTGTTTTACCAGGTACCACTTAACTATTGAGATTTTGCAATTTTTTGTTATTTCGTTATATAGATTTTGTCATTTCAGTGTGGAAAGCAAACAACTAGAACATCTAAAATGTTGTCTGCATTAGTGTGGGTGTGGCATTGGAACTGTTGAGTGTCTATGCAGTGGATATAGTAGAGAATATGTGCAGTGATGAGGCTGATGTTGCCTTTGACCTACAGGTGGGCCACTGGTTCAAGGCCATGTTTGGCTACCTGAAGCACATCCCTCGCTACCTGGTGCCTTGCTACTTTGACTCCATCATTCAAGGAGCCTACACCACCGCTCTAGAGGCTGTTTTCAAACACATGTCAAGGTGTTTCAATTATTTTTTCTTTGCTGTTGGATTTCTTTTTCCTTTCTCTAATGCCTTTTTGATGGAAGGCTTATTAATATAGGTTCTTCAGAAAAATCTACACTAATATTACTTGATGTTTCTTGTGTATCTTATATTACTTTATTTTAGCATGTAGTAGTAGTATTCCTCAACAATTATCTTTTTGTATGCCTAGTAGTTGGATTCTGTGTCTGAGACTGATTTAACCGAACCATTTCCTTCATCCATTCATTCTCTCAGTCACTTATCTATTCATTAATTTGACTTGAAATTATAAATAACGCTCTGCTCATGTCACATTATTTACTTGTGTGTCCCTGTCTATTGTGTTCCTTTTGATTTCATTAGTTTTGTGCAGAATGGTTCCAGCCTGGTTAAACAGCTGGCACTGGGTTCGGTGCAGATGTGTGGTATGGATCACAGTTGGGCGCTGCCCACAATCTCTCCTCTCCTTAAAGATGTCTCATTCCACTTTAGTGAAGTCACTAACCAGGAGAAACAGTGCTGCGTGTCACTCGCAGCAGGTATGGATTTTCATTTTGAGCATTTCATGCACTTTCTCATTTCATTAGATAAGAACAGATGAGAAAAGGTAAGCTGAGTTGAAATAGGTGTGTATTCATCCTGAAGGACATTTTTGTGGCCATGCCACCCAATATACATAGTGAAATAAATACATACATTTTATACTATATGCTATTATACTACTATACATGCATAGACAAATAAAATACACATACTAAGATAGCATTAAAATTAAAAGTGGAAAGAAAATTACAAAAAGGGACGTGCAAACTGTTACAATGTTTCAAATTACAGTCAACTGTACAGAAAGATAAGATAAACCTTTACTGATCCCAATTGAGGAAAGCTGGTTGTTGCAGCAGCACAGGGACAGCAGTAAAGTAAAATAAATAAATAAGCATTTTTTTCAGTTTCAGTCAGGAAATGTAATAAGAGGTCTATAAAACTAAAACAAGAATAGAATAAAAAATAAAAACTATACAAAAGCATATGGAGACTAAAAATGACAAGGTAAAGTGACAGTGGTGTGGTTAAAGTGGGTGGCAGGATTAATAGCAGCAGAGTCAGCAATTCTATGTTAACATTGTACACCAGTCTAATATATGATATAATTAAATAATGGTACTTAGTGTTAAATCTATGTTACTATGTAAAACTAGAGACCATCTTGCGATGTAATCACACCAGCCACACCACCAAATAGGGCCAGGGGCGTTAGCTGGGGGGGGGCACTTCCTACCTCACTACTTCCGGTGCAACACCAATCTTTGAACTCAGCTTTTATTTTGATTTCAACTACATAGCTGCAAATATTTGTGACGCCAAATTGAGCCAGGGGCGTAAAGTTGGGGCCAATGGCCCCTTCACCCCTTAGCTCTGACCACACCCATCTGCGAACCTTTATTTTCTGTACACATCTGTAAAGTTTTGTGACTGTATCTTGCATGGGTGCGAAACTTATGAAACGCATAACAAAAATATATAATAACACTAGCCTTATCTTTTAATACTTTTGAAATAAACTTTGCGAGGCACAGCATGTAAGTTCTATTCAACGTTTGGTATGCAAAATAAAGTAAAGCCTTTTAATAGGGTATTACATTGGCAATACATACCCAGAACCCCTGAGATAATAGTTGTTTGTCTTTACTGTAGGTCTTCCTCATTTTTGTGCTGGGATATTCCGTTGTTGGGGCCGTGACACCTTCATTTCCCTGCGAGGCCTGCTGTTGCTCACTGGCAGACACCGGGAGGCTCGGTGAGTCCGCCTTACAACTCCACAAGATAGGAGAATATGGGCTTCAAGACATTTAGGGCTTTGAGCGCAGTTTGTTTGGAATGAAGATACTGTGGTCTTATTTTCATAACAAAATAAACAAATTTGATAAATGTACTTGAACTCTGGCACTTGAATATGAACGCTCATCTATTAAACCACTATTTCGATTGTCACAGGAACATCATTCTGGCATTTGCGGGCACATTGCATCATGGCCTGATCCCTAACCTACTAGGCCAGGGCTGCAGTGGGCGCTACAATTGCAGGGATGCTGTGTGGTGGTGGCTGCAGTGTATCCAGGAGTACTGCACACTAGTACCAGACGGTATCTCCATCCTCAAGTGTCCCGTCCAAAGGATGTACCCCACCAAC
>CALSCE010009814.1:12017298-12047384 GCA_943593645.1 Bovichtus variegatus
TATGTATATATATATATATATATATATATACACACACTCACACAGACAACTAATCACAAGAACAGGACACAGCTGGAGGAGTAAGGCAAAGACACAGGAGGATCAAATCAGGGCAGGGCAAACAAATTACCAAAGGCAGGAAAACACACAATGACAGGAAGTAAAGCAAGATATGAAACAAGGCGAGTGTTCCTTACAAAGTAAAACAGGACACAGAAAAACTAAAAGTCAGGATCATGACAGGTTACTTTTTCTTTTGCCTCTTATGTACTGCAGCTGCACTTTCAGTATAAAGTATGTACTGTTGCATGCAGAATACATACAATTGGGACACACCACTTTGTCATAACATTGCAACTCTAACTTTGACCCTCTTGTTTATATATCCCCAGCCAGATAGCCAGAGCCGAGGAGTCTCCAGCGCAGAGTCAATAACTGCTTTTGAACTCTGATCAAACTGCAGGCAGCGCTGATCAAATATGAATTAGGATTCTGATACTGCATTGTCTATTTCTTGCCTCAAAAGTTTAAAAAACATATTAGTGTTTAGCTGTAAAATTAGAAAGTTTGTGACCTGGCCGACAATTCTTTCGATAATACGCACATAAATGCAAGTCTGATGCCCAATAAAAAGGCACTGAATAAATATATGTATATTAATTTTGCAACCATGCCAGTTTGTAATCCTCAGACTCTCCGTTCACTTTTTGCCCAGCAGACACAGGAACTTCTTGGGTATTGAAGAGCTGCAGTGTTTATTCATGGGACAACTGTGACCTACACTGTGACAACTTTACTGCTGACCTGTCCCTCTGCTCCGATCACAAACACCTGTCACTCTGGGAGCAGCCACCCTCTCCTAATCCCTACCGGAAACAAGATTCCAAACGAAAGCAGTTGTTGATCACTTGCAGCCCCTACTGGCTGGTTAAGAGGAGTGAGGAGTCAGCAGTCAATTTAGGTATAAAGCAGTCAATGAAAGAGGCTTTTCAAACATTGTGAATCACTGCATCCACGAGAGGCCCTTGAACATACAGTCAAAAATATTGGGCTGAATGGTCCAGTAGTATTCAACACTAGCCGTGAACAGACAGACCCACACAAACGCATGCACACAGACACGTACGCAAACTCACGACCACACATGATCCCCTCCTTGTTTATGCCTGGCGGAGATAATAAATAAAAAAAACTGTTAGCTTATCAATAAGAGGCTACAATACTACATGTGTAATGGCTGGAACTGTTGGGTATAGTTCTAATAAATAGGGTGGTAGCTGCAACACATAACACACATCTGCTCTTTAAATGTAAATTTGTATTCTCATCTTGCTAAACTTTGCTATTCTAACAAGCAGGAAAAGCTATTGCCTCGCAACAGCAGTGACTCACACGTACACAGCTCCCCTGTGCAGAGAACTAGTTGCGATAAACAGAGCAGGTGTACATCTGTCTACGTGGCCTCCTCCCAGTGCCCCATAGATCCCTCCTCCCTACCTCCTTCCCTCCCTCTGTCATTGTTTCCCACACAGACTCCACTTGAGCTACTCTCAGCTGAATAGCAGCATTATATTACTCATAGTCTCTGTTTTCACCAGCTGTAAATAAAGCTGAATGAATAGAGTGGTAACTGATCATTTCACTGCAATGGAACATGTTGTGTTGCTGTTGGTGTGTGTTGCTCCTCTGGTTCGGTGCTACAGCTTGGGTCAAGTTATGGACAGCTGTGACGACATGAAACCCCACCACTCTGGATTGAGGCCACAGACAGAACCAGCACCCTTCACCGTCACAACGGACCACAGTAGCTACAGACTCGGAGAGGTGGTAAAAGGTAAGCATCAGGCTTTTCTAAACCTTGGGTTAGTATAATGCAGCTATTATATATTCATTAACCAATAGTTCACTCACCAATCATTGTTAATAATAGTATCTCTTCTGACTCCTTACATGTTTGCTAAATCAAAATCAGTGTGCTGCTAACTAAATATAATGTGATATACAGTATTTACTGGAATTGCCATGACTATTTAAAAAGTGTCATGTGTAACGGTATTTTAACATGTACCTGTGTATAAATTGTCAAAAGTGCTTTCCTGGCTGCAAATACCGAGCTGTTTTTGTATCCCCTAGTTAAGGTCCAGGCTCCAGCCTCTACACCATTCATTGGTTTCCTGTTACAGGCTAGAGAGGTGGGGGGTCGGTCTCCTGTTGGCTCCTTTGCCCTGACAGCAGGGGCCGCTCAGCTCCTCAACTGCAGCCACAGACCTGTGAGTTTACTACCATTCAGCAGACTTTACTGTGAACAGCATGCAGACCTACAGCAGGCAACACTTTATACCATGAGAAAACTCCCACACACTGTCTTGCTTACTCCTGAAATATTTATTGATTTATGACATTTCGATCTGTTTGACCTTCATCAGGTACCTCATGAACAACATTGTAAATGATTACATTTTCCAGCAACCAGCAAGACAGTGTGCTGGAGTTTTTATTCAAGTTGTGCTTTCCTCTGGTGAACACATTACAAAATCATACTATACCATACACTTGCACTATTCAATGTAAACTAAAATGCTGAGATATTTCAACTGTCAGTGTTCCTCTACCAACTTCAGTGTGTGCTTACACAGACAAAGTGGCGCTATGGGGTTCCTATAGACAATTTTATACACAATAAAATAGTCATATGTGTAAAACAAAAGAAAATAGATAAATGTGTAAAAACGTCAACTATAAGGTGATTATACAAACCTTATACAAACAAACCAGATACAACATATGATAACCTAATTTTCTCTGACTGACTGTCTATCTGCGTGCGTGTGCGTGCGCGTGTGCGTGTGTGTACGTGCGCATCCAGAACTCAGGTGTATCCCACAGATCAAACTCTGTTAAGGCCTCCATTCAGGTGACATGGAGATCAGAAACATCAGGAGACGCAAAACCGATTCAGTTCCAGTAAGTTTGAATTAAACTATTGTGTTCAATTCCGTTCTATTCTATTGACATGCTGAAGTCGATCACCAAAGTGAATCATTACTTTGCATAATCCCCATTCCCACCTTGATTCATGAAAACTGATTTGGGTGTGTTTGCAGTGCATCCTTTGTGCAGAATTACAGGACATTCTGGGTTGATGTTACAAGTTCTGCCATGACTTTCACTAATGACAGTAATGGAGGATCTGCAAGTCTTCCCTCTACAACAACAACAACAACCAAAATACATCAACCTGCACCACTTGTTGTAAGTAATAATGATAGAAACAAGGCATGAAACTAGCCGTCTTTCTTTCTAAATATATTTTTTATTATCATTTACCACAGTGGATACCAAAAGTATTTTTTAAAATGTTTTTATTTACAACAAATATCAATAATACTCACACATAATACAAAAAAAAGAGAAGACAAAGAGGAGGAGAAGGGACAAAAAGATTATTATTATTTGTGTTGAGACTGACTGACTCTTCCTTTCCACTGGTGATAGTTTTTTTGACAAAAATGCACAAGGGTGCAGTTTGTTGTCCAAAACGGAACGTTGGGAAAGGACCGCCCCCAGTCCTATATCCGAAGCGTCAACCTCCACCAGGAATTGTCGCTGAGGGTCAGGTAGGGTCAGGATGGGGGCTGAAGCAAAACTCCTCTTGAGTTGTAGGAAAGCCTTCTCCGCACTCTCATTCCAACGGAAAGGGATCGACGGGGATGTTAGAGCATGTAGGGGTGCTGCGACAGTGCTATAGTTCCTTATGAACCAGCGATAGAAGTTGGCGAACCCCAAAAACCTTTGGACCAGTTTACGACTAGTGGGGCCAGGCCACCGAGTGACGGCACTGACCTTCGCTTCATCCATCTGGATACTGTCCTCTGAAATGATGAAGCCCAGAAAAGAGACAGTCCTCACGTGAAACTCACACTTCTCCGTTTTCACGAACAGCAGATTTTCGAGTAGACTTTGAAGTACCTGGCTGACGTGTTTAACATGAGTCTTCTCATCTGGTGAGAAAATGAGAATGTCGTCCAGGTATACAAAAACAAAACGGTTTAGCATGTCTCGAAGGACGTCATTCACCAGTGCCTGGAAAACAGCCGTGGCGTTGGTCAACCCAAACGGCATGACCAGATACTCGTAGTGCCCACTGGGAGTATTAAATGCTGTTTTCCATTCGTCCCCCTCCCTTATCCTCACCAAATGATATGCGTTGCGCAAGTCGAGTTTGGTGAATACCTTGGCTCCCTGTAACAGTTCAAATGCCGAAGATAGGAGTGGATACCGATTCTTCACCGTGATCTTATTTAGGCCGCGATAATCAATGCAAGGTCGTAGGGTCTTATCCTTCTTCTCTACAAAAAAGAACCCCGCTCCAGCGGGTGAAGAGGAAGGACGAATTATCCCGGCCTCCAAAGCTCCCTTGATGTATTCCCTCATTGTCTCCCTTTCAGGAGCGGATAGGGAATACAAATGACCCTTGGGGGGTGTAGTCCCCGGAAGAAGGTCGACCGGGCAGTCGTAGTCATGATGAGGGGGTAGGGCCGTAGCCCGAGTCTTATTGAAGACCTCCTTAAGAGCCAAGTAACATGCCGGAACCTTGGCCAAATCTGGAAAATCCCTCTCCGGGCTCTCCCTGGTAGATGCGGGTTGTGCTGGACGAGCCATGGAAACCCCAGAATTAGCAGGTGTGAAGGAGAGTTAAACACATAAAAACTCATCTCTTCTGAATGTCCATCTGCCATGACCAACTGGACCGGGTGAGTGGTGTGGGAGACCCGGCACAATAGCCGGTCATCCAGGGCCCTGGCTTCCAACACCTCGGGTAGCGGGTGTACGCTCAAACCCATTCTCCTCGCCAGTCCCTCATCCATAAAACTCTCGTCCGCCCCAGAGTCGATAAGTGCAGGATGGAGAATGGATCTGCATGAGGAGATGAGTCTGGCAGGTGTCAAAGTGCAAGAGGGTCTTCCCTTGTTTGTAGTTCGGCTCACCAGTGCCCTCTTTACTGGTGAGCCTTGGCTTTTAGTGGACATCCAGCCACGTAAAGTCCCATCTCAGCGCAATAGATGCAGCGACCATCCTTCATCCGACGTTGTCTCTCAGCCTGAGACAGCCTGGTGCGTCCCATCTGCATCCGCTCTTCTGGGTTGATTTCTGCCGTCCCATAGGAAAGATTCTGTGTCCGTGGTCTCACCGGCCCTTGGACGAAACCTTGACCGTAAACGAACCATCCGTCGTCTCTGCGAGTTACGGGTGCCGACAGTCTCTGTTCTCGTTCCCTCTCACGGATTCTGTTGTCGATCGAGATGGACATAGAGATGAGAGAATCTAAGTCTGTGGGTAACTCCAGAGGCGCCAACAGATCTTTAATGTGGTCCGACAATCCCCCTCTGAAGGCGTCGAATAGGGCTTGCTCATTCCAACCGCTGTCGGCTGCCAATGTCCGAAACTCAAAGCGTAATCCGAAGTCTGGCGGCTACCCTGTTGCAGACTAGTGAGCGCGCGGGCCGCCTCTCAACCTGGAGCTGTCTGATCAAAAATGTTCCTTAAAGTCGCCGTGAAAGTTCCCAAAGACTGGCAAATGGGTGCCTCTTCGGCCCATTCTGCCGTTGCCCATGCCTCAGCCCGTCCGGACAAGTACGAGATTATGTACGCTACCTTGGACCGCTCTGTCGGGAAACAGGCGGCCTGAAGCTCAAAATGTAGGTCACACTGCGTTAAGAACGCTCTGCAATTCTCCAAATCCCCAGAAAAACGTTCAGGACGGGAGAGGCGAATCATGGAACTCCGGATGACCACTGGGGAGGCTGTTGCCAATATCCCCGTAGTACTAGGCTCTCGTGGTGTAGAAGTTGAAAGAAGTGCTGTTTGGAGGTGCGTACCCAGCTGTTGGAGCTGTCTAGTCAGCTGCTCCACTTGACGACTGGTGGTATTCTGGAACATCGTCAGACCGTCCGTCAGGGACCGAACTCCTATGCATATAGCTGATAGCTGCTCCTCCAGAGCGTGAAGACGAGCGCCCTGTGCGCCGATCGCTGAACGAACAGTCTCCGAGTCGGCTGAGTCCATGTTAATGGCCAGTTCGTACTGTAACGGTACGACCAGTACCCACGGAGAGAGGGACTCAAGAGCACGACTCAGAGACAGAACGATGATGATGGTAATGTACTTTACTGGGTAAAGTAGACAAACAAACATGCAGGGGAAATCCAAACGCAGAGTCAGGTCACAGAAACAAGGTCGATGCACAGATAGGTCCTCAGCTTAGCAGAACAACAGGTAAGGAGCAGGCGAAATCGGAGTCAGGTCACGGAAACAGGATCGAAGAAGCCGGGGAATCAGGAACACGGGAAACGGGATCACTACTGGAACTCTTGTCATGGAAGAACGAAGACGAACTGGCAACAAGGGACAAACAACACACAGACTATATACACCAGGTAGTGGGAGGGGATAACAAGACACAGGTGGAGACACTAACGAACAGAGTGGAGACACTAATGAACAGAGTGGAGACAGCTGGGGACAGGAACTAGAAACAGACACAAGAGGGAACATACAGTTAACAAAATAAAACAGGAAGTACAAACACCAAACATCTAACGAACGGGACGGGACCTGATACTGACTGTATAAACTCATATTGATCCTGGGTCTGGAGTGGAAACATGAAGACCTCTAATACCCTACTTCATTTATTGCTTTCTAAACTGCCTCCAGATTTTAATTTCTCTTAATACCAAAACTTTATTGACTATACATAATGATTACCGCATCACCAGAAAAAAAAAAACGATTCTGCAAAAAAACCTGTATTACATCCAATGTAGTTTTTTTTTATGTCGAATACCGACAATTTTTGATAACTTCTTTCCACAGTATTTGTGCATGGAAACTCCAGTATGGTTAAGGTTAGGGTAAGACCGTAGTTATGGTTGAAAAATAAAACATTGATTGCAGGTCTTTAAAAGTCAGATGAACAAACTTTGACAATTTTCCGGGATGCAATGTGAATACCTATTGTCCTGTTAAATATGAGGACCTGGATTGAAATGTGTTTCTCTGGTTGTATTAACATGATTTAGTCTTCTTCCTGCAGAAGAGTATCTCCAGTGCAGTTTGTGGTGTCACCAAGGTGTGTTTCAGTCAGCCTTCAAACTGTGACCCTACAGCCAGTGCTGACTGTTATTTCATGTCAGCCATGACGTTGTCTCACACTGATGCAGCCGTCCGCTATGAGATGACAGGTCCTTCTGATGGATACATCTCTTTTGGATTCTCAGATGATCAGATGATGGTAATGTGAATACAAAATGCTTGATTCTATGAAATGTTTCTTGTTTTGTAACAAAAATATGGCTCTTGAGCAGTAGTGTTCATATACTTGCATTTGTACTTTTTGTGTACCTGGAGGATTAAATAGTAAATCCATCTGAGGGCAGATCAGGTACATCATCTGTCACCAACACTGGAATATTTTCCTTGAGAATTTCAGACTATTCACAATTACTATACATTGCAACTCCAATCCTGATATACTGCCCCCAGTTCATGTACTTAATTCCATCTTGTGGATATCTAGTGACACATTCGGAGTAGGGCTGACACCTTTTGGTCAATTGGTTGATAAGTTGTAGACTTCCAGCAAAAGAAATGTCCAATTTCGACCTAAGCAATTAAAAAAATGTAATGCCATGACATTTACTGAACACACTCATGCTTTCCGGATGATCATGTACATCACGTTCTAACACTACATGTCCACCAGATCCTGCGATGAAGCTAGGGGACTCGACTGGCCGCTTGCTGAAAAAGTGGCTGCTTCCTACTGGTGACATACCCTATCATGAAATTAACCTGATTGTTCTCTTCGTGCCGTTTCAAACAGAAAACATGGTGGCCTGCTCATAAAGTTTATTATTACTAATCCATCTCTATAACAATTCACCAATATATATTTCTGAAAGCATTCGAGGTGAGAAATAGGCTATGCCAGTGCTGAATCTTGTTTATTTTTTTAACTACATCGGTTAGTTTGACAGCTTGGTCCAAGTTTTGTGAGCCAGGCACGTTGTGCTAGAGGGGCTCATTTACATAAAACTGAGACCTTTCTCAATAGTAGGGGACTGACCATGGCGGCTGAACTATGTTACCAGGATCGTCCACAGGTGTCAAAACCTTACATCACTTCCTATACCTACAACCGGAAGTGCACTAAACTCTGCCCGTGGACTTAATGTACAGTAGCTATTGGTTACTGTAGCTATGACGTCACCAGGTCAACAAATTGCAACGCAGCCATTTCTCTTTTTCCTCTTGTTGCAAGAAGCAGGAGCAACTGCTATGTTTTCTCGTTGCAACGGCTCTGATCACCACACCGGTGGATCCCTGACTATCATGCGGCAGTGGCCTGCTGCCACAACTCTTCTCTCTGCTGCGCGCCAAAGCTCTCCACATCACATGGCTCTCTGATCACTGTGCATTCTGCTTGAAAGCAGATTTGTCTATGAGGTATTTGCCAGCTAAGCTAACAAGCTAAGTAACCTCTCTATTCAAGGACCGAATTTTCATAGTGTTTAGCATACAGTAAATTTACACGGCTAAGTAAGCGTTCACAAACACTCATCCTTTGTTTTTCTCGAGTTACTTTCGTCGGATCTGGTGGAAATACACCATGAGGATGACATTTATTCATTAAGCCCTGCCTGAAAAAAAATCTCGTTTTTTTGTTCTAGACAAGAGCCATGAATTAGGCTTTAAACGCTGCATTCACTGTTTTTTCTGAACACCTTAACAGTTTTGGGTTGACTGTTTCGAAAGATATTTTTCTTGTGGTTGAAAACATTTGTTTTTATTCTTAACTGTCTTTCGGCAGGGAAACGATGACATTTATGTTTGTGGCATAGGCAGAAATGGCCAGGTGTGGTTGCAGCATGCCTTTTCAACAGGACGAACAGCGCCACAAACTCTTCCTCTGGTACTACAGTTTTTCTAATCCCACTTCTTAAAATCTTGACAAGGTGTAAAGCCAGAATTTTGCTGCTCAGACCGTGAAATATTTAATATCCTACAATGAATGAACAGCACATGTAACTGTGGATCTAACTTGAATGCGAAATGATTTCTAACTGTCCATCAGGGAAATGTTTCTGATGTAAGAACGTCAGTGCAGGATGGGGTGATCAGCTGTTCCTTCACATCCATGAACATTTTTTCTCCTCTGAGGACCACTGGTTTCAACAAAACTTACCATCTCATGTTTGCCCATGGACCTAGCAGCAATGGTAATGATAACATTGTGTAGTGGTGGGGGAGGAAGCTATTTATCTGTGATCAGGGATGAAGATGTTACTAATAACAAGAAGAGCCTCAACATTTTTCATGCTACATTGAGAAAAAGTATATAGTGAGTGTATCCATGAAGCGACAAGAATAGCTCAGATTAAGATTAAGATAGTTGAGTGAGTTTTAAGCCCTTTGTGATGTACCACAATCTGTGGTGAGATGATTTTTTTATTAAATTGCTCTAAAAAATATCACCCTTAACGGAAACAGTAATTGACCTCGGACTGAATATCTACTGTAAGGTTTGACAACAGAGTACATCACTGAGGTGACTATCAGTCATCTTGGTAATGGTAATGGATGGTAAATGGACTTGCATTTATATAGGGCCTTTGTAGTCTTCCGACCACTCAAAGCGCTTTTACACTAAATGCCTTTCACACACAAACATTCATACACTGATGACAGGGCTGCCATGTATGGTCATCATCTAATATAATGCTCATTCACACACACTCACACACTGATGGTTGTGCCTTTGGGAGAAATTTGAGGCTCGGTATCTTGCCCTAGGAAACTTTGACATGTAGACTGAAGGAGCCAGAGAACGAACCGCCAACCTTTCGATTAGCAAAAAAGAGCTGAACCACTGTTCCATTGGCAGGATGGAATCTGCATTGCTCCTCCTCGATCTGATGTTTGACAATCAGTCAGAGCCTCCTCTCTGGCCCCCTTTAAAAAAATTAATGGAAAACCACAACAAAATCAACTTTTTTTTTATTGTCACACATGTACACAACACAGCACAGACAGTGAACTTTGGACTCTGCATTTAACCCATCTGCATTGTAGGAGTGCTCAAAGGCATCCCAAGGGTACCTCGGCAGTCCCCAGGAGGCAAACTGTCCACACTTTGTTCTTGGTCCGTTCAGGGACTTGAATTGGAGAGCCTCCGGTTCCCAAGCCAGGTCCCTACGGACTAAGCCTAAGACATGTTGGTCGGGTTAAGAAGTTCCTCCACTGCTTGACAATATCCCTAGTCCGGGTCCTCTGTCCCCCTCCCCTGCTGAACACAGCCTTAGACAAGCCCTGCTTCTCTTTCCCGAGTTGTCTAACAGTTTGCCAGAACTTCCTTGAGGCCAACCAAACTTATCCTACACCTGGGTTTTTGCTTTGGTGACTGCCGCAGTCCTTCTGACCAACCTTCTGGCCTTTTGTCTGCTGCCTCAGGAGACCTCTGGGCCAACTAAGCCCAAAGGCCTCCTTCTTCAGCTTAACGGCCTCCTTAACCACCTTCTTAGGTTGCCACAAAAGGCCTTGACAAATTTTGAACCACAATTACGAGCTGTTGCTAGGCTAAACAATGGAGGTTTTGAATATGGCCCACTTGGATTCCAATTCCCCAAGGTCCCATGGGATGCACAAAAAAATTGAAGTCTTTGTGGACAGGTGCCTCAGACAGAACTTCCCACTACATGTTTGGGTTTACCAGGTCTGTCCGACAACCTCCCCACTAGCTACCACGTGATGATCAGTTTACAGCTATCTTCACCCGAGTGTCCAAAACATATGGCCCCAGATTTTATTGATACGACCACAGAATCGATGAGCAATTTTTGCCCTAGGGTGTTCTGGTACCAAGTACACTTATGAACTCTCCTATTCTCAAACATGGTATATGTTACGGCTATGACTAGCACAGAAGTTTGATCACAAAGCACTACTCCACTCCACACCACTCTGCAGCTGTGGCTCAGGAGGTGGACTGGTTGTCCACCAGTTGGAGGGTTGGTGGTTCAATCCCCAGCCTCTGCAGTCAGCATATCACAGTGTCCTTGGGCAAGATACTGAACCCCAAATTGCTCCCAATGGCATGGCCAACAGTGTGTGTGTGTGTGTGTGTGTGTGAATGGTTATCACTGATGAGCATGTGTTTGTACAGTCACCTTTGACTCAGTGTGAATGCTGATGTGTTGTAAAGCACTTTGAGTGATCACAAAGATTGCAAAAGCTCTATATAAAATCCATTTAGCCATTAGCAGCAGTAGTTTCTTATGTAAACTACTAGCATCATTGCAAAGTTCTACAAAGAACTTGAAGTGGAATTTTCATTTCTGTGTGTTTTATGTATCTCTCCTACAGGACAAATCCAGTTCCATACAGGTACCTTCATCAGCACTGAAAAGGTAGACATTTCCAGACCTCAACTTGTCAGAAAGGCTGGTTGGCCTCATATCATCAAAGCACATGGTGAGATCCTGCTCAAAGAGATGTCTACAGCAGCACTAACTGAAACCATACATTATTGTTTTGTCCTGCTAGCACCAGTAAGCATAGTGGTGTTTATCACTTGGATGGTCCAACACTTTGACAGCTGCTGGACTGTGATTACACTTTCTATAATGCTATTGATTATGTATTATAAACATACTTATAATGTGTTATAATATGCTTATATCACTGTATAATTACAGTTCTAAAAGTTATGAAAAATACATCGTTAAATCTATGCAAGAACAACACACAAAACGTCGTGAAATTTACTTGCCCTTCTTTTTCCAGGTTGTTGATATGGGTGGTCCATTTCATGTTTCTTCAAAATTCTGAATAAATGGTTATAGGATGGGAAAAAAAGGAGTGGACTGAAGACCGCACCTAGCAGGACACCGGTTTCATGAGGGAAAAGGGTGGTGGAAAGTGGAAATCTTCAGTCGGTTGGGGAGGAAACTTGCAATTAGGTTTTAGATGAGAAGTGGTATTAGTTGAGTATTTAGTCTTGTAGTCTGTAAAGGAATCTGTTGTGTCACATTTTGTCAAAAGCTGTTTCAATGTCAAAATATACAGCCATGGTGAAGTGAGGGAGTTTATGGATCATTGTGACTATGGCTTGTTTTCAGTGCAAGGTGAAGTGACCGGTGGTGAGGTAGGTGGTGAAGAGGAGGGAGAACAGGTTGAAGTTGTTTTTTGGTGCTTGCTTGATCAGGCTGGTGTCTATGTTGTCTTCACCAGGTGCTTTATTATTGTTATTTTTTTCAGGTGATCTTTGAAATCAAAGCTTGGGTTGATTGGGGGGTGATGGATTGTGTCAGCAGGTCGCTGCTGAGGTCCCATCCAGCTCCCTGGTTGGATGACTCTGTACATGCTGACATTGACTGTTCACCATCCACATCACTTCCCTCCACTCTAACTTCTTTCTCCCCCTCCCCCCCAAATGAAGTTCTAACCCTCGTTACCTCTGCCCACCCTACCACCTGCCCTCCAGACCAGCGGTCTCCAACCTTTTTGCACCACGGACCGGTTTCATACGAGGGGGGGGCATAACAAAACATATCATTTAATTATTATATATTTAATGTAAATGTAATTATTCCATTTAATATTATGCACTTTATTTATATTATTATTACATTGTAATATATATAATATAATACATAAAAATGTTCACAATAAATATTACCAACACAAAAAAACAACACATTTTATTCTTTCTGTGCGGCCCGGTACTGGTCCGCGGCCCGGTGGTTGGGGACCCCTGCTCTAGACCCTATCCCCTCTCACCTTCTCTAGTCAATTGCTCCTGACCTTCTTTTCCTTTTCTCACCCATCTCATCCATGCTTTCCAAACAATCTTAAAGAGGTAAGACTGAACCCTCTCCTATAGAAACCTACACTCAACCCTTCAGAAGTGAACAACTACAGACCTGTCTCTTCTTTCATTTATTTTCTAAATTCTTGCATACTGCCTAAAATCAACTCTCATTTTACCTTCATCCGAACACCCTTCTAAAACCGCACCAATCTGACTTCAAGGCATGCCACTCAACTGAGACTGCCCTCCTCTCTGTCACTGAGGAACTTCACACCGCTAGCTCAGGGCTCCGTCCTGAGTCCCCTCCTCTTTTCTCTGTACACCAATTCACTTGGCTCTGTCTATTTTCATGGCTTCTCCTACCACAGCTAGGCAGATGACACTTAACTGATTCTGCCTTTTCCCAGGTCTGACACCCAGACCCAAGTTGTGTGCGGCCATCCACAGAGAGATGTCTGCCAGACAAGTCGAGATCCGTGCTGCCACCTGGGTTTCAGATTTGGGAAAAGACAGAATCAGTTGAGTGTCATCTGCGTAGCTGTGGTAGAAGAAGCCATGAGAGTGAATGATAGAGCCAAGTGAATTTGTGCATAGGGAAAAGAGGATGGGACCCAGGACTGTAAGTGTGGTCTTTAAGGTAGGATTCGAGCAGGGAGAGAGCAGAGCCAGAAACTCCCAGTTCTTGGAGGGTGGAAAGGAAGATCTGGTGGTTCACTGTGTCAAATAAAACTGAGAGGTCCAGAAGATCAACAACAGAGGAGAGGGAGGCTGATCTACCAGCGGGAAGTTCCTCAGTGACAGCGAGGAGTTGAGTGGCCTGCCTTGAAACCAGATTGGAGCTGCTCAAGAAGGTTGTTCTGGTGAAGGTAAGAAGAGAGTTGATTAAAGGCTGCTCGTTGCTGGAAAAGTGTTTTGGAAAGAAATGAAAGAAGAGAGACAGGTCTGTAGTTGTTCACATCAGAAGAGTTAACTGTCGGTTTCTTTAGGAGAGTTTTCACTCTTGCCTCTTTAAGATTGTTTGGAAAGCAGCCAGTTGTTAACTTACATTGCAGCCCTGCCCCCTTCCATAACTCATAAAACGTTTGTCATAGACTCTTGTGGGTGGACTCTTGTGGACTCATCATTGCACTCAGTAGAGGGTTCCTGTTTCATTAGTGACGCATTGCACCGCCCCCTACTCTTAAGCCTTTTCCTAACCCATGTACCATTTGTCATAAAAATGTGTGAGAGGCATCATTGCACTCAATTGAGTGTTCCCATGTAATTGTGCCGGCGACCCCCCTAGTAACCCAGAAATGCTTGGATGTGCGAGGGCCCAGTCATCGCTGCTTGCAGCTTTAATTATCTATTGTATTTCTATTTATTTTATTTGTATGTATTTAATTTTTTTCTATGTCTGGTGTATGTTTGTATTCTGATATAGTTATGTATCGTTTGTATTTTTATTTTTTTAATATCCTGCAAAATACTCTTGTGTAAAAATAACCAAGAGCAACATGGTTAGTTTGTAAGTATAGGTTGGTGTGTAGGGGGTTACATGTCTGTGCTCAGGGGCCTATTGTCTCATAATCCGTCAATGGATAACACTGTCATATCACTCTGGTTCTGTTGACTGCACGTATTTGAATAGGGATTTGATTGTCGGTCTCAAATGCATCAACTGATCAACAATTGATAGCATTTGAGAGCAATAATCAAATCCCTATTCAAATGCGTGCAACAGAGAGAAGTTTAGTTTTGGGACAGAGAGAAGAAATTGATATTGAGTCATAATACTGTTTGGTGTGTGGTGAGAACTGGGCTGCTTTCCAAAATTGAAATGTGTTTCAGGAGCACTAATGCTGATAGCCTGGATGACCATCGGATCACTGGGGATGATGGTAGCTCGATATCTGAAAGGAGTGTCCAAAAGACAGAACCTGTGCGGCAAAGATGTCTGGTTTCTGGTGAGAATACAACAATGTACCACAGAATATGTTTTTTATGTATCCCACATTTGATCAGGTTATCTTATTCAGAGAGACGCAAGGACAAAAACATTTAGAAAGCAACCCACGAAAATATAAGATTAGATAATGTAAGGAAGCATCATATGAAGATATACATATATTCTAAAAGCAAACATACACTTCAAAAATGTCAAATAAAACATGTCTTTGTAACTGTGTGGTAAAAGAAAGTGTGCAGCAATCTGATTTATTCTCTATAAATTCTTTATTATATTATAGTATACCAACAAACTAAACCATGTTCCATACAGGGAGTTTAAAGGGTAATTCAGAATTTATTCATCACAAAATATTTTATTTACTTTAGAAAATCTTAAATTACTCTGTAACATGTCAAAGATTATGCTACATTTCTGTCATAATTTACCAAAATTGAGATGAGGTCTTGAGATTAATTACTAAGGACATTAATTAGAGAAACATTTTAGATACATTGTTGATGTGTCCAAATTATCTCAGGGAGGAAGCACTGTGCATCTAACCTGGCTTTTACCATGGTGCGCTACCAAAAAAGGAAATAAATAAATGTAAAATATAGTCACATTTAAAGCAAAACAAAACCGGAGTCAAATGAGAAGATCAGAGAGGTCAGGGTGTGGTTTGTTTAATGACTTGTTATGTCTCAGAATTTGACTGCTCCTGTTAAATGTGTTATTGTAGTAACTCACTTGGGAGAGGTTAGTCCAAGCCCGTCCTCTCTCAGGTGCATATGATCCTGCACATCTCCTGAGCTCATTATGTGTTCAACTTGTGCAGTATCATATTACTGTGTTCCTCCAGGTCCATGTTGCAGTCATGAGTGTGACGGTAGCAGCCACAATCATCGCCTGCATCCTATCCTTCGCATACACCAAAGCCTGGGCTGGGGTCAGTACACCAGCATTGCTGGGACTTAATCCTTTTGCAACCTCCTGATGTATTGTTCAGGCATTATCTTTTTAAGCAGTCTGCTTTTCATTGAAGGGCATTTTATACAGATTACACAAGGAATTGGCTATTTAATGTATTGTAATATACAGTAGTTTCAAGTTATCTATTTAACATCATTCGCTTGTGTAAATGACAATGAATCAGACTGACATCTGAGTCTTTATGAATGTTTATGACTGTTGTCATTAAGTGTCATTTGGTCAAATATGTCAGTTATGTTAAGGTGACATTGTTTGAGATGTCTTTGTTTTGATCATTTGTCATAAACATGGCCTAATCATCAAACTTTTTAAACTATTTAGCTTTATGTGTTAACATTACATTACACTGTCGTATTTTGTTGATTTTGACACTGGCTGTCATGAGACCATTATAATTGTGTCATGAGGGCCCCACTCGCTCACTTGGTAGGGCGACCCATGTCCCAGTCTGACCGTGTTCTCAAAAAAAAACAAGGACCACATAACTATCCTCATTCAAATAAGTAATTTCAGTGCCTTGTGCTGTCACACCTCAAAGCCATAAGCAACCGACTACTGGACCCCCTACATTTCGCCTATGGAGTTGTCCATCTGTCTTCCATTAGTGTGAACGTGATAGCTTATGAAAGCCTGGAGGGAATTTTTTCAAATTTGGCACAAACATCCACTTGGACTCAAGGATGAACTGAGAATTTAGTGGTCAAAGGTAAAGGTCACAAAACACGTTTTTTGGCCATAACTCAAGAATCCATATACTAATTATGGCAATTTCACACAAATGTCTTTTACATTTTGGACAGACATGGATGTAAACTGCAACTTGACTGGTTGGCGGAGACATATAATCATGAGGTGGTAATTCTAGTTCTACAGAAAATCTGTCATTTTGTTGCCGAATTCGCGGTGCAATAGCATGCTCCAAATTGGTTATTTATTTTAGTTGGGCTCTATTTTGACCAGATGCAAAATATATTGAACTATTAAATCCTTTAGTAGCATCCCATAATATCTGGGCATCTAAAACAGGGCATTTATTAATAGATAAACATTTCTTCTAAGCTTCTCCGAATTTACAACAAAAGGCAGTGTTTTGCAAAAGAGAGACATTCTCAAGAATGCATGAACTGTATTGAATTCACTTCTCAAAATAATTCTAAATTCATTCATTTTGTTGGGATTTACCAAAATGTTGACTGAGCCATTAACTCAATTTCCCAGGATCAAAAGCCCTCCATTAAATGCCCATGATAAAAAGAGAAACTTGCACTGTCTCATACCTCACCAGCAGCTGCAGCAGCTGCCCAGCAGCTCGACTCTTGCTCTCCTGTGTGCCCTGCTCACAATGCAGACAAAGAGAAATATTTTCTTCAAATGGCAACGACGCAAGAGCCTGCTAGAGTAAGCCAGTTTAGCATCAGCGGCAACACAATGCCTTTTTGCTCATTTCAAAAGCAACAGGAGCCACAAATCCAAGGTAGGGCCGAGCTAACTGCTAGGAGAACAGACTGGAGTGACTTGCACAACTGGAACAGCAGAGCAAAGGCTGCACCAATTGACACTGGAACTGTAACTCTTCCATACCGAAGGAATCACTAGAACCAGAATCTCTCTTTATCATGTCACAACTAGGCCTAGCATAGCACGGCCCATAGCTAAGCAAGACTGTTAAGCTTTAATTTCTGTCAATGAACATGTATTGATTTGAACTGTTGATTCTTTAAGCTTCATTGGTGTGATCTCGTTGTAGTAAGTTATTGGGTAGTAATCATATTGCTGAGTTGATGGATTAGTTATGCCTCACACAGACAGAGTGCATGCAGACTAACCACCTTTTCCAACCCGGCGCCATTACACATTTGGAGAGGAAATGTAAAATTCCCGCCTTAAGCTTTTTGTTCAGAGAACAAAGCCCCCCCCATCATGTGCCAGTGTTGGACATAAAGAAGTCCAATTCTGGGCCAGAAAAAAAGTCTGAACCTCTTCACCAACACTTTTAGTCTCCAGCACAATCAACTAGATACTGAAGTCTCAAAACAGGTTAAAAAAAGAGAATTAAAAACAGATTGAAAAAAAATTCCTGGAGACAAACAGAGTCTGATGTAATAGTTTTATTCTTCAAAAACAGAAAAACCACAGAGTCCGCCTCGAGAACAGACTAAAGACAGACTGAATATACCTGCTCTTATATAGCCAAAATACCCTGTCTTTATTGGTGGAAAATGGGAAAGGACACCCTACTTTCTTACAAACTTGCTTTTTCAGCACTTTTATGTAGGTCACATGTGTGATATGATCTTACTGTATTGGCCAGGTTGTTGGTGGCATCAGCATTATGAGGTCTCTTTATGGTATGCCAGACCTGCTCGAAACCCTAGTGTTTCTGCCCATAACTCTGTGGTACGTGATAGTGTGCTGCATGCTGCTTTGATGTTCATACTCCTGGATGCACTGTTTATGCTCGGGGCCCTTCAACCTGCTACCATACCCCTTCAGTTACACGCTTGCAGTCTACTATACCCCTCCAGTTATAAGCTCACAGTCTCTACCTTGCCACTGGATACAGGTTCATATGCTGAATATTCTGCTTTGTTTAGCCTAGTTATGTAATTAGATTAATATTGTGTGTTTTACATTCATTGTCTTTTTAATAAATGCTTTTTGGAATAAACATGCTGGTTTGTTTAATGTTGCATTAATTGAATGCTGCAAACCTTTTGAGCTACTGCACTTATTTAAGTGTGGTACCAGGTTATTATCAATCCCTATTAATAATTTGATCAATGTTATTATTTTACTGATATTAATATTTATATTTAAAATGTTATAATAACCAGACCAGCTCCTACCAGTTCCCAACAATTTGAGAAGTTGGAGGTGTGCAGCCTGTCCCCTGCAACTCTTCATCTTACAGCTCACTGTGGCGGCTTCCTTGCATTTTTGACAAACAAAAGTAGTTATTGTCAAGCGCACTGACAAACACATTGCATTACTTTATAATGTATTTTGCCAGTTATTCATTTGATGTGAAGCTGTGGCAATAGGAAATGTTTGGTTTGCATTAAGCAGCAACTTAATAAAAAAAAAAATGGGAATGTCGTCAAAGACAGTCAGTCCGTCATGTATGAGTGCGGCTTAGATTCGACCGGCACAGCGGGTTGAAAGAGCGCTGGGTCTAACCTGTATAACGGCAGCAACAGAAAGTTTGACTATTTGGCAGGGAGTCGGCTAAATTGGTGTTATCTGCTGGCAGCTACCAGAAGGCCGGCACTAGTCAGTTAGCATGCTAATTTCAGTAGATATCTCTGCAACACAACACATAGACATCTTCAACTAACCTCTTCAACCACTCAACCACTAGCCTCTCCACATCCTGTTCATGTTGATAATGTTATTTAATTTTTTTTATGTTTTAAGATTAAATTGTATCTTTAAGATCATATGACACAACAACCGTTGCTTCGTAATGTATTTCAAGGGCAAACTGTTCTCAGTATAATAAGTTTATGCCAGTGAGTGTCTCTGTTTCTGTGTGTGCTGTTTTCAGGGAGTCCATCCTGTGTTAGGCTGCCTGGTTATGATCCTTTCATTCCTCCAGCCCATACTGGCTCTGCTGCGCTGTGGACCACAACATCCACGGTAGGTGCCCTGCTGTGTGTGTATGTGTGTCTTTGTGTATTGATTTGTTTGATTAATCTAACGGGCGAGAACGGAAAAATGTATGGCTGAGTCCTAGTCATGTCATGGAGACGAGCCAGAGCTTTCTCAACCCTTTAAATGCCAGATTATTTTCATAATGCCACTTGCTTTAAATGAAAAAAACACAAAAATTAAATTATTTTCTGTACAGTAAATGGTAGGGGGATTTGTTTTTTTTAAATGTTTCACAGTCTGGGTATGTCAATGATATTGAGCAACAATATTGATTTTGATGCATTTTTATTTTTTGTGGAGTATTAGATTTTCTTAAGAAATCCCTCTCGTACCTAAGACAGCAAAAATGTCCCTAAAACTGCTATAAAAGTACTATGTATTAATATTATTTTTCGGTTACACTAAAATTTATCTTTGAAAAAGAATGCATTTATGTAGCCCTTTTCCAATATTTGCAATCACTCAAAGCGCTTTACAACACATCAGCATTCACCCATTCACACACATTCACAGAGTCAGAGGCTACCGTACAAGGTGCCACATGCTCAGTGATAACCATTCTCACACACCGTTGGTTATGCCATCGGGAGCAATTTGGGGTTCAGTATCTTGCCTAAGGACACTTCAACATGCTGACCAATCGAACCACCGACCCGACCGACCGTGGTGGACGACCACTCCATCTCCTGAGCCACAGCCCGGCACTACTTCACTGCTCATCATAACTACCAAATATGTATTGATTTCCAGGATTATAACCCTTTAAATGTCTGTTTTGTTTTTTACATAATGCCAACGTTTTGTTCTAAGAAAAACTTATTATTTTAATAATTTTTAATTTAATTATTTTCTGTCTACTAAATGATAGGGGGCAATTTTTGTCTGTGCTATTTCAATGATATGCAACAACATTGATTTTGCTGCATATTTATTTTTTGTGCACTATTAGATTAAAGAATCTCACCTGGTAGTGAGGTTATAGTCCATGTAAAATGTCCATTATGGCATGTCCAAATTACTCCTATGCCTCTTCGGAGATTTTAACCTTCTAATTATTATTACCCCTCAAAGTGCTTACCTCCTAATAGCCTATTACCTTATTTTGCTCTAGAAATTAAGCAAAAATATTGTACAACATCAATTTGAACAACAAAGCCAACAACTTGCTCTCGGCTTATATGGTCATGCAATCACATACACTTAAATGTAGGCACTCTCTGAGAAAAAAGTCCCATCTGGGCCAAAGAAAATTCAGGACATATTTTCCAAACACTGTAACTTCAGTACAGTTGTGAAACTGTCTTAGCAGGTTAACAAAATAATTCACTGGAGACGACCAGAGTACGATGCAAATTAGTTTATTCCTTACAGAAAAGAGTAAAGAGTTAAACCTGGGAAAGGCGCCGGCACCAGACTGACGAGTGGACAGTGAAACACCTGATTTATGCTTCCCATACTCTGCTTCTCATTGGTGGAGATTGGGGGATGGATATATTCCTCCTCACATTTCCCTTACATACCACTGTTATGCATGTTTCTATAATGATAACACATGCATTACATGTAAGATGATCCCACATGCCTAGCTGGTCCCTTGCGCCAGGCCAGACCTGCGCGCATCCCCAGTGCTCGGCCATGCCTGACCATATTAGGCATTTTTGATTGGCCAGGTGTTTATTTCTGCTGGCACTGATATTTCTGTGTAGATGTGTGTCATCATTTTCAGATTACAAGTTAAAACAGACACAATCTCTACTTTAACACACAATCAATATGCTGAATACTTTAACCTTATTACGTTATATTATTTTATAACACAGAGCATCTACTGGAGGAAAGTTTACAGCAACAGCACACAAGTACAGCTCTACAAAGATACACACCCCCACCAGACAGACACACACACACACACACACACACACACACACACAGCTTCAAAGCTCAACTACCTATGCTGTAACTTGTATACAGAAATGTACTCTACCTAGGTGGTATAATATATTCTACTGAGTTTGAAGGCCTGCACATGCATGTGTGTTTGAATATGTGGGTGAGTGTAAGGGTGTGTTTATGTGTGTAAAAGAGAGAGAGACAGAGAGAGGGGGGGATTTGTGACCTGCTATACAATATCATTTCTATCTTTCTAGCTGCATACATATACACACTCGCACACACACTCATTTCTATATACACACCCCTCTCCAAAATCTATATCACATCATGCAATCTGAAAAAAAATTCTTTATGAAGACAGCACAATGGAATGCATTCCAAAAGGCACTGAGATGCTTCAGGTGAATTAACCAATCAGAGTGCAGAGGTGGGGTGGGGAGGGATGGTGGTTAGACCGAGATAGAAATACAGTACAACATGTACAAGAAACATGTTCAATAAGATGCATAAGAGATTGTTTCAGTTCTAGTTATGGCATTTCCTTCAAAGTAAACCCTGCTCATTCCTTCAGGAGCTTGCACATCACATCATTTTGGACAGAAACATTTGATACAGTGGTCCATAATACAGCTGCAGTGCCCCTAGTGGAAACCAGGAAAAAAGCATGTTTTTGCACCACACGGCAAACATGTGAAAATCGCTCAATATCGTGGAAAATAGTAAAATCTATCTATTTTGAAGCCAGGGCTCTATATTGAAAGCCTGACATAATATAATGCATGATTTTATGTTGTAATGGCCATGGGATCAACATGTTTAGTTTTAATGGGTTTCAATGGGAACATTTTGGTCCTTAAGGGTCTGAGTGTTTGTATTTTGAATACACACTTTATTATAGACTTAATATAAGAGCAGAAGTTAAAATACAAAAAAATAACTCACAACCTTACCAAAATGTATTGCCATATGCATTAACACAACCAAAGTTATCGAGAAAAAAGTACCAAGTGAGGCACAAGGGTTAAATATTTTAAATGAAATTTTCACACTTTTTTATAAATGTTTATTCGCATAGTATTAACTGTATTGCTTGTAGTAGGCTATGCATGCATGTTGGAAGTTGCGGATTGGCTCTCAAAACTGGTGGGTGGGTGCGACTGACCCTATTTATGGCTCTAGTGATGTGATACGATCAGAGTATCACCTGCCCGGCTCAAGGTTTGTTCCATGCAAAGACCCATGGCTCCATCAAAAAACTATGCACATATTTATGCTTTATTTTTTATATTTTTGAAAACGCATTCTCTTTGACAGGAGGTTATTGTTCAACTGGTCACATGCTTTAAATGAAGTGGCTATAGAAAGCTTTAGCTGGTAAGCTCTTGTTTAACATTATCCCTAACATTTAACATGCCCTAAAAGTTGGCTGCTTTAGGCAACTCTTTAATAAAAAAAATAAAAAGATCGGGTGTAGTCACAAGCATTGGCAAGAGTGGACGCAATTGCTCCACCAAAGTTAACAATGACTCTTTAACCATTTAGTTCCAAAAACATTGGTTCCTACACATCAACGATCTTGTTCAATTACAACAATGTACTGGACAAACAGTAAAGGAAGAGCTTTCTGTAAAACATTCAGAACGTAAACCCAACACTTTGAAAAACAAATCTTAACTCGAGGTCCAACTCCCACCTTTTTCTGAAGTTATTCAAACCCATTTACGACGGATGGAGGTTGCTCAGTTGTCATAATATAGGTCTGACACTTTGAACTCTAACCACAAGATAAATGATGAGGAGCCAAAATGTATCAGAAATGTTTACCATCAATAAAGTTGTGTCTTTTCCATAAATGTAGTTGACAGATGAAATAAGCTCAAACGGACAGTGTGAAATATATTTTGGCTTGCAAAGTAAACCCTTTAAAAACTGTCTTGCTATACTTTTAATGAATCATATTGTTAATGCTTCATTGTAGGTTCAGAGACAATAGTAAACTTTACGCATTACCAGTTTATTAAAACACACAGTATATATATCCACAGGTCTCCCTGTCCCCTCTGAGTGTATAGCTAGTGTAAAGTTGCTGTAGTTTACTACTCTGAGACAGCGCAGGGGTGTTTAAAGCATGATCAGGGAAGATGGTGGAAGAAGTTCTCACATCTTTTACTTGAGTAAAAATAACAAACTACAGTGTAACAATACTCTGTTCAAAGTAAAGGTCCTGCATTCAAAATCTTACTTAAGTAAAAGTACAAACGTATAAGCATCAAAATATAAATACACCAAGTAAATGTTTTCATTATGGAGCCAACTATGCTGGCATCAGGCAGACACTCTGCATTCAGTCATATTTTGGTATTCATTTGCTTGAAAATTAAAAATATATTTATTTGTGAGACAGTCCTGCTCTCACCCAGATAAAATGAAAGGGTGGACAACTGAGGGGCGGCAAACATTATTGAAATTCCAGCAACTAACATAATGTGTAAACCATGGCCTAAACAAAGACAAATGTGTCTTCACTGTACTTTAGCTGGTTTGTGTGTTTTTATGAAAGAAGCGCCATCTCCTGGTGAAACCCTGCAATTAAATGGCGTGTACAGTGGAATCTAAACACGCCCTGTCAGGGACTGGGATTTGGAAGGCAATCGGGTGGTAGTCAGCTGTCAGCCGGCTTGCCTTTGGCTTGGAGGGGAAATTCTAGATGGCTGCATCTGTAAATCAAATGGGACTCCTTTATGTGGCTGGAAGGTGAGAAAATCCTGCCTGACTTTTCAAGTCACAAGGAGCCAGCACTTACCACAAACCATTAAAAACCTTATTATCTCTGCTTGACTAGACAGAATCCCCCTGAAAACACTGGCATATGACATCACATGTGAAAGTTGTGGGGAACACTACATTCGTAAAACAGCAAGAACACTAGAAACAGACAACATCTGTGTCTACCAGACCAAAACCGCTCAAAGCATCAACTGCAAAGAAAGACATCAAAGGTCTGTGGACGGCTGGAGAAAGTTCAGGCAGGACAATCTCATCAGAGCCCATATTTGAACAGAGACAGTGGTAACCTGAGCTAACATTTTTTTGTCAAAACTACTGTCTCCAAGGTGAAGAATGAAGTTTCATGCTCATTAACAACACAAATAATTTTAATCAACAAGTGACCAGTGTTGTTGTTCTTCTAGCGAGGACAGTTTTGTTTCAGCAGTTGATCATTTAATATCTGTCTTCTTTTCTGTGACAGGAGGTTTCTGTTCAACTGGTTACATGCTTTAAATGGAGTGGCTATAAAAGCTTTAGCTGGTAAGCTCTTGCCTAACATTATGACCTTCTCTAGTTGCCTGTTTTAAGTACACTCCTTAATAAAAATAAGAAGATAATACTCTACTGCTACTGTCAACCCTTGCTTAGTCTTGAAAAGGCTGTTTTATTGTGACATCACACAGTGGCAGCCATAATAACAGGCCTGAAGTTGATTGACAGCACTCGGGACCAATGGCTGATAAAAGTGATGGGTGGTTTCGTTGGCTGGGAAGCTTTGTTCTACGTACTGTTGGATGTCCATTTGAAATGGATGGTTAATAGTACAGGTAAAATATACTTTGCTATCCTTTTAGTAATACTTATGGAAACAGCGTATAGTGATCACAGTTACTATCAACTATAGGTATATGGATAAAAACACTTGGGACAAATGCTGTTTAAAAGTGTTTGCAGTTCATTTTGGATATTTTATTACATGACAACTTAAATGTACAATGTGTAAAATATGCCAGAATTTATATATTTGATCAAATATTATCAACTGAATGTGAAGAGGTTATTTTAAAGAATAACTAATGCTAATTTCAAATTTCAGTAGACATCTTTGCAACACAATACATAGACATGTATTGTGTTGCAAAGATGTCTACTGAAATTAGCATGCTTATTGACTAAAGCTTATGACAAAATGCCAAAAACGAGCTGCATCTTGTTGCCTCGTTTTGAAATGCAGTTGTAGTCCCTTTCTGTTACATAAGAAAAACAAAAAAAGCAAAAAACAAATGTTGTGGTGGACGATGAGTTCAGGAGTGTCACAGTCTGAGGAAAGAAGTCTGGTGATAGGACAGCAGATTCTTCTGTATCACTTGAGGGCAGTCTTTTAATATCCTTTGAGCTTTTTGCAGGCAAATATCACTGATGCTCGGTAGATGGGTTTGAATGATGTTCTGGGCAGTTTTAATTACCAGAGCCCTCCTGTCCTGGGGCGTGCACATCCTGGGCCTAGCACATCCTAGTAATTTCCCTCTCGTTTGTTCCCTTTTTTTTAGAGTTTATTTTATTATTAGTTTTTTTAAACTTGGTAGAGACGTTTTGTTGGATGTATCGTAGCGTACCAGAGGAGAAACACGAAGACAACATTTTTCATTGTTTATCTTTTTTTATTTAATGTTTTCAGTTTATTAGTTGGCAGGTCCTAGTGACAACCCTAACAAATGAAAAAGATTAACATTTTGGGATATAAACATTACAAACTATATATAGTTTTTAGGTTAGGATGCTTTCTATTGCTCCTCTGTAAAAGTTAACAAGAACAGGGGAATTTAAGTTTATTGAAGAAATACAGCTGTTTTTTTTGTTGCCTTTTTCACAAGGATGAAGTTGTGTGATGACCATGGTTGTTGTGTGTATGCTGATTCCCAGGAACTTTATACTGTTCACTCATTGATTCCCAGGATCTTCACTTGCTCCAGCTTAGCTCCACTGATGTAGACTCGGGTGTGTCCTCTTTTTTTCTAAAATCGACATATCAGCTGTTTGGTTTTGCTGACATTAGGCACTAGTTTGTTCTTAGTGCACCTCTCTCCCAGATTGTTGATTTCCTTCAAGTCTCATTGTTGTTTGCAATCCGGCAGATACTGGTAGTGTCATCCGCAAACATCAGCAAATTAGATGTTCATCAGCATGAGAAATAAAGAATAACAAAAACATTTAATTAGAATAATCTTCCACTTATGGGGATCAATTTGACCCAGACAGACGTGATCACTATAAGCGTTTTCCTCTGTATTTATATTATTGAAAAATAGCAGTTATCAGTGTTTATTTGGAGCTGAGATTGTTGAAGTGAAAGTCCACCTTATACATAGACAAACCTCTGTGAGCCTCATGTAAAAGTTTTGGAAAATAGAAAAACTCTTGTTGGTGTGTCTAGAGTCAAGTGAATTTAAAACAGCAACGCTAATGTATGAACAAAGCTACTGTTATTCTTGTTTTGTTTATGTTACGCAAAGGCTGTACGTGTTAGGCCCCAGGTCTGTTTGTTATTTGGGTCAGGTTGCTGTTTGAACTGTCAGGGTACACTTTTATGATGGGTCTGTTAAAGATGATTTCACACTCAAAAATATTTACTGTGGATCTTTTCTTTAAAGTATCGTGCAGAAGATTTAACTTTTCCCTTTTCTTTGGATTACAGGTACTTTGGAATCGAAAAGGGTAAGACAAAAAAAGGCTAAATGCAAAGAAACTATAACATACTACTTAATTCTAATGTACATTGCATTCTATTGTCAGATAACAGTTGATGGACTGCTGATGGCTCTGTTCTTCCTGGGAAACTTTACCTTTATGGTGACACTGTTGGTTGGAATCGGGATGTCATAAGAAGAGCAACAATAGAGCAAAAGGGAAATGAAATGCTTGAACATATTGTATTGTCTGTCTATTGTATTGTATGTCTAATTTGTAGGCCCTACCTCAAAATTTATTTTTAAATGTATATTCAAATCTACCCTGTATGATACTTAACTCACAACTCAATTTATGTAACGATGCACTTTTGCTCCTTTTTTATTTTAAAGTTATAGACTGTGCTGTCATTAACATTTAGTTATTCTACTCACCACTCAAGTAATGCTGTCTCTGATCGCAACCATGTATGATGGAGATAGACTATTTTCGCAATCAAATTACTGTAATAAAAACTTGGCAACACTCATCTTTGACTATGTGTACCTATTCCCCTCATTGTGTGTAATTCCAATCATATCCATTGGGTGGCAATGTTGTAAAATATGTATTACACAGCTTATTTGACCACTCGATTCTATTTCGACTGTCTGTTATTACTTTATATTAAACTGCTGCTATGAATAACAGACCATTGCTGAGGACAATCTGATCATAGACTCATGCGGACCACATCAAATCATATCAATCTGGGCCCCAATTTGAGGTGTGGCCCAAAAAAAACACATTTGTTTTATGTCATCAGAAAAAACAATGGAATAGTTTTTTGAATATAATTTTTTATATATGTGGAGAGCAAGAAACTTTGGATTGATGATGAACTGTTATCAGTAAATCACTTTCTACTTCTACTCCACTATGGTTCAGAGGGAAATACTATATATACTATAATTTACTAAAAGGATTTGATAACTTTAGTTACTTTACAAATAAAGAATTTTGCTTACACAACATTTGAAAATGTAGTGCAGCTGAAACAACTGTCAGAAGATTAATGGGCGATCATTTAAGTCATTTTTAATGCAAAAACATTTCAAAACATCATCAGCCAAGACTGAAGTCTTATAAGATTATATATTACTTGAAACTAGCAAATTTTGTTTCTTGTCAGTGATTTGCAAAATTAATTTTGCTGCATTTAAATTGTTTGTGCAGTATTAGATTAAAGAATCTCAACTGGAAATGTATAGTCCATGTAAAATGTTCCTTAGGGCTGTTTTTTAATACTCCTATGACCCTTCAGAGTTGTTAACTTTCTGATTATTATAACAACTTCAGCTTCTCACCTTCTAATAGCCTATTACCAAATTTTACTCTAGAAATAAAGCCATGATCACTTTCAACAACAAAGCAAGTTGTTGGCTTTGTTGTTGAAAGTGATCATATGGTCATGCAATCATACAATTGCATGTAGGCACACAAGCACTCCCCCCCCACCACACACACACACACACACACACACACACACACACACACTCATATAACTCATATATAGAAATGTACTGCACCTAGGAGGTATAATATATTATATATTTTTTGAAGGCCTGCATGTGTGTGTCTGGGTGTTTTGTGAGAGGGAGGGGAGGAATTGTGACTTGCTATACAATATACTAAAATAGCTGCACACGTATGTGTACGCACGGACTAAGTTAATTTCTTCAAGTAGGTTGAGATCGTTGCGGCCCCAAGCAGACAGAGTGTGTAACTATGTGTGTGTCAGAAGGAGAGAGAGAGGAGGAAGGAGGGGCTGCCGGTACAGCCAGAGAAAGTATATAAAAAGGCCAGGATTGCAGAGATTCGGACTGTACTATCCCCCCACCCAAAGGATTCAGTAGTGTGAAAACAAAGACAATTTCAAAAAGATTGTTGTCCTTTTCAGGCTGATTCACCAGATTTGACTTTTCAGTTCAAGTACCTGAAAAAGTGAAATATATTAGATTTGTCCTTTTCAGGCTGATTTACACATCCTTAGCCCAAGTGAGGGAGGTTGACATTAGGACTGTATTATTGCCCCCCCACCCAAAAGATTCAGTGGTGAAAAAAAAAGACAATTGGACAACTTTTAATTTTTGTCCTTTTCAGACTAATTAACAGAACTCGACATTTCTGGCCAAGTAGCTGAAAAAGTAAACTTACTCCGATTAGCTGTCCATTTCCAATACAAAGAGTGTGCATTTTAAATACCTTAGTGCAGGATCCAGTGCCACACTCACTTGGGCTGAGATTTTGACTGTAATATCCCCCCACCCAAAAGATTCAGTGTTGTGAAAACAAAGACATTTGGACAACCTTCAATTTTTGTCCTTTTCAGGCTGATTCACAGGATTTTAAATTTCAAGCCTGAAAAAGTAGGTTTTCTCCGATTAGCTGTCCACTTACAATACAAAGGGTGTGCATTTCACATACCTTAGTTCAGGGTCCAGGGTATTGGAAGTGGATAGTCTCATATCTCAATCAAAAGATTCAGTGGGGTGAAAACAAAGACAATTGGACAACCTTTAATTTTTTTACTTTTCAGACTTATCAGGTCCTGTCCCGTTCGTTAGATGTTTTGTGTTTGTACTTCCTGTTTTATTTTGTTAACTGTTTGTTCCCTCTTGTGTCTGTTTCTAGTTCCTGTCCCCAGCTGTCTCCACTCTGTTCATTAGTGTCTCCACTCTGTTCGTTAGTGTCTCCACCTGTGTCTTGTTATCCCCTCCCACTTCCTGGTGTATATAGTCTGTGTGTTGTTTGTCCCTTGTTGACAGTTCGTCTTTGTTCTTCATGACAAGAGTTCCAGCATTGATCCCGTTTCCCGTGTTCCTGATTCCCCGGCTTCCCCGGCTTCCCCGGCTTCTTCGACCTTGTTTCCGTGACCTGACTCCGATTTCGCCTGCTCCTTACCTGTTGTTCTGCTACGCTGAGGACCTATCTGTGCATCGACCTTGCTTCTGTGACCCGACTCTGCTTTTGGATTTCCCCTGCATGTTTGTTTGTCTACTTTACCCAGTAAAGTACATTACCATCATCATCGTTCTGTCTCTGAGTCGTGCTCTTGAGTCCCTCTCTCCCTGGGTACTGGTCGTACCGTTACAAGACTGATTTACAGAATTTGACTTTTCAGACCAAGTAGGTGAAAAAGTTTATATATAAAAATTTTTCCTTTTCAGGCTGATTCACAGGCCAAGTAGCTGAAAGAGTAGACTTACTCCGATTAGCTGTCCACTTCTGTAATTTTTGAGCTATTTGGCTTTG
>CALSCE010009834.1:0-33375 GCA_943593645.1 Bovichtus variegatus
ATAGATAGATAGATAGATAGATAGATAGATAGATAGATAGATAGATAGATAGATAGATAGATAGATAGATAGATAGATAGATAGATAGATAGATAGATAGATAGATAGATAGATAGATTCGCTCCCCACGCGCATCAATGAGGCTTGGCCGCCAATGACCCTGTCCCCGGTTCACCGGTTTTCCTTCCTTGAACCACTTTTGGTAGGCACTGACCACTGCAGACCAGGACGTCCCCACACGAGCTGCAGTTTTGGAGATGCTCTGACCCAGTCGTCTAGCCATCACACTTTGGCCCTTGCCAAAGTCGCTCACTTCCTCACACTTGCCCATTTTTCCTGCTTCCAACACATCAATTTTGAGGACAAAGTGTTCACTTGCTGCCTAACATATCCCACCCACTGACAGGTTTCATGGTAACGAGATAATCAATGTTATTCACTTCACTGTCAGTGGTCAGAATATTATGGCTGATCTGTGTATATATATATATATATATATATATATATACATATAAATATATAACAAAATATAATATATATTATTTATATATAAATATATATATATATTTATGTATATATAAACATCTCTATGTTTCTATATATATAAATGTATTGTATACTATGCCATAAACAATTTAATTAAAAGTCATAGTATAGCATATCATAAAAAATGTCATAGTATAGTATGTCATAAAAGTCTTTTTACAGCAGGCGATAAAAAAAACATATAAAAAAGTATATAAATATTTATATTTTTTGTAAGTATATAAAAAAAGTCACTGTATATATGTCATAAAAAAAGTCATAGTATAGTATGTGCTAAAAGATGTCATTAAGAAAATGTCATTGTATGCTATCTCGTTAAAAAGTCATAAAATAGTATGCCATAAAAAATAATATTAAACATGTAGTATAGTATGCTATAAAAAAATGCTCTAATTTGCATTAAAAAAATATCATAGAAAGGTTTGCAAGAAAATAAATCATAAAAAATGTCATAGGGGTCTTAAAAAAAAGTTAATTAAATGCATTAAATGTAACTTCAGGATTTTTGCATATATAATCATTTCACCAGCCTCAAGCTCCATCCTGGTCTACGGTGTAGTTTTTTTCTCCAGTCTGTAAATGTGCAACACTGTCTGCAGTTTTGTTTGGACCATTTTCCTTTGCTTGTTCAAAGGTCGAGATTATGTTAGTCTGATTTCTGGCAGGTTTTTCAAAGTATTTTCTGTTTTAAGATTTTACTCAAAGTTAAGGAAAAGGTATAGGGTAAGATACCAAAAGTAAAGATGGAGGCTTGGTTTTTAGTGCATTTCTGGATGAATATATTATAATTGTAAATAAAATACCACACCTACTGGAAACTTGGGCATTTATTTCAAAATTTGTGTTGCTGTACAGTTGATACAGTAGTATGCGGTGAGCACTGGCTAGGCCGTAAAAAAATCATTATCTAGATGAAACAAAGAGTCCTGAAAGTCTTTTATTTGAGGGTTGGAGCATTTCTTTTCCTTTTAATTCCTGTGGATGTTGAGAAATCAAACAAACGAGCGTTTCATCAGAGACGGAGTATACCGTATCTCATTGTAACACTCCTCTTCCTCCTCCTCCTCTTTCCCCTCCTTCCACCTCCCGTCCTGTCCAGTGCGATGAAGCCACAGCACGAGCACCAGCAGCGCCAGCAGCACCAAGCTCATGGACAAGGTGAGCAGCACACTCTGCAGTATGCCTGAGGGACTGTCTGGGGCTGCGGAGAAAGGCAACACAGTCGTAGTAAAAATCCCTCAGGTGGCTGCCGTGAAAAGAGGCAGAGAGGATTATGGGTGAACAAAAGAGGCACTTACTGGTGTAGATTGAGAGGTTGACGTAGCAGTTCTCTGTTCCCAGGAGGTTAGTGGCAGAGCAGCGATACAGGCCGGACGTCTGAGATGACACATTGACAATTTGGACAGAGCCTGACAGATCTCCTGAGGGAGGAAAGAGAGAGTCACATTAATGGTGTTGAAAAGAGAAGAAGAAGAAAATTACAAGCGTAAATTAAATCAAAGTCCAGTTGTCTTGTACATTCTAAAAACAATTCCCTGACATTTAAAAAAAAAAATCTTTGATATCTTCAGTGCCTTTAGAATAAAAATAATGACCTCCAAGATGATTATGATTCCGCCAAAGGATCGTGTGTGTGTGTGTGTGTGTGTGTGTGTGTGTGGCACTGACCGTTCATGTTGATGGGAAGTGCGATTTCCTCTGGATTCAGTTTATCCCAGCGGATCTCTGGAGTGGGGATGCCCTCTGCCACCGAGCAGGACAGCGTGACACTTCCTCCCATATCAATATCTCCATCCCACTGGCACACAGGCAGTGAGGGTGGCGCTACAAAAATGATCAGTGGTTGAGTTTCTAAAAGGATGGAGATGCAAGCGTCTACCAAACAAGTCGACAACAAATAAAATATATACCTGAAATATCTGATCAAACAAGTATTTCTTTACAAATAGATTTAAAGTCTGTGAGTAAGTCAGTGACGTTTGGATGGGAAGTTAACTGGAAAGACGGGCTGTAATAGTCTGCAGTGTTTTTTCATCCACATGAAGTGATGTAGGTAATTAGCTGTAAGGATCAAGGTCTGGATTACCAACAGGCACTCAGGAGGACTCCAAAATCACAAAAACAGATTTTTTTTTTTTTTTAATTAATTAATTAATTTTTTTTTATCTTTGCTTTCTTAAAAGCCACTTCACTCAACTCAAAAGAGTTCTTCAATATATCACAAGACTATCAGTTATTGGCCAATATAAGATTTAAAATGTAAAAGATTTAAAAGCAATATAATATACATCCATGATTATTTTCACAATATTTCGGCAGTTTCAGAATTGGAGTTTTTGTGAATTATTTCTCTGGGAGTGTATCTGTTAACAAAATAATAGTAATTGTTAACGAGACTGAGACTAAGCGGTCTACAGCCATGCTAGCGGCTCTTTGAGGCTGCACTTACAGTAGCCCGGCCCAGCGGTGCTTCGATGTAATGCTAGCATCAGCTTGCTAACATGTGCACATTGTTAATGTTAACATGCTGATGTGTAGCAGGTTCAATGTTTAACATGTTCACCATTTTAGTGTGGCATATTAGCATGCAAACATTTGCTAATTAGCAAAATAAATCATAGCTGAGGTTGAATGCATTGGATTTAAGAAAAAATGACTAGAAAAAGTTATGAGATCACTTAAGTTATTATAATTCACCCTGAAGGGAACATGAAAGTGTGTACCACATATTATAGAAACCCATCTAATAGTTGTTGAAGTATTTCAGTCAGGACCAAAGTGGTGGACCATCGAGCCATGCTGCGAGCGTGACTAAAAACTACTTGATTATCTTAACCTGTCTGGTCCTCTATTTGCGAGATAAAAATCCACGCCAGTAATGGCACATAAGCAAATATGAATACCATGCGGAAATTTAAATAATTTTAATCTAATTCACAGTATGTTAAATAGTGATTGCTTCAAATATGTATGTGCCATTTATCTAGATGCCACACTTACCCAGAATGCTGAGCTCCAGTTCTCCTATGCCGGGATCTGCCGTCTCTGGCGGGTTATTGACCATGCAGCGGTAGGTACCAGCATCTGATACACGAGTGTCATTAAGGACGATGTCTGCACTCCAGGGAATACCTGCAGATGGTTGACATGAAATAATTGTGGGGTTTTTTTCTGTCTTCAATTTCTAAATTTATCCTTAAAACATTAAAAATGACATTATAAAAATACACATAATTGTTTTAAGTACTGTCCTTTACTAGCAAATAACAAAAAAAAACAACACATCACAATTCAGATCAAATGGTTTCAGTGGTCATACCTGTAAAACCCACCCTGCCAATGAGTGAGGGGTCTTCAATCACCTGTCCATGGTCGTACACAATCACCTGCAAGTGAGAGCCGCCATTAATAAGTAGTTTCAGTAGAAGAATGGTTGAATATGTGCACCGTACTGTCTCATTCCACCAGTTCAGGTCTTTGGAGAGAATTCTGTTGGTCGATTTTAATTAAATATTTTATAACCCCCAAGTTAAAAAGTGTACAGACAGGTCTGATGGGAAGGTGGAGAACAGCTAGCAGATCATTTCCATATATTGTGTTACAGTATATAGTATTATATTCAAGTATAGAGAGAATAACAAAATCTATGGGTTGATACATTTTTTAAATACTGTGAAAAATGGATTGTGTTTGTGACCTTATGAGATGATAACTGCCCTGTTACTGCGTGAACTGGCATGTATTTCCATCAGTATAACATATGTGTATGAATGCAAAGGTGACCCACGAAAAAAACAAAAAACAATATATATATATATATATATATATATATATGGACAGGCTTGTTGTGTTTCATAAAAGGTATTATGTGGATGTTTGCAACATAATCACCAAGGTTTCCCTTTGGAAAAATGGTGTTACTTTTACCAACAGCTGCAGTGAAGTCTGAGTAGTAGAAGTGATTTTAAAAAATACATAAAAAGCAGAAGACAAACAACTTTCAGAAAACACATTGCAGCAGATCCAGTTTTTCAGGACGGTGTGTTTTACCAGCTCGGAGGTTATAATAAAATATATACCTGAAATATCTGATCAAGCCTGACAGAGTGTGTGTGTGTGTTGGTGTAGGATTCAGACCTGTTTTGGGGTGTCAAGACTGGAGAAGGGAGCCAGAGTCCAGATGACGTTGAGTCTGGAGAGGGGGCTGGAGGTGAAGAAGGAGCAGGGCAGCACGACAACGTCCCCCTGAACCACCTTCAGACTGGATTCCCTCATGGTTACCCTGAGCGCAACTGTGTAGATCAACATGATGGGAGAGGACACAAAAAGGTCACAACAGTCACATAATACAGGAGACATTTCATTTAATGAGTTATTTCTTAAATTCCATCATGTTTTATTATAACATCCCTAGTTTCCCTGTTGACGTGCAGACTGCACCGCTCCTCCCCCTCCTCCTTCATTACTGAAATAATGCCCCCCCCCCCCTCCTCTCTGTCATCCCCAGGCCTTTTGTGTGTGTGTGGGAATTCAGCGTGCATATTAGGTTGTTAATTACACTTGACAGATTTGATGGTGAGCCAAACCCATCACTGACTGAGTGGAACAACAACCCACTTCACCAGGACGTGTTCATGAACATACTGTCAGTTCACGACATTGTCTCCATGTAGATCAACAGTTTCTAAAACTACAGTCTCTCAAATCAAGACGCTCAATATGACAAACCTAGACTTTATTTAAAACAAGGGGTGTCATGATATACCGGTATTGACGATACCAGTGACATTTAAAAACTGAAATATTGATACTGTACAGTATCATATTAATAATACACTTATGATAATATCGTCTCATAAACAAACTCTGTCTCCTGCTCCCTGCAAGTCATTTTGTTTCAGTTGACATTGTGTTGATGGCAGATGTAATGTTAAAATGTTCTTTTTGTACACTTTTCGTACGGTCATAGTTACAGACTCTTCACCCCCCGACACTCTTGAGTGTAATTAAATTGCCAAAAAGTGAAAGATTAATTTTTCTGAAAGCATTAATAATATAGTTAAAATTTTCTATAGATATTACGATAATATCGTCATTCTTTTGTCCATGATAATGGTGTAGTGAAAATCTGATTTTGTGACATCCTTAATATGCAATATAAAGAGAGGGCTGCTTTTCATTATTTTTAAAAATGTAATAATTAAGAAATAGGTGCACCAAGTGTTGATGAAGCTCATCAGTCTTATATATGATTAAAGCCCTTTTTGTATACAATCTTCTATTGCTAGTTGGAAAAAAAGTATTTAAATTGTTAATAATCTTTTACAACAGACGCTTTTAGTATGCATGTTGAAAGAATCTGCAACCTCACAGTCAAACATATCTGTCTAAATGCTAAAGAGCTAAATCTTGTCGGCCTACTTTCAACACTATAGTCTCAGTACTGCGGGTCTACACTGAATTCAAAGGGTCTGTCGTCCCTGTATTTCAACAGAATAACGAAATTATAGAAAACTTTTTTTTTTTTTTTTTTACAAAAATCCACATGAAGAATTACAGACAATCTTTGCAGAGCCCTCGGAAACATGAAACTACAGCAGTGTTTACATAAGCACCAATATTTCTCATCTTGTCTTCCTGAATCAGTGTCAAAGCTCGAGAAAGCACACAGGCCTACTCACCACTCTCCAGAGCGGTGAAACACACGCACAGGGTCCAGAGCATCCATCTTCCAGAAGAACCCATAGCTGAGAGGACTCACTGTGAGGCAGCCCTCTCTCCCCATGTACGAGCTGGTGGCCAAAAAAACTAGGCATGCATGATTAATCTATCGAGTGCTGCAACCAGCCCCACCCTCCTGTTTTCACTATATTCTCTTTATTTAGTCTCATCACCTCTCAGTGTCAGTTTGTTTCACTAAAGTTGTCAGATAAGGATTTTTTATTATGTCCTATTAACTGCACATGGCCACACCGACTGCGGTGGGAGTTATACTGGGTCAGCTTGTAGTCTAAGTAGTTGTGACCTATGGACAAAACAAAAATATTGTCATTGCTGCTTTTTGATGGATTCGCATAAAATGCATTAGTTATTCACAACCCACATAAGTCGGTCTGGCATCCAAGTCCTCCAGAGATCCAGATATGTCCAGTTTAGTGCTTTTCACCAATCTAAACCAAATGTCATGTTAAAATTCCAGCCAGTGAACTTATAAAACAGATTTAGTGAGCCCCATATGGGAACATGAGGAAGTGGTCTACTTATGCTATTTATCGAACCAGATTAGCGTTAGAGTTGGAGCAGATCAAGGAAATTATACATCTTTGAAAATGAAAAACGTCTAAAGATTCAAGTTAAAAAAAGAAAAGAAAAAAAAAGGACATGTAACCTTTTCAACGTTTCAAATTTGACCTTTTATTATGTGACCTCATTGAGGTCTGCTGTTTGGACTCCTGTCATCTTTATCTTTTCTTTCTTTAAATTAAATACATTTGACTATGGTGATTTTATTTGCAGCCGATATAAATAAAGGTTATGATAGAACCACTTTCATGTGTTTTGCAGAACCAAATCCAAAACAAGGAAATGTTAATGAATACGGAGGCAGTCTGGAAAATACATGGAGGTTGACTGCAGGCTTAGATCTTTACTTTATGCATTTTAGCGATGCACAAATACTATAATATAATACACTAATATATGGTGTATGAATTATTATTTTGAATAACAAATAACAATTCAGTACATTTATATCTATGTATTAATTTGTGACATTTTGTTTTACCAAGTTAGGAAAGAAATTTCAGTCAAGCCTGAAGTCACATTACACATAAAATGACCAGTTACTTCCACACGTCGAGGAATACAGCTTATTATTAAACTGGTATTGGATCAGTATCTGGTATAGAGTCTAAAAAAAAGTCAGATCAGTGCATCCAAAAGGGAAGCAGGTCAGTTGTTTCTTGGACTCCCAAGTATTAATAAAAATTAAAAACAAAAAAATAAATAAAATCTTTTTTCAGTCATCACACTTTAAGTACCGTTTCTATTAACTGCTTTCATGTGGGCTATTACAATAAAGTCAAATTATAAAAACCCAAACTAAAGAGCATATGCCACAAGATTGACTTCTTCCAATTTATTCAAATAACATCCAGCTCCAGCTTTGTGCGTTTCAGAAGTGAAATACAGAATATTTCAATGGTAAGTGTTTTACTCTGAGACTAAAAAATAAAAACATTCCCACTGAAGAGAGAGAGTTGGCAAAAGCATTGAGTACTTCTTTTAAGAGAGTGTTAAATTCAGGACTGTACAAATTAAATGATGAGGCCTTAGCTCACCACCATATATATATATACAGCACTGTGTTCATCTCACAGTGAAGAATATATACACTGTAGCATCAACCCACAGAAAACACACTAAACATTTCAATTCAGTGTGTGTATATATATGTGTGTGTGTGTGTGTGTAGATCTGGACTCAGTGCGTCTCAAAGTTAACTTACATTTAGCCCCATCCTCAAAAATCACAACCCTTTATTTAAAAGACCGTAACCCACAGGTAGTTGCACTTCCCGTTGTCTTTATCACAGTCACACAAAATCACAAATTTAAGTGTGTAGAAACACACACACACACACACACACACACACACACACAATCTTCAGGATAAATGCTCGCGGGGTGGACATGTAACACTTCCCTTTGTAAAACATTATCAATGTTTTAGTCACATATGACCGTCTCTATTCTAGGATAAATTATACCTAATTCTGGTCTCTCATGAGATGGGGCCACAATAAATAGAGAATGAGTGAGAGAGAGTGAGAGCGAGAAGAGAGAGACAGAGAGACAGAGACACAGACAGAGAGACAGAGAGAGAGACAGACAGAGAGACAGAGAGACAGACAGAGAGACAGAGAGACAGACAGACAGGTAAGCGGAGTGAGTTCTGCCTCTTCCCCTTAAGGATAACTGGGAGTGACCTCGTGGCAGGCCGGGCCAATCACAGGAGGATTCAGACCGGCTTAAACCAATCAGATGACTTTAGTGAGAGGCTCTGCCTGTTGTTTCAGTTTAACAACAGTACAGTACAATCACAACAGCATGGTGACGGGTTTCTCCAGGAACTTTCGGAACTCTGCAAGCCACTGCGCACCGACTGCTCCGTCTACCACCCGGTGGTCGCAGCTAAGCGTCACCGACATCATGCTGGCTACGTCGAACCTGCAAAACCCAAACGCACGCTGCATCAGATTCAAATCCAGAAAAGCAGCATGTCCAACTTGTTATAGTGTTGTAGTCATGACACTGACCCTTTCTCATTATCAGCAGGCATCAGCCGTTTCTCTGAGCCCCCGACGGCGAGGATACAGGCCTGAGGGGGGTTGATTATGGCGGAGAAGTTCTTGATGCCGAACATCCCCAAATTAGAGATTGTGAATGTACCTCCCTGGTGGAAAAAAAACACTCATTGAACAGGAACGTTTCAATTTGCTGGTTCAAAGCTGCACCAAACTAATCACCCCACACCCCAAACTCCTGAAATTGAAAAACAACATGTACCAACAGATTTGGATTATGTGTTGTACCTGGAACTCGTGTGGCTGCAGTTTGCCTTCTCTCGCTTTGGCAGCGAGAGCAGAAACGTCGGAGCTGATGGCAGCCAGTCCTTTGGTGTGGGCGTTAAACACTATGGGCGTGATGAGACCGTTGGCTGTGCTCACTGCTACACTCAGGTCCACCACATGATTCCTGGAAACATTTAAGTAAGTCAATACTGATGACAGCACAGAAATTTGGTCAACGTGACTTCGTTTCTAAACTGAGAAGAGTTGGAAAAATGGAATTCACGCCCCCTACTGGAAAAACTCACAGTATTATTGTAATCTGACGATGCTGCTGTTTTTCAAATAAAGTGAGAGTGGAACAATTTCAATGTAAAGTCACTAATGGATGAAGAGTGATGCATCCATTCATGTCATCACTGATATGAGTGACATAATTAAAATTTTGAAGCATTTTGATGTCAGAAGTAAATAACTAAAAACAGGTCGACAAGATGAGAAGACTTTGGCTGATGAAGATGGATGGTTGGCACCGGTGGAAGAAGTATCCAGATCTTTGACTTGAGTAAAAGTAGCAGTACTACAGTGTAAAAATACTCTGTTAAAAGTCCTGCAATTAAAATCTAACTTAAGTAAAAGTATAAAAGTATTAGCATCAACATATACTTAAATTCAGTGGTAATAGAAGTATGCAGATCCTTTACTTAAGGAAAAGTACACACTGTTAAAATCCTCCACTACAAGCAACAATCCTGCATTTTTAAAACCTTAAGTATGTAAGTATTATCATCAAAAACTTATGTTGGAAAAGTAAAAGTACTCATTGTGCAGTAAAATGTTCCCTGTCAGTCCGTTTTTTATCTTTATGACAATGCATTTTCCAGCTGATCCAGGATGGTTTTTAAATACAATTACAGCAAATTAATGAATTTGACCAGGTCATACCTGCAAGCCACAGATTAGTATATCTAGAAATCAAGAAAACATATTTCCTCTTTACAGTTTATTTAACATGCGTTAGATTGGATACAGCAGTTTATGTGTGTTTACTCACTGGCGGATGACCGTGTCCATCCAGGAGGAGTTGCACTCAGGAACCTTGAGGCAGGCCAGAGCGCTGGCTTTGATGATGAAGTCATTCACACTAAGCTTGATATTCTGGGCTTTCACCTCCTGCAGAGAGGAGACAAGGTTGTTTAAGAGACACAGGAAATAATTATTTCAGACATTCTGTTGTTGTTACACAACTATTCAAAAGCACAAACTCACAGCATTGAGGTCTTTTCGAAGCTCGATCACTTGGTCCATGTTGACATCTACAGACAGATAATAGTGGGGGATTGTTTGCTTGGACTGCATCAACCTCTGAGCGATGACCTGCAGGAGAGACACATATGTGCACTTCAGCTTTGAACCATCATTCATCTTGGACACAGATAGTGTGTTAGTTGTGCCTGTGTTGGTAAATGTGGGAGTGTCTGTTTTCAGTAGGGCTGCAACTAACGATTATTGTCATTATCGATTCTGCGGATTATTTCCTTGATTAATCGATTATCAAAATAGTTAGTGATTGCTTTTCCTGTAGATCAACTAATGGATTTGTCGAGTTATCGCTGCAGCTCTAGACTCCAGGACAAAATGTGGAAGCACATGTCAGAGATAACAGGGCTACACTGTGAAAGCCCCTCAGTACACATACAGTACACCTGACTGCCATCAGAGGAGTTTGAGCAGCAGAGGAAGTGGACCACTAAAAGTCAGGTGTGCGTTTGCTCTCACCTTGCGGATGTTGCTGATAGGGATGTCTGTGAAGGTCCCAGCCGGCGCAGCAGGAGCTGCCGAAGGTGCAGCAGCAGCTGGAGCTGCAGCGGGAGCAGCAGCTACGGCCTGCCAACGGAAATTATTTAATTTGCATATAAAGAAATTACAACAAAAAAAAAGTATTTTGCCAGTGTTGATGACTTGAAGACCAAAACCTTTTAGCCAATTGTAATTTAACAAATCAGGACCAAAACAAACTTCCAAATTAAATAAAACCTTTAGATATGTGTAAAAATAAAAATAACTGAAAAGGTTTTTCACTTATTTCACACAGCTCAAGATCTACAAATTGCTAATTTTTTCCAACTAGAATCCAAACACCAAAGAAATTCAAGAATATAAAAACTGAAGAAAACTACTGCCATTTTTGCTTCATGAATAACATGATTAATTAATTAAACACCAAATCATTTCAGCACATTCTTACATACATACATATGCTTATACTCAAATTCATATAAAAACTAAATAAAGTAAATTGAAGTTGTTCCATATAATTACACAGGATTAAACGTGCATTGCTTGTGGATACAGAATAAAGTTCGAGTTTCACTTACAGGTGCAGCCTTTGGTGGAACAAAGCTGTCAATATCTTTCCTGGTGATGCGTGCATCAGGACCAGAGCCTGAACAGAAAACAATGTACAGTATATAAAATATTTCACATTTCTTTCTAGCTTTGTATTTAAATGCTTAATGTTCTAGCAATACAGATCTTAGCAACTTCCTGCATCTTGGTTACTTACCGCTGACCTGTGTAAGGTCAATTCCTTTCTCAGCAGCGAGTTTCTTGGCTAGAGGGCTGGCAAACACACGACCCTTCCTGGCTGCTGCTGGGGCAGCAGCTGCAGGGGCAAGACTGGGTGCTGCAGCAGCCGGAGCTGCAGCCTAAAACATAAACATTAATGCTCACAAATCAGTCATACCTGTACAAGCTATCTTAAATCTAAAATAAGATGCATGCGTGTCTCACCGCTGCTGGTGCTGGAGGTGGAGGTGGTGTGGAAACCTCCGCCACTCCGGTCTCTACATAATCCTTGAAGGCAGCAATGTCACTTTCTCTCTCCACAATGATGCAGAGCGGCATTCCCAGGGGAACATCCCGAGTTCCCTCTGGCACCATGATTTTGGCCAAATATCCCTCCTCCTGCACCTCGAAGCCTACACACACACAAACACATTTCAGGTTGAGCAAGGTGAGCTTTTCCTGTCTGTAATTCAGGATACAAGAAAGTTGTTACAGTGATAGTTTCAGATATAGGACACCCACATCACACATGGCAAGATACAATGAAAACAAGATGTTAACTAAAACTGCAATGCTCTGTAGTGCACACACTATAGTGCAAATATGTCAGAACTGAAGTGTCAGTTTGGGTTTACCGATAGTCGCCTTGTCAGTCTCGATCTCAGCCAGCAGATCTCCTTCACTCAGCTTCTCTCCCACCTTCTTCTCCCAGCGTTGCACTGTTCCCATCGTCATGGTGGGAGAGAGGGCAGGAAGTGTGATCTGTAACACACACAACACACACACACACTTGAGCAACAGGAGAAATTATGTAACAGCAATCTGGCTCAGGTAATTTAGCTTCTGATCATGTTCTGTCTGATTAAATTATAAAACCTTTCCAAATACAACTTAATACAAATGTGGTTTTGTCCTGACTGCAAAAATAAATAATGTGAATCTCTGGTTGAAAGTCAATATGAAAAAAAACGTGACAACATAACTTCAGTAAAAAAACAGAGTCTATCAGAGAGCAGCAGTTTTATTTGATTTCTTTAAAACTGACAAAATCTTCAGTCATAAAGAAACTATAAACATTTTTTATTCGACTAAAACGTCTTTCAATGATCTCGTCACATCCAGACCATCAGACTGAACAACCCAGATAAAACTTACTGCGACTGAACATTCTCTACACAACTCTACGCCCGGCTGTACTTAATTGTTGATGCAAGAACAGGGCTACCTTCATGTGTGTTGGGTAAGAGCTGCCAGGGGCTGCAGGCGGAGCAGCAGCAGCCGGAGGAGTGGAGGCAACTGGTGAAGGACCGGCTGCTTGAATTGACTCCAACGTTACGTCCTTAAAGGCTGCGATGAGGTCAGGGCTGCAGCGGAAAATATACACACAAATATTAGAGATGCATTTACAAAAAGCACAAGAACATATAGACTAAAAGACCAAATTACTGTGTGACACGTTGAGATAATTGTTTTATGTGTAAGGCAACTTCAGGCTTTACTTAAACATTGCTTTCCTAACTCTGTATTGGGTGCGATTTTCTCGTATTCATCACTGTAAAAGTAGTCTGTCTGACTCACCGGATGTAGACTGTGGCTATAAGCCATGCCATTGTATTCTCCTTTACTTCCACTATCTGCGCTATCCATTTTGCAAAGGCACCATCGCTGCAGCCTGTGCTTAGCACCGCCCAAGACAATTGTGATTGGTTTAAAGAAATACAAACAAGCCACGAGTGTTTTTCCCCGATAGCAAAATGATAATAAGTGGAGCCAGATCTATTTTCACAGCGCTGACGGGCTTTGCGAAACTACTGGAAAAGCAATAAGGGACTGACAGCAGAGTTGTGAATCCAATGGTTTCAAATTTAGGAGAGCACTACTACAGAGTAATTTGAATCAGACACCTATTTTACTCTGTTAACACTTTGCTATAGGGGGTCACCTTGGTTTTCAGCCTTTATTTTATGTCGTCAAAAGGACAGAAACGTACCTATCAACCGTGATGCAGATTACAGCTCCGATGTTGACATCTCTGGTCCCTTCAGGAACCAGAATCTTTGCAAGATAGCACTCCTCCAGCATCTCAAAACCTACAGTAGCCTTGTCAGTCTCCACCTACAGAGATAGGAACATTTTTAAAAGTGCAGAGTGACAACTTCTTATAATAATAATAATAATAATAATAATAATAATAATAATAATAATAATAATATAGGAACACACACACTAACCTCAGCTATAAGTTCGCCCTCACTGATTTTTTCTCCCTCCTTCTTCTCCCAGCGAGCGATCGTTCCTGTCTGCATGGTGGGTGACAGTGCAGGAAGCTCCACCTGATAAACACAAATCACATTCCAGGTGTTCAAGAAATAATAAGTCATTAGGAAGCACCATATTTAACCTGATGGCTAACCAAATGTCAAAGAAAAATTAATTAAAGAATGACAAATACATTTTAACTTTACAGTATCCTCACTGGGGCTTCATGATAGGGCATAGCACATACTGGCAACTGTCAGCATCATCACCTCATTCCCTCTCTCAATAGTTGACCCGCATACATCTGCATTTCATCATATCTGTTTTGTTTTTTTTGTGTGAATTTTCAAGGTCATATAACATCTGATCTGATAGCAGATAAACTAGAGTGCTACCTGTAAAGAAACAGATATAGCCTTGCAGAGGAGGTCCCAAACAGATCTACATAAATCAATTAGTTTCAATTTTCCAGCTGTGAGAAGTTCCTCCAATTAGTTTTCACATCAAGAGCAAACTCAAAAATCAAGTGTTTTTAATATGAATACTGACTTTAATGTTGTCACTTTCCCCAAGTGACCACACTACATACTCAAAACCACACTACATACTCAAAACCTGCTTAAAGTGAGTATGATGTATGGAGAGGATCAGCACGAGACAAGCCACAGGTCAAAATGACATCTACAGCATGAACTAAATATGTTCTGTTTACATGCATGGTGGTGTGCCAATCACAAACTGGATTTGGGTTGCATTTTGAGAAAGTGAGGAATGTGAAAATCGGTGTATTTTTTTTTTTTTTTTTTTTTGGGGAAGTGAACCCCAGTGGTGCCCATTCAATCACAGCAAGAAAACAAATCTGCCGCACCTAAGGCATTAAATAACGTATGTATAATAATAATAATAATAATAATAATAATAATAATAATGTATAACACATATGACATCACCCATGGTGATTTTACTGTCATATGGGGACACACTGAATGCCTATGATTGAATACATGCGATGGCTCAAATGCCAATGTACCAACCCAATGGTGTCACCTACCTAATGGCCTATTAAATGAATGTGTAGGTATAGCTAAGACACACTGTGTTTGCAGAATTGACTTTACAGTTTAAAACTCGTGCAGCAGCTGGTTTTAACCTTTAAAGCAGCGACATAATGAGCTTGGTACATCACAGCGCTATCCATCTTATGCTAGCTCGGGAGGTCATGCTAGCAGTAAGTGAACGTTGGTGCTATAGCAACCGGACAGCCGTTGGGTCCGGTAACGTTACCTTCTGGTGCGGCGGCAGGCTGTAGAAACGCAGGCTCTGACGGCTGCCTGTCAGCGGGGGACACCGCAGCAGAGCCACTCTGTGGCTGAAGCTGGACCCCAAACACACGGTCCGGGACCCCGCTCCACAGTGAAGCCGCCTCAGAGAAACGGTTCCGGGCACGGAGCGGGAGCTGGGTGTAGCAGGCCCGCCCGGGAGGGCACGGGGACAGCGGAGCCCGGCGGACGGCCTGAGCCGCAGGATTAGACGAAGCATCTCGCAGCAGTTGAAACACTATATAGAGCTGTTGAATAATGTATTTATCTTACACCGGCATCAGATTTATGGGTGTCTCTTAGCCTCGAGAACCGGACCGTGTTTAGCTACTCCTCACTTTCTAATGACCTCCTCCAGTCCAAAACACAACGCTTTACGGCTCCCCTCCTTGTCCTGCCGTAGCTTTGAGAGGTGTCGTAAAAGGTGTCCGTTTCGATTTCAATCCCCGAATAGAAAATAAAAACCACCATTATGAATAGAACTAAAAACGTAATCAAAGTTAGATTAAATAAAAATAATAATAAAACATTTATCCAAAGACTGGTGGTTCAAACTAGAAGCTCTACTCAAGAGCTAAAAGGTTATATTTTACTGCAATTATATCCGCGTCCACACGATGGCAGTGAAATAATTCAATGGGCTTTATTGGCATGACATTTGAAAAAAATAAAGTGAATAAAGATATTAGTTAAAAGATAATGTACAAGGAAATAAAAGAATGTCTATAAGTAATATAAGTTATCAATATAGTTTTGGTAAAATGTCAATGTAATTTAACTTTAACAATGCAGGACAAAAAAAACAAGTGTTAATCTACTGATAATATCATAAAGACTGGACAGTGACAGTACACATTTGTGCTGAAACTATAAGCCGATGTATCTATTCGTTGATCTTGGATAATTTGTTGAATTATCTGGTTCTAGCTTTTCAAATGTGACTATTTGTTGATTTCTTTCGTCTTCTACAATCATCAACTGCATACTTTGGAGCTGGGGAGTTGTAATGTTGGTCGGACAAAATAAGACATTTGAAAAGATAAACTTGGCTTTGAAAAATTGTGACATTTTAAATAATTTCTTAACATTTGACCAAACGATGAATCGAACATATCTGTTAGTTTCAGCCCTAATGAAATCTGTTAGCTTGTTCCAGCTGTTCATTGAAACAGTATGTGTACTATAAAAACCAAAGACTGCATGTTTTTATGGAGGCACCATTTTATCAAATGGTAATATTCTAGACGCCTTATGCATAATTTCATACACATTGTCCCCAATTCAGCCTGACATATTTTGTATTTTAGGAAACATAGCAAGAATTTCAAATAAAGTCCTGTGTGTTTTGAAATGTGATGAGTGAGGATTAAGTGGCCAACACCCTGATCTATCCAAACTGACATGAAATAAAGAAATACATTTTTAAAAGGCAGCAGAGAGATGGGAGTTTTTCATCTATGGTGAAATACTCCAAAGTGTAGACGAAAATGTAGAGGTATGTGAATTTTTAAAGGCATAAATAAAGTGGTGAACTGGCAAAAAATGTTCATCTATAGCCATGTATAACCCCTCTGTCTCCCAAACACAATAAAAACCAGAACATCTTTTCAAAAACAAAACTTAGGTTTTATTTCAACATATCTGTATCTAACATTCAACAAAGGTCCTTTTTATTTTTAACAGACTGTATCCACATTGTGTGAAATATTTCAGTAAACAAAACAAATGCTAAATAACCATCTCACCAGCAAATTGTACATTTTACAGTAAAGGCAGGTATGGCATTCAAACAGGCCTTATTTCAAAGTAGACTGATGCATATTTCAGTTGGCTTGTTAATGAAGGCAAACACATTGATCCCAAATGGGAAGATAGAAGCAGAATCACACACACACACACACACACAGACACAGACACACACACACACACACAGACACACACACACACACACACACACACACCATAAATAGTGGGGTGGTCCATTGTTCCAGGACACACAGTCTGCTTTAAATCTCTGATGTCAAATTCACATCTACAGCATCTTTTTAACAGAAGCAGACACATTCTCATCTCACAGGAATCTCTCTTTAAACAAATAATATTCACAAACTTAAAAAAATGTAAGGACATAGTGAAAATAATGTTACACAAATGTATAAAACAATTTCATAAAGTAAACAAAACAACAGTGCTGTTCATCTGCATTTATACATGAACATCAACATCCCAGCATCATTTCTCTTTCACTGACAGCAGTTCAGTTTGAACATTTCTGTTTACATGCAAACTGGAGAGCTACAGACTGACATTTAAACCCACATCTGGATTAAGGTCCTATTTAGTAAAACTGATCAAACTGAAATAAATTCAGGTGTTTTTTTTGTTATTGTTTTAGTTGTTGGAATACATTCATCTCCAAATGAGCGTCACCCTCCTTCTTTTTGTGTTTTCTGCTATATTTAATTAACACTAAACATAATAATCACAATAGAAGCTGGTATCTGGGCAGTGTATTTGTTAGCACTAGCTTTGAATGTCAACAAGCCCTGTGCAGCACTAAAAAAAAGTTTGTCTGACTTTTTCGGTCCATGTAACATTTCTATTACAAAAGTGGTATTCTTTTCTCACCCAGAAAATGTTTCCCCTATTTCTTGCTATGGTAGATAATACTGTATTTTCACTTTACATTCCCAATCAAGAATGAAATGTACCTGGACAATACATATTTCTAACAGGTAATACGGTTTGTTATAAAGACTGCATTTCTGCACAAGGAATGAAAAGTGATACTGAATACTTAAAAATATGACTTTATACATTTTTTTCCAATTCCTCAATACAGTACAAATTGTGGTTTAGAAACAGTTAATTAAAATGATATTTCTGTGCACTTTGTGTGCAGCTTTGATACTACAGTTACAGCCTGGCAATAACAAGTGCATGATGGAATTGGCTTTTGTCTGTAAGGCACTGAGTTTTACGATATTCTAGACATCAGCTACAGATTTTTCCAGAGCTGGTAGGGCTATTAGTGTGCTTTAGTACCAGCTGATCAACCCAAATCTCTAGTCTTACAGTATTTCGCTAATGATTTGAATCTCATAAGTGTCCACTTGTCCTCTGTTGAACAGTTGTCTCGATGTGCCTCTAGGATCAGAGTTGTTCAGGAGCAAACACAAAGTGTCATGGCTGCTCAGCTTGCACCTACAATGGCCTAAGACACAAAAGATGAAGCGTTGCTTACCCTGAGAGTCAGGAAATGAAAGAGAGAGATACAGAATCAACATGCTGTACCTTTCTTCACCGCGGTCTTCTTCTACCCAGGCCACTATTTTTCCTTCCCAGCCTGGAATGATAGCTCCATCCAGGAATACCTGTACACAGACATAAGGAGACACACTCTGCATGTACTCTGCTCTTGTCTTATAATTATACTCACATGCCAAATGTATGTTGGAATGCATTTTTGCGCATATCATAGAGTATAGATTTCATCCTCCATCTTTTAAAGGAATAGTTTGGATGTTTTGAAGTGGGGTTGCATGAGGTACTTATCCATAGTCGATGTATTACCAACAGTAATCATTAATTAGTTTAGATTCACCAAAGTCACACAACATCACAAAAAAACGAACAATTCAATGCAGTGTTAGACCGGCAACTCCGGCAACAAAGATAGCATACAGTAGATAACGGCTTCAGTTCTCCCTCAGAAACGGCTGTCTCATGGCAAGGTAAAGCTCAGAAAATACTCTAAATATAGCGTACACTTAAACTCGTTTTTTTTAGGTGGCTAAATTAAGTTTTGCTGCTGCTTCCGTCCACAGCAGTACATTGATTAGCTTCCGTCCCCATACTCCCGACTGCATGTGTGAAAGGGACTTCAGAGCGTAGCAGACAACCGGCTAGTGCTTAGTGTTTCAAATACAGTTTTACAGAGTTTTCATTCTGACCAGGGTACACCAAGTTTACTATAACTGTTTTATTATCTATTTATTTCCAAGTCTTCTCTCACCTCTTCTTTCACAGTGCCAAACTCAGGATCCAGGGCCTTGAAGTGGTACCTGTAGTTTCCCTCTCGATCCACAGCTGCCTTGACATCCTTTAGAGTCACCTCGCCCAACCTGTACAATGTGTCAAAGAGACTCACTCATCTCGTCAGCTTGAGACATTCTACATTTTTTTGTTTGATTTATTTTCTAACCAGCCAACCAGCCTAAATGTATGTGTTAGGATTATTAGCGTCACTGCTGTCAGGCAAGCAATGGTGTCTGTGGCAAAATTGACTATTTTAGGTGAATTAAGCAAAAGACTGCAACAGATTTAAGTGTTTCGGAAAGGAAACACTTAATACACACACACTCACCTTTTCGGTATATTGATCATGGAGGGTGTTGGAGATTTTCCAGTAAAATAAAGAATTTTAGTGGAGGCAGAAGACCCACTGTTGGATTGACAAACCTCTGTAATGAATAACAGAAACATAGTTAGTAAAATCTTAAATATGCATGCACGTGTATTTGAGGGGTACATGTTTGGAACAACTTACTTGTGCAAGGCCAGGTGTCAGAGTCTGTGTGTTGGCCTTTGCGTCTCGGAGACTTCCCCCTTCCCTGCAGTATCAGCATAAATGTTGACAGCCTTTCATGATTTTAAATCTACATTTTGCCAAAAGTAACACAAACTAATACAATTTTACAGTAAAAAAAAAAAAAAAAAACGATTTTAAAGCATTCCCCTTTTTTGATGCTCACTCAATTACACAGTCAAATCAGATTTTAAAGTGGCCATCGACTGACAGTTTAACGAGTCAGTGGTTTATGCGTGTGCTCGTACCCTGTTTGTATGCAGAACATGCAGTCTGTCGATGAGTGATACTATGCCCTGCTCCAGGGTGTCCAGTGTGTGGTGCTGCGGGTCGTGGTCTCTGAAGTTGTTTCTCAAACTCCTGAGTGAATCTCTGAGCAGCTGAACCTCCTCTGCCTGCTAACAGAGCACAAACACAAAAAGCTAATTTTAGTGACAACAGCTGCATCCACAGTTAAAGCCTTACACTGCTATTTCTTGTGTACGTTAAGCAAGTTTTGTTCTACAAAAACTGTATTTTGAAAGCGACTGTCTTCCAGGTAGTATAAGCATTTCTTTAAATTACAATTCATGAAAGGTAGAATGGGGGTTCTTGTGTTTCCTTTTTCAAATTATCAAATTATATTATGTTGTCTAAATACTGCAAGAGAATGCGAGCATATAGCCCACTACCTGAACAGCCTTATCAAAAGAAATAATACTTACGTCTGACATAGAGGGAGCTGGATTTCCAGCGTAAGAATATCCGTTGTTTTCTGTGCCAAGGGGAATCTGAGAATAGAGTCAGCTGTGTAATTTATATCTGAATTGATGACTGCCTGCAGCAGACTGAATATGAAACATAAAACTTAACTGTTTATTAAGAATGTTAATGCAGAAAGTCAGTAAAGAAAAGTACCTGCATGCAGTTTTTATGCTCCAACTCTCTTTGCAATTCACTCTGCCAAAGAAATGCACAATTAGAAATTAAAACACACACCTTTACAAACCTTCTAGATCCTAAAACTTAAACTATATCTAGTCCACGCCTCGATAGATTGAAGTGAGTAGTTTATTAAATAAATGAAGAGGAGCCGTGTAAATTTACACACCCACATTAAAGTACGGTTTAGTATGAATTTGCTGACAAACGCTCAAGTACCTTTGAAGGGCATTTAAAAAAGTGAGTTAACGATTCATTTTGGTCTGACATTTCCACACTATGCATTGAGCTTGACCTTTAAAAATCTAAAACTGTCTCAACATACCTGCTTTATTTTACTTTCTTCGAGCTTGTGTTTGAGTTGCTGCAGTAGTCTGTCCTTCTGTCCTAATTCCTTCTGCACCCAGATAACCAAAGTGAAAAGGTGGGGTTCATCAGTTAATACAAACTCAATAAACAGATGCTGTGTAACATAAAGTCAGGACCATTAAACTAAGTTACAGCCAACCATTAAAAGACAGGGACTGGAAAACCTCACCTTGCATTCGCCCCACAGCCTGTTACATTCCTCCAGCTTCCACTGTTGCTCGGCCTATAACGCATTATTAATAGAACATATATACAGTATATAAACACACACTACCTACCAAACACTGTTGTGTAAACTATTTTTAACGTAGTGTTTTTTTAAAAAATTTGACATTCACTTTAATATAATTAAATAGATTGCGTACGTTCTGGCTGTTGAGTTCATCCTTCGTCATGCTGGCTCTGAGAAGCTCTTGCTTCATCTGCAGTATCGATGCCTCCTGAGTGCACAGCCTCTGCTGCTGGGCGTCCTGCACATGTATAAAACCAACAGAAAGCCAACAGCTTAACCAGCAACCAAAGTTCTATTCAACTGGGTCATAAGATTATTAACTGCAGATCTCGCATGTCTTACCTTGACTCCCTGCAGGTTTCTCATATCCTGCTTACAGCGCAACAGTTCCCTCTAAAGCAAACAGCAAACAACAGACTCTGAATTAAATATTAATCGCATTCCAGAAGTGTATTCTCTCAGTAATAATAATAAGTTTGTCCTAACAAAAGAAGAAAAGCACATACCAACAGTTTGAAAAGAAAACAAATGATACCATTATTTACCTTCAGCTGCTGAGCCTCCTCCATGCTCTGATCCAAGCGACTGCGAATGACAACCTGGAAAGAGAGAGAAAAGGGGAATGTGTGTAAGAACAACAATGGACCGAGAAAGACGGGAAACTGATACCCGTGTCACCCTCTGACACACACAGAACCATGAACACACACACAAACCCACAGTAAAGAAAAAGAAATGTGATCTGTGCCGAACACAAAGAGCTGGTGAGACAAAGCAAAGAAGAGTGTGGCACGGAAAAGTGAGAGAGCGGAGAAGGCAGAACATGAAATCAAGATTAAAAATAAAAGGAATGAAACATTTTTAATAAAAGAAGAGACTCTCACTACCAGTTGCTGTTCAGCATTGCCTTGGTCCAAACTCAAAGAGACATCCTGCTCATCCTCAGGCAGCGAACCATGCAGTAGCAGGGCCTTAAAAACACAAAGGGTATAACATGTGACACAGTTTGTACATTGGAGTGAGGTCGCTGTGTTTAGAAAGCTCTCACCAGTTAAAGCTGTAGCTGGTAGGTTGTCTGATGCATAATAATAATAAGCACAGCATTCAATTAGCCTAAAAATGTTGTGTTAGAAATGTCACGGTAGCCCATCAGATCAGGTTCAAAGTATGGCCATTTAATTGAACTGTGACCATGCATTCTGCAGTGCACTATTCCATCACATGTACAGAACATTTTCCCACCCCATTAAAAAGGAATTCAGTAAAATGACAACCCTCTGCATGCACAGTGCATCCTCTCATCACATGTGCAGCCAACACTACTGCACTGTCTGACTACATGCTCTCATGTAAGGTTTGATTATATTACTAGAGTGACTATATTTAATATTTTTATGATATTTCAGTGAACCAGCAGATAGTAGCCTAAAGCAGAGTACAAAGTTTATAACTTGTAACCACCTTCTGCTGTTGACATGTGGGATGTAGCTTGATTGAGCATGCTAATTGAGGAGTTTTAATTGATCTATTTTCATAGAATTTTTTTATTGTTAAACATTTTTTTGAGAAGTTAGTTGTTCACTTTGAACCCGAAGTTTGTACACAGCCCACATTGTTCGCTAAAATTCTCAGAGGGCCTAACTCACCACATGGCACATTTCACATTGAATCTATTTGACAAATTAATGGATTATGTCTGCTTATGATATGATAAAGGGTTTGTTTCTATCTGCATATTACATGGTAAATACAGCCCCAGCAGAAAGTGCCAATATTTCCATTTTATTCCTGTCATTTCCTGTTAATTCCCGTTAATTTCCATAAATTCCCGTTAATTCCCATGGAAGGTTTCCATATTCATATTCTTAGAATTTTGCAACCCTAGGATTGGTGGTGTTTATTTACCAGCTTTACATCCAATATCTTCATAGAAAATAAAATAAAATACAGACTATGCACTTAAACTAACTAAATATGGAATTCAACAAAAAACGCTCAAAAGGACAACAATCTGTATTTATATAAACAGAGAATTATCACAATCAAACGAGAGTATGCATGTACCTGTAGAGCAGACACCATTTTACGTGTCTCCTGCACCTCCTTCTCCAAAGTTTCACTGAGGGTATCCTCCAACGCCGTCTCTGCTACAACATGAAATGACTCAGCTAGACACACACAACACACAGTGTTAACACATGTCTAACCATAATCTTGATTTTACTTATCCAATGACATGACCCTCACCACTGCTCTCCTGTTGTTGACGCTCTTCTTGCTGTCTGTCTGAGTGGCTGCTGGCTGGAGTTCTTGGAGATGACAGCGGACTCACGGGGCTGAAGCTCAAAGAGGACAAAATAGAGATTAATCAATTTATTCACGAGAAACATGGCCGTGTTCACGTAAACGCTTATTTACACGCCGTGTAAATAAAGTATACTATGTGCTACTACATACTACTTTAACCTGGCTGGGTGAAATCTGCATTTGTTGTAATATATCTGTAGTAATGTAGTATATACATTTGTAAGTAATGATCTCTCTACATAATACATGTCCTACTGAAGCCCTGCCTGCGCTCTCACTCAATAGTGACATGAAACAAAGATATTCATCGAAATCAAAATGACAGATAAATGAATCGAAACTGTTAAACATACAGTGTATCTTTGACTCTTTAACTAATGTTCCTTTTGTTGAAATTCTGACGAAATATCTGGACGGAGGGCTTGTAGGAGACGAGAGGAAATTGGACAGACCGAAAAAAGTAACATGAGAATGACGCATATAGTCTAAAATCCAAACTAGCCAAGAGGAGCCCTTAATCCTTGCATGCTCTTTGCAAATCAAAGCATTTACAAACTGCACAGTACATACAGTCACTTTTCACATTGAATTGTAGCACTGTAGTTGATAGTTATAGAAAAAGAAGCATAAACTCACACACGGGCACATGAATCCACACCCATACGGCATCACAGTGTCTGCTCTTACCATTTAATCTGCGTCCCCCCCATAGCGGGCTACAAGTGGGATAATTGTGCATAATACTTCCAAGTATCCCCGAGCCTAAGTTCCACCCTGCATGTGGGTCTCTGGCATCACCATCTCTCCAAACTCATGACACTTTGTGATTCTCCTCACTGCCACACACCCCGCCCCTCGCCCTCCAGCTAGCTGTCATGACAACCAAAACAGCAGACGCTGCTTAGCATCTCTCACTTGATTAAGCTACTAATGTGATTGCAGCATCAAGTCGTTATAGCTCTGTCGAACCTGTCTGTCCAAACTAAACTGCATCACCATTCTACAAATGATCCATGCACGCACTTCTCTTTCTATCATTATAAACAGATACACACATACATGCCCACACTATGCATAAAACACACATATGATGGTTTAAAAAGAGCACAACAGAGCATAACTTGACATGTGACCGGAGAAGATAAAGACTAGTTGTTTCTTTTTTTCATCATCTGCCCGTGGTTTACACAGAAGTTTATAAACTACCACACACACACACACACACACACACACACACACACACACACACACACTGAACTGTACAGTATAAATAGCAACACGGTGGAGTTTGTTTTCTCCCAAACAATAAGCTGCACAGTCTTGTGTAAAAAAAAACACTGATAAAAATATCTATTTTTTGTTTGTTTTTTAAGTAGAAAGAGCAAATTTAATTCCATGATCATTTCACTTGTCCTTAGGCAACCAAACTGCAGCAACCTCCTCAATGAATTTAGGCCAGTAATGACTGCATGCTTTTAGTATGGTTTTAGTTTTATAATTTCTTTAGCCTATCATCACAGCCCTGCGTTATTCAAAATGACATAATCTCAAAACATGATCCAACCTTTGAGTGTCAGGAGATCATACAAATGCTTTTGACATTATTTGTGTGCATCAGAAAATGAGGACTATAGGAGTTTAAAGAATAGAAAAAGGGAAAAGGGAAAGAATGGGTAGATGAGTTTTCTTGGCAAGGTTGGCTAATGATGTCCCGTATCCATCTACATTTTGGTCGCACTGGAGGGGAAGCTGGCTTTTTGGGGTCATATCCCATCACCCATTTGCCCCTCTACACTTGCATACACACGCACACTTACACACACACAAGAATCCTACACCACAGACTGCCAACATCCTAGGATCGAATCGTTGCTTTTCTTTTAAACTGTACTTGATGCATGTTTTGCCCTGAAGTGTTAATCCTTTTATGTCACCCAATGTATTATGTTCTGTCTTGTCTTGTCTCACATGCATTCCCTTGTTTCACTGAAAAAAAAAAGAGGACTATCTTTGTCCTTCAGCAAACAGGTTTCTAACTTTACACGTTGCATTTGAAAGCACTAAGAGGCTTGTTGTCTACTTTTCCTCTAAAGATATGATGTTCATCTGAATCAAATCGGCCTTTTACAGGGACAGACTAAAAAAAAACAGACAATGTATGCATGTAGGCTGTTGTGTCTGACAGATAAGGTAAGGTACAGTAAGTGTATTTGCTATAGACCAGCAGATTACCTGCTAGACTGAGGATTGTCCGCCTCATCCGGAGCTCCTTTTTCATACTGCTCAACTAGTGCACGAACACATACACTCTTATCCACATCCAACCCCCAGCCACTGAGAGATGACAGACAAAGCAGAGGTTATTCATTTGTAAATAAGAAATGGCATATAGTTTGGTAACAGATATAGAGAGACTTAAAGTCTTATGTCAGCAGTTGTGCGGATGGTATTTTGTTGATCTGTTTGTCCACCAGAGGACAGCAAAGACTAAACAAGTATCTAACAAATTATTGCTGTGTCAGAGAACATTTGGATATTACAGAAAGACATTGATAGGGGTTTGTGCTTATGTTTACGATTATTGCTGCCAGCATACCTGTGGATGCGAATGGCACGTGCAGGCTGGGAGGCATCCAGTCGCGCTGATGCCAGTGCAGCAGCGGCACTTTGTGCAAGTGCGATGGTGGAGAGTGGGTAGTGGCTGGTAGAGCTTCTTGTCAAACTCCTCCCGCTTCCACAAGCAGCCCTGTGATTGGCTGATGGTTTGAAGTGGGCAGCCAGCGCCAGAATTATCCTCATTACAGATTTTAGATTACCATCGACAATATCTGCAGACAGAAAGGCAACATATGTCCTTCAGTAATGACCTAGATATGTACAGTATTTGCAACATATGGCATTAACATAGGATGCCAAGATATCAAATTTCTAACATAAAAATGTACTTAGTGACAGAATACGCTGTGAAACAAAGTTGCCATGAACATGATCATTGTTCTACCTGATGCACATGGAGAAATGTATTTGTCACAATGTAATTCAAACATGATAGAAATCTTCTGGTCATAATATAAAATCAGTAACCGGAAAAAAGATAGGAAAAACCTGCTCTCGAAATGTGATTTACCTCTTGCGGATATGTGTGGCATGCGTATGTGTCGGGAAGAAATGAACTGCAAGACTTGCTCCACATTCTTCCTGCTTTCTTCTTTGTTTTGTGGAGCAACATACACTCCTTCCAGCACTTCCCCAGCTGCCAATTTGAATGAGATTTGAGACAGAAAAAAAAAGAAGAATTAGAATAAAATCGATGATGCACCTACAGGTTAGGCATTTCCATCGATACCAAATGAGCATGACTACAGTTCAGTTCAAGTTTAAATGAATTGTCGGTGATCAGTTCAATGATTTTTAGCTGCGACCAGCTCTGTTGGTTTTTCGGTCCACAAAACGCCACCCTTTGGTGGCCACAGTTTTTGCTTTAGAAGGCTGTAATTTGGCATGAAAGTAAGTCCTGTGATGGGAAGTTGTGTGTGTGTGTGTGTGTGTGTGTGTGTGTGTGTGTGTGTGTGTGTAAATGCATGAAAGCATGGATGCATGCACGTAAGTGGTCAAAGCTATGGCAAAGACTGGTGGAACAATATAATCTGCTCCAAAAACACAAATTTCCTGGGCATTATCAAATTATCAACTAATAGTTCAGCAGTGCAAAAAAAATGTGGCATCAAAAACTGAAGAGCATGAACATTACCAGCATAAGTTTGTGTTTATCTTTGAAATGTGTAGTAACTAAGGTGGATAACTGGTAAATGAATTTGAAATATTTCCTTACTGTAGTATTGAAAGGGTTTGGGCCTTACTAAAAGGAGGACAGGGTTAAAATGCAGAACCCAAAAATGTTTCTCCTGCCTGTAAATTGTTGTTGCATTTCATGCTTATCTTTTTAATATTTAAATCTAAATGACTGCATTTAACAAGCAGAGAGAAGACATTATTTATGCTTATAGAATTAGCAAACTGTTTCACTTAATACAATGAGTTCTTACAGCGGATTACCACAGACTGTCAATTTAAAATCTGACATGCTGTGACAAATAAAGTCACAAGTTGTGCTATGTGAGTATTTTTATATATACATAATACTATTACATATGTAATTTTACAGCTTGCCTGTATGCAGTCACCTGACAATGTTTTTAGCCAAATCTAAAAAAAAACATGCAAAGCTACAAGGGATTTCTTCTTTTGTCAAGTAATGTTAAAGGAAACACATCTCAGGTAGCCCTCACTGAAAGTTGAAACATCTCTAATAAGCATGGAAATAAGGGTTTACTGTTCAGCCAGTTGTGCAAGTACAAACTGGTGACAAATACCAAATGTTTTAACTCTGCACCTATAAATAACCTAATTCATTTAGTTAGAAAAAGTTTCATCCCCTGACACTAAGATTTCCCCCTAATTCTTCCTACAGTATAATGATACTACATGATCAATTTGTGTGTGTAATTTTGCATGTGTGTATTTACCAACTATCTCTATGAGTTGTGTGAGCACCACCCCATCCTGCAGATCATGCCTGAGGTTGGTGATAGGCTTCAGGCCTGGTTTCCTCTTCAGCTGACAGTTCACCCAGGAAACATAGGCTGTCAGCTGCTGCTGCAATACAGATTCAGATACACACAAATCCAATAAACCACAGCGGAACACATACACAAAAACACAGCTTAGAGTGGGGCCAAAAAAAGGCTGAGACCAAGGCATAACAAATGAGTTCCTTTGTTTATTATGTCGGGGCAGGAGAGAGGGGGCAGGGGCAGTCTATTGTCCCCTTGCCTATTAAAATGTACTTTTGTTGTGAAGGTCAATCATAAAATATCGTGGTCAGTCCATAGTTACATGGTTCAGCATTCTTCCCCCGGTATTTGACACGATTACTCCACCTTTACCGGTGCCGTTCAGTCACGTGACAGCCCGTTGTCCGGGATACAATACAAAAAAACGCACCTCGTTTTCAACAGAGAAAAAAAATACTTAATGTAAACTAAATATGTGGTTTGGTTTATTTGTGGCTTTTTAAAGACTAATACTAAAGCTACTTGGTAGACTAATCTTATTTTCTGACAAATATTAAATGTAACGTTATTCCTTGCATTTATGCCAGCTACCTAACAAGCGTTAACTAAATTGCTATTTCGTCCTAAGTAACTTAAACATTAACGTAAACATTAAATAACTTAGTTGGACAAACTGCAGAAAGTTCGTTAGTTCTACCTAGAGTTGTGGCACTTTATTGTTTGGTTGTCTAACTGTTAGATGGTTAGCAAATTCAACCGGCTTCCGCTTGCTAAATTGTCGCTAGCGTAATTTAATTAACATCAGTATTAGTAACGCTAGGTTAACGTTACCTCATTAAAGCCCCCGTGAAGAACCTCATCCAGCAAACTTCCTCTAGAAAGTGAGGCGATCATCTTTCAACTCAAAGACCCATTTAAGCTAGCTAGCTAGCTCCATTGACTCTCACACGACTCGTTTGAAACAACGGACAGACCCCGTTACTAGCTGCTGCTGTACTCCGGCAAACGTCAACAAATAGAGACAATTGACTGATGGGAGGAGACGGCTACCGTTACTCTGGCTGGGAGACCGACGTCAAGTCACCGAACCACACCGACATACACAACTTCCGGTTGCAGGTTTAGAATTAAACTGCTTTTGACGAACACTTCCGGAATTCACAATGCAAGAGTTCAGATCAGTTTGTCTTTGCCTTAAACAATATGTTAACGAAAAAAACTAAGCCTATGTCACACAATGAGGTTCTAAGTTTTAGTTTTTAGAAAGGTAGTATAAATGTATAACTGAAAAGCCACCATTCAGAATGTATTTGGTTCCTATTACTAACCTTTAGTCAGTGGTAGAGGAAGTAATCAGATAAGCAAAAGTAGCAATACTAGTTTAAAAATACTTTGTTATAAGTTAAAGTCCTGAATCAAAATGTTACTGAGGTAAAAGTACAAAAGTGTTATCAAAATATACTAAAGTTACCAAAAGTAAATATACTCATAATGCAGAATATCCCATTTCCGAATAATATACTGTACAGTATATTACCGGTGCATTAACGTATATCACTTGAACCTTAAACACTTAAATGTTGCAGCTGGTAAAGGTGGGGCTAATTTTAATTATTTAGTATACTGCTGAATAGCTTAACTTATAATAATATGTCATAATAATTAGTTGATTTATATTGTTGTCTTAATGATCAGAATTGGCATATAGAAATACAAATGCAAATACATATAGTGGAGTAAAAAGTACAATATTTGCCTCCGAAATGTAGTGGAGTAGAAGTGTATTATACTATAAAATGGAAATACTCAAGTAAAGTACCAATAACACAAATTTGTAATTAAGTCCAGTACATGAGTAAATGTACTTAGTTACATTACACCACTGCTAACCTTAGCTACCTTATTTTTGGTCATTAAAGAGGAAACATTCAGCTAAAACCCGTAATTATTATTTGACCAAAAATGTAGCCCCACCATCAAAATTAACCAGAAATTTGTTTTACAGATCTTTTAATACAATAATTAACACTAGATGGCAGCCAAACCCAGTTTGTCCATGTTATGGTACTACAAAAGGTTTGCTAGCATCAGTGACGTCTGACCATAAAAGTAAAAAAAGACACCATACAGTATACATAATTATACATCACAGAAGTGTGGAATTAAGTCATTGGGATAATGTGAAGGTGTATCCCATGAAGTGGCATTTAAAACTACCCACAAACAATGGATTTTGAAAGGGGTAATAAGGTTTTATATTAATTAAGTGTACTTTGCCACGTTATTATGTTAATTTACCCATCACTGATTCCACACTTAACTCCTACTTAAAAAGGTATAAACATTCCTGAAACTGACAACTTGCCTTACTGTACAATGTCAATGTGCACAAAATCAGATTAAATTTAAATTGACCTTTTGATATTTAACATAAACACCATTAGCATCACATTGTGTAGCTCATATAGTTTCTCACATAATATCAGATTTCCTTAGTTGACATACAGCAGTTATATCTAATGAATCTAACAACTAATCTCTTATTTTAAGTTTTCTTTAAAACTCACTATACCGTGTTGTACTTGTTTGCTCCTTTGTTCAAGGTCTATGTTAACTATCTATCTATGATTTGTTGTTTTTCACAGTTTGTAATTCAGTAAATAATTATTTTTTGTTCTGGAAGATATTTTATTGGACCCAAAAGTATACATAAGGAGACCATGGATTACATAGATACTGTTTGTGATGCAGTTGTCTAGAAAATGGTTTATTCCCAACTCTTACAGTGTTTCCATTTTCTGCCATTTTACAAGTAAACATACTGTGAGATTGGAGAATGAAGACAAAAAACTACGTACATATATACAGAAACAACATCATCATCAACTCTAGACAATGACAACTTACAGTAACTAAAAATATCCATAACAGAACATACATCCTTTACATTAATATTGTTCAGCCTATGAAACTCTAACCATAGTTTGCAAGTCCAGTTATCATTTGCCTTTAATTAATCCTGCATATTATAATTGTAATAGCCTATCAACAAATACAGTACTTCAGCTCTTCATTAAAAAGTGTATTATTTCTGTAATTTCACCAGTTGACGCACAACAATCTTGCTTTTATTTTTAACAAAACAAACATCCCCCCCTTACTAAGCATGTGGCCCTATACGGACATATGGGTGTCATTCTACTTTGGCTATCTGGCCGAGCATGGGGGGCTTGTAGGACTGGAGGTACTTGGGTTGTTCAGAGATGTAACTGGTCTCGCAATCTGGCTGGACTGGTGTGAACACTGCCTGGAATTGGATTGTGATGACTGGGCAGAGTCAGGCATTTGCAAAGCGCTAAGTTCCAGGATGTGACCTGCTGAAACAGTGAAAGATAGAGTGATGTAACAAGAAGTGGGTGTTGAGTTTTCATGTATGCACTGTGAATACTTTAGAAGCTACTTTTCTTACAAAAGATGAAATGTTGTACTGATATTCAAGTTACAGCTGATACCTGATCAAGAAACCTGATGACTTTGGTGTTAGGTTGAATTTTGTGTTAAATGCTAATTAGCAATTATTTAGCATGATGAACCAGGATGGTGAACATGGCATCATGCATCGGCAGGTTAACAGTGTTATTGTGAACATGTTAACTTGCTAATGCTGATGTTGGTACAGCCTCACAGAGAAGTGGCCGTGACTATTTGTCTTGTTTCCAAAAATATGTAAAAAAGTGTAAAACAGTGTCATATCCTACACTTACCAATTCGCAAAGTGGTCTGTTCCAGTATGCTGAGGTAAGGAAGGTAGATGTTGCTGGGCCCAGGAGGAGAGAAACACATTTTTCCATCATCCAACACAACTCTCTGACCAAAAACACCCAGCTAGAAAAAATTAAGAGAGAGTACTTTAGGTTTTTCCTACTTTTTGAATACTAAGTGCAAGTATATATAAATCTACACATATTACAGATCATTGAGCAGACCCTGTTATCCAAGAGCAACTCAGGGTTAAGTGCCTTGCTCAGGAGTACAATGGTGGATACCTGGTATTGAACTCAACCTTCTGATGTTCTATTTGAAAGCCTGACCACTGCCCGTGTGTGTGTGTGTGTGTGTGTGTGTGTGTGTGTGTGTGTGTGTGTGTGTGTGTGTGTGTGTGTGTGTGTGTGTGTCTGTCTGTCTGTCTACCTGCTTTTTCAGTAGTTTCTGTGTCAGTTTTAGAAGTGTGGTGCTCTGTACTTCTCTCAGGTTGCTGAGCAGCAAAGCAGCCTGAGCAAGGGTCACACTTGACCCTGGTGGCATGCATGTCCGTCCTGACAGCAGGGTGACTGCTTCCTACTCACGTACATTCACAGACAGAACACAGCAGCAACATAATAACTTATTACACATTGGAACATTATATCATATCACAAAAATGATGGTCATATTACAGATTTTGTAAAACAACAGGTAAGATAAACAGCCTGTAAAGAAAAAGGCAATGGAAAAAATATACTACTACTATACATAATGCAAAGATACGATGATATTTTGAGCGGCGTACTCAGGACTAGACAACAGTACACAACATTGATGCCGTGGGTAAAAATATTTGTCCCTGAAGGACAGAATCAGCAGTGCTAGATAAATAATAGGTTGAACTGTTTGAATCCGGGTCACGGCAGCAGTGCTAATCTTCTTTTATGTACTCTTTGATAATCAATTAAAGGCCAAGTGGCCTCTTAGCAGCCTCGCAGTTGAAAGCAGTTGATATAGTGGGTATAGCTCAGTGGTAGAGCATTTGACTGCAGATCAAGAGGTCACCAGTTCAAATCTGGGTGCCCCCTATTTAAAACACAGAAAGTTGCTCACTTGGCTTCTTCCTCATTTCCAACAACAATGCTCTACAAACTGTGCATCCAAGTGAATGTACATGTGAAAAGAATCAATTAAAGACCAAGTGGCCTCTTAACATGTGCTTAACTGGGTGTGAACAAATTACTCTTATAGGCCTCTATTTTTATTCTACTGTGCTTACTGATCATCTTTCTTTGAAAAACAATATTTGTCCCTGAAGGACAAAATCAGCAATGCTAGATAAATAATAGGTTGAACTGTAATTTGTCACACGTCTTTGA
>CALSCE010009834.1:133375-179378 GCA_943593645.1 Bovichtus variegatus
CAACCTATTATTTATCTAGCACTGCTGATAAATAATAGGTTGAACTGTAATTTGTCACACGTCTTTGAGGAAACCCATGCTGATAAAATAGGGATAAGTTTGATATTATTATATATAATAGGTTGAACTGTAATTTGTCACAAAGTTCCTCACTTGGCTAGACTTCACTTAGCTTCTTCCTCATTTCCAACAACAATGCTCTACAAACTGTGCATCAAAGTGCATGTCCATCTGAAAAGAATCAATTAAAGGCCAAGTGGCCTCTTAACATGTGCTTAACTGGGTGTGAACAAATAACTGTTATAGGCCTCTATTCTTAATCTACTGTGCTTACTGATCATCTTTCTTTGAAAAACAATATTTGTCCCTGAAGGACAAAATCAGCAGTGCTAGATAAATAATATGTTGAACTGTAATTTGTCACACGTCTTTGAGGAAACCCATGCTGATAAAATAGGGATAAGTTTGATATTATTATATATAATAGGTTGAACTGTAATTTGTCACAAAGTTCCTCACTTGGCTAGACTTGACTTAGCTTCTTCCTCATTTCCAACAACAATGCTCTACAAACTGTGCATCAAAGTGCATGTCCATCTGAAAAGAATCAATTAAAGGCCAAGTGGCCTCTTAACATGTGCTTAACTGGGTGTGAACAAATAACTGTTATAGGCCTCTATTCTTAATCTACTGTGCTTACTGATCATCTTTCTTTGAAAAACAATATTTGTCCCTGAAGGACAAAATCAGCAGTGCTAGATAAATAATATGTTGAACTGTAATTTGTCAGACATCTTTGAGGAAACCCATGCTGATAAAATAGGGCTAAGTTTGATATTCATTGTTGCAACTATGCTATCACGACAACGATGACCTGCACATATCAAGTGGCCGTGATCGTATAGGGGTTAGTACTCTGCGTTGTGGTCGCAGCAACCCCGGTTTGAATCAGGGTCGCGGCATCAGTGCAAAGCTGCTTTTAAGTTGTCACTTTGACTTACTCAATCCTCCGCTTCATTTTACATCCTTTTAAAGTATACAATTAAAGTAGACAGCTCAAGCTAAATATCTTACATGTGGCCCCATATTTTGAGCGGCGTACTCAGGACTACTCAACAAAGACTGCGACTGTTTGCATGAAACGGCGTACTCCAGAGAACCATGCTAGTACATCATCAGGTAGGGCTAGTGGCGCAATGGATAACACGTCTGACTACAGATCAGAAAATTCTAGGTTCAACTCCTGGCTAGCTCATTCTCTCTTTAGCCACTACATCACTTGTTAAGCATTTCCAACACTACTGACCTACAAACTTCCAACTATGCAAACACAACAATGACACCCTGGGTAACACAAGTGGCCGTGATCGTATAGTGGTTAGTACTCTGCGTTGTGGTCACAGCAACCAAATCCGGGTCAGGGTCAGGTAGCAGTGCTAATTTGCTTTTATGTACTCTTTGATAAACATTTTTATCCATACAGTCATTTCCAAGACTATCAATTCCGCAGTTGAAAGCATTTGATATAGGGGGTATATCTCAGTGGTAGAGCATTTGACTGCAAATCAAGAGGTTCCCAGTTCAAATCTGGGTGCCCCTATTTAGAACACAGAAAGTTCCTCACTTTGCTAGACTTGGCTTCTTCCTCATTTCTGGAAACCCATGCTGATAAAATAGGGCTAAGTTTGATATTCATTGTTGCAACTATGCTATCACGGCAACGATGCCCTGTGCAAATCAGAGTGGCCAAAAACAAGTGGCCATGATCGTATAGTGGTTAGTACTCTGCGTTGTGGTTGCAGCAACTCCGGGAAACGGCAGCAGCGCTAATCTTCTCTTATGTACTCTTTGATAAACATTTTTATCATTAGATTTTTATCCTTTTTATTTTAGATATTGAGTCTCAGATTGACTGCAAAAAATAGGGATTCATGTCATGGATAAACTTCCACTTTCCCTGATGAATAAGGGGGAGACATTCCCCAGAAAATGAGAGATATGTGTAACCTTCACTGCAAACAACAAGGTCTTACCTGGATCTGGATAAATCCAAGGACAATACGGACACAATTTCAGTAGTCCAAGAAATGTTTCACCCACTTGTCTCCCATGCTTTGTTACTATTTATGTCTCACTGTTTCTTTTGTCAAATGTACTAATTTTTTTTAAATAAAAGTGTCTTTGTGTGTGTTGGTACCTGCAGCATTGACATGCTTTCATCGGTCTTGCCTCTTTGTGCTTCCAATTCTGCACCTTCAACCATCAAAAGGGCCTGAGTATCGATGTCTCCCCATCGTGCACATTCATCAAGACCCTCCTGTAACAGCCGAGTTGCGTCCTCATTTATGTTCTTACCTTGAAAAAAACAATTTCCCCCACATGTTTATATGCACACGTCCACATCCACACACACAGGTACAGATTCAATATCCAATATTCAACATTCTATCACTAATCTATATGCAGCTCATGAAGTCTACATTTTTTCCAATTAGTTAGCCATTGAAGGATCTGATAATACATTTAAATTTTCACAAATGGATTTTGGTAACACTAGGCAGTCTGGGCATAATATACCATATATCTTATGTGGAACAATGTAAAGAAACAAGGTAAAGTAGCCCTCCATGTGCTTTTCAAGTATACATCCAGTACTAGTTTGCATAAGAGTAAAGATTACTTATTGGTTTTGACATTTGCAATCATTGTGATGTTATTCCAACTGTTTTAGCCTACAATACAACACTCAGAAATAAAGAAAGTGCAGCACAACACATGATCGGACCTGGGCAAAGGGCAGCAGTGTCAGGGATTTGTGCAATTAGGCTGTGGACCAGAGCCAGGCGGCAACGCAGCCACAGAGAGAGTCCAATTCTTTCACTGGCCTCAACGGCTCTGGGACAGTCTCCATGCAGAGGGTTTGACACACTGCAATCTGTAGTACCCTGTAGACAGGATATTACACATATAAACACATGCATGTCGTCACCATACTTGTGTGGTTATGTGCATATTTTACATGTTAATAAAAAAAGATGACATTATCACATTTCAGCTGCTAACACAATTTTATGTTGCTGTTGTTGTCTACAGATTCATTGCAGGTGCTACTTGCTAATGTTGTCATGTTCTGTAATGTTTACGACACAGTACACAGATAGGGATTTAAAGTTTGAGATTTGTTAAAAAAAACAACTTATTTGATTCTGCAACTAATTTATATAAACACGCTACCCATTCACTTACAGTCCTGACATGTGGAATTTCAGACGCAGGTTTCTGAGAGCCATGTATGATTCCTTTCATAATTACAGGAGACGTCTGCAGCAGCACAAAGGAGGAAATTGCCATCTCAGAACTGAAGGAGGACATTAAAATGGTATGGATAGTCAGGACATACATATACATAAGCATGTAAATACACACACACACATAGCACACGTGTATAGGGCGCCGTACCTAAGTGCAGCATGCCCTTGCTGCAGGTATAGTTTGGCTTTTAGAAGATTGGACTCTATTGCCAGTTCCAGGTTCTCCATTTCGCTGGAGGACTGAGATATCAGCTGCTGCGAAATGGAGTGAAATAAGGAGGACACTCCTTCTAGCAAAAGGAACTACAACAGAGGAGACGACAGATAAGAGCAGGTTGACACAAAAAAGTTAGAAAAAAAGTTGATCCATAGTTACGGTAAGGTGCCAAGAATAAAACAACTCAATGCTGAAATTACAGTTAGTGGAAGAGCCCTGAAGTAAAGACATATTGTAAAATCCCCAAGAAGTCTTACCTTTATCCTTTCTGAAGTGAGCTCCTCCTTCTCGGTATCAAGGGTCAACACTTTTGGCTTTTCTGCCTTTAGACAGGAGCCCTTAGTGTCCAATCTGTCCTGTTCATGGTGTTTTGAGTTCACTGAACAACTTGTTATGCTGGCACAAGCTTCTCCTTCAACAGAATCTGAAAGACATTTCCACTGTATGCATAAAACGCTGGTTGATCAACAGACAGTCTTTTAGAATGAAATCAAATGAGTTGTATTTAAAGTGAATGTGAACGTGTACAGACATAAGATACAGTATGATGAAAGTGCAACTTCATGGAATGAAAAGATGCAGATGCATTCTTAGTATTTGACCCACTAAATAACCAATCTTGGGGATAAATTGTTTAATTTTTTAACACAAAAAGTGCAAGTTCCTATGAAAAAAATTAAATGTATATCAGTTTATTAGTATATATCCTAGTCCTATTCTAATGTTTTTGCACTGATTAAACTTATTTGGTTCAATGTGAGATGTGACTTGATCTAAATAATAAATCCAACATAAATAAGAGAGAGAAGAAAGTACTCTTGCTTACAGACCTGGCACAGGAGGGCCATGCACGGTGTTACTGAGTGCCAGGACTAGTTGAATACGAGCAAGGTTGAATCGGAGGCACAATGTGGATCCATAGAGCGTGCTGACCTCTGGAGCAAATTCACAATTTACAAGTTCCTCCAAAGCCTAACGGGAAAAAAACAACCACACAAATTACAATAACTATATTTGTTAATTTGTCAAATATATCGCTGAAACAGCAGCACAGAGCCAGATAACAAGTCAATATAGATTTATTTTCTACCGCTAGAAGGGTGTGTAAGTATTTATGTGTGTGTGTATTTGTGTCTATATGAGTGTGAGCGTAAGCGTTAGCTTATTTGGGTTTTTGAATGTGTCAGGAAGACCAAATGGCAGGGGGTGAGTTGGGGATATGAGGTGATTCTGTTATATTATAAAAAGAAAGACTTGCTCCTGTACTATAAAAACTGTGGCAGTATGGTTATTCCTTTAAAGAATGATTTATGTGACTATTCTTCCATACAAATCAATTTTGTGATTTAATTTTACATTTAAATTAGAATACCTGAGAAAGAAATTCCCCTAGATCTTCAGAAACAAAAAGAAATCCTGTATAGAAAGTACCTCAGAATTGTCTAGGAGAGACTTGTTGCTGTAGAACGTCTTCACAGGCTGCACAATAAGCACATTTTATAATATCCATTCAAAATATGGCATATATGAACAAAAAACAAACAATACTTTCAATACTATACAGAAGCAGCACTAGAACAAATATTTAGTTTGACAGTCTGTCTCCCACTAATGTCTAAATTAAGTTAAAAGTAACCGGTACACATATCTTGCCAAGCGGGTGGCAGCATTTCTTCACATATTCACATATGTAAAGATTCAGATTTACAGTATTATAAACACAAGGTTAAATTTGTACTTAAAAGTGTACATAACAAATGTCAATAATAGCGAGATGCAACACAACCAAAATTATCGGTTTACACAGGCTAAAAGAGAAAAAGGCAAAGTTTGTGAGTTTTTACTTGTAAATTGTCTTTAGCTATGTAGTGTCCGTAAGGCAGAAGGATCCCTGTTCCTTGTGTGAGCTGAACTGCCTCCTTTACAGCTTCAGTGAACAGACACAGTTCAGTAAGGGCACGTATCTGCAGAAAACAACAACCCAGACTGAAAATTCGACCAGAACCATGACAGAAAAATCATTTATATGTACGTATAGAAGACAACACAAATTCTGACCTTAAGTATTTTGCCCTCAACAGTGCGTTGGAAATCTCTGCTCACAAAACCCACAAAATATAGGTAAAGGGCTAGTATGGGCAGAAGCTGAAATTACAAACCCGATTTAACAAGTAAATTTTTTTTATCTTGAGTATTGCAGTTCAAAATGAGAGACAGATGTATGTGTGTACCGTGATGTAGTAGCCTGTGGTAAAAAGCCAGTGGCAGATGAAGTTAAGGCTGGTTACAGTGGTGCTGAGGTGAACCCTGTGGGGTTCGGAGAAAAGGTCGACTCCAGGGAGCAGCTCATCTTCGATGCTGTGACAGGCATACTGGATGTCGGCCTGGGGTTGAGCCAGGGAGCAACACAGCACACACTATGGAAGTAGGTCACAAACACACACAAGCATGTCAAAATGAATGCACTCAAACACACATACTAAAACGAATAGTGTACAGTCATAAGAGCAAAACCTTCTCCTGTCATCATTTCCTCAATAGTGCATTTAGCAACAAAAGTAAAAAAAACACGTTTGTGAGGAGTGAGATTAGCACCCCCTGGAAGTATTACCTTAAAGAGGTGAGCAGACATGAGACAGCACTTGGTCCGCTGGTTGATATCAGTTAAGATATACCTGTAGATCAAAACACATCCCTCAGAAGCAGGTAGGTTTTAAAGATGTATGCTTGCAACAGACACGAAAAAACACATCTGATCAATGAAACCTACTGTGCAATCTTAGCAGTGAGCCCAGCAGCCTGTAGACAACCCCAAATGCCAGCCTGTTTCAGGGTTTGTTGCAGGGAGCCACCCTTAAATGACACGCCATCCCATTTCTCTACAGCACCTGAGCTCTGTAAGGCACAATCTACAGCTTTACTCCAGTATGAGTGTGCTGCCCTGGAGATAAAACACAGGCAGGAATGAAAGTGTTATGAAAATGTAAGGAAAATCATGAAAAGCTGTTAAAGCAAATAACATAATTTAGCTGTATAATTGCAGGTAAAAGCATACAATGAGCCACACACACACACACACACACACACACAAACACGCACTCACACACACACACACACACACACACACACACTCAGCCAACAGATTCTAACCGTGTGTTTCCATTGTAGAACTGTAGGTTTCCCATTTCATGCAGTGCCAGAACTAGGAGGGAGTCATGATTGTTGGCCTGGAGACACTCTGAAGAAAGGTTGGATGGAGATGGGGAGAAAAGTAAGACGTTTATGACCCTGACAGCCTGACACATACTTCATCCAGCTATCCCACACTATCATCTTGTCATGTGGTCTGCTGGCATTCTCTATAACACATCTAACTGCATCTAACTCCCTGTACCACCTATTAACTACTTGTCAGTACATGCCTTCTTAATGTGAAGTGTGCTTTAGAAGTATTTTGTGCTCTTACTAATGGAAGTGGAGTATGCAGCACTGACAGTTGGCATGTGGTCAGGGCTGATAGGGAGGAGGTAAAGCGCATTTGGAGTACTATAGTCCTCCTCGGTCAGGTCGCAAGGTTGAATGTATGGAGAAGGCATAACCAAGGGACTGAAATCAACCAGGCTTGCAGAATGGCTACGAATTCTGCCCTGCGAGTGCTGCAACTGTGCTGCAACGCCTGGTGAGAGACACGAACCGTGCAAAGAGTAAGGGTTTCAAACAGTTGTTGCGTGAGTGAGTGCGTACATACATACGTCCAACAATTCAGCACTGAACTCACAGGGCTTTGTGTACGCAATAAGTTGCAGCAGTAATGAGCGACTATGCTGGAGGACTTGAAGACAGTGTGGTCTTCTCTCCAGAGCTTGACGGTAAAAACTCAGTGTGTCTTCTACATCCAGAGGAACGCACACAAGGGACATGGAGTGCTGTATCGCTGCACCTTAAGACACAGAACATATATGCATGAAAACGTTATACATGCAAAAGCAGTACACCCTTTTTTCACGCACAATTCATCCCACCATTCCACCATTTCTATGTTGTTTGTTAATATTTGAAACATTTCAATTGTAGAGCAGCCAATATAATTTACAACTTACTACAAACAATTGTTTATGTGATTAAAGTATTTTGACATGACAAGACATGACATGAGGCTTGATGTTCAAACCTTTGAGGTCAACTGCGTCTCGAGGAGTGGAGGTCATGAGTGCTGCTTTTTTGTGAATGGGCGTTTGCTGAGCAGGGTGAGGGGTCCACCCAATGAGCAGCTGGGAGTCTGTATAGCTCTTGTAAGTTACCTGAAATATAAAAATGAGGAACCTCAAATATATACACATAAAGTATAATCCACACAATGCATGAGTGTACACAAATAGATTAATAATTAGTTATTACACAGAATGTGAATATGTTTCTAGATTCTGTGGTGCTGAATGATAACTGTTCAAGCACTCAAGACATTATCATCACATTTCATATAAAGGCAAATAAAACAAAGAAAAGCCTAACAATAATTAGGGTATTTCTTTTATTTTGCAAGAGAATACAATAGTATTTTTTTAGAAAGTATTCGTGTTATTGGCTTGCATTTTCTTGTTACTCTTTCATTTTGACTACGGTATCATGCAATGCTTGAACATGTTTTTGTGTGTGGGTTTGCGCTACCTCCTGGCCTGTGGCCTTCTGTGTCCTGACATGGTGTGTTTGAGGGACTGCAGGTCCTCCAAAATAACTAATCCTTTCAAGCAGCCTCCTCTGAGCAAGGACTAGTAGAGGAGTTACGATCAAGGCGTAACGTTCCCTGGGATAGACAGATATACAGATGTAGGTATGCCCACACACACACACACACATGCGCACACATACACACACCCACAACCATGGGCACGTACTCTGCGATAGGTGATTCTTTGATCCAGATTTGCAAAAATATGGCAATGTTAAGGCGTACAAAAGAGAAGTTTTTTGTGTGAAAATCCACTTAAATGCTCTTTTTTGATAAGAAGTTGCCCCTAATCTTTACTCATCTCTGTTGAATTTTGCTACACATTTTTTGATTTTTTTGTTATTATTAAATCTTTGCTGCACTTTTAGATTTATAACTGAAATGTAGTCTTTTCTTTGCGGGGAAACATTGTCTTACTCACCGAGTATATTTGTTGAAAACCAAGGCAAAGTGGGCCAGGCTTTCCCATTTCCCACCGTCATGGAGACACTCCAGCGTGTGCAACACCAGGGTGCGGACCCAACACAGGTCTACCTGGGTGCTGTCATCCAGTGGGGCTGAGAAGTGGAGACTGGACTCTAGTTCATCCTCAGTCAAGTCGTCATACAAACTCCACAGCTAGTAGGGACAAAGATAAAGATGAAAGTCACAAACACGACTGTGTCATGTTCACTTTGTAGCTCTAAATGTGTTTTTGCTCTGCTGACAAGACACAGACTGTAGTGACAATAGCAGCCATTGGTAGACTATAGATTGCAACACACCAGGGTTCCCACATGTTCTTGAACATTAAATTCAATAACTTTCCAGATTAATTTTGTGTGTGTGTGTGTGTGTGTGTAGTTATATGTGACACTTACCCCAAGTCTGTTCAGCATGTCCATGATTAGGTCAGTAGCCAGCACCAGTAGTGGGGTGAGGGTGGCATGCAGCTGGTCTGCTGTGACTGGGGAAGGAAGTTCAAGTTGAACAGCTCTCTGTACTAGGACAGTGATACTGCAGCTTTGGTCCCACAAAGTCTGACACACACACTGCAGAGTGGTCCAGTGGCTGCCACGATGGGCCAACACCTGGAAAATATTAAAGATAGATACATAAAATACAATACCTGGATTCTATACTTGTGTGCGAGTGTATGTCCATGTATGTGTGTGCAGTACCATGGCCCTTCGGAGATGTAAAGCAGCTTTGTTAAGTGAGTCCAGCAGCAAGGCAGCAGTGCGTCTGTGTGTCTCAATCTGCTGTTCCACAATTTGAGAGGAGTCCTCTCCCTCCTCAAAACTCTCCTCTGTGACAGAGTTATCCACTCTGATTGCTGGAAAAAAAAGATTGAAACAAGTGATGAAACACAGGCCAGCTGATAGTTTTTCTTCTACTTTTTTAGAGAGTGTTCCTCACCCTCCTTTTTATTCCTCTCTTTGTGTGCAGCCACATATTCCCTAAGACCGGAGTGAGAGGAGTCTCCCTCTGAGACAACCTCATGTTTGGAAGAATGCTGTGAGTTTCTTCGCACCAGGACACCAGAGTAAGCGAGAGAGAAACACAAGGGATCTAACTGCCTGTAACTGAAACAAAGTATATAGAGAACATAATATTATAGGTATGAACACATAAATATAAAAAATATGCAAATTATTTATATTTTAAACACTAATCATAGCAAAGGTGACTACAAATGCAATATCTGACTTCAGACACAAAAAGCAAGACTGTTTCCCAATAAAGTAGCAATGCTGCTCAGGGCCAAACATGTAATTGTAGGTAATGTAAAGGTGAAGTAAAGAAGCTGGTATCTTGTGAGTGAACCTGTGCTGCAGGGCTCCTCCGTGCAGCTGGCACAGGCCCTTGTAAAGCAGTGCTAAATGTGCTTGAGCCATGCTGTAGTTGAGGTGAGACTTCCACACTCTCTCCTCACGGCAGATGTTCCTCAGTTGAAGCTGCTTCATGTGGCGTTGCACTGCAGACGACATCATGGTTAGCAGGTTCTCCACAGCCTGCATTTCCCTACAAACACATGGATAGAAGTCCAGTTCACACGTGGTTATGTGAACCCACACATATAATTTCACATAAACACAGACAGAAAAACACACACACACACACACACACACTGTTACCTGTTAGTTCTCACTCTCTGAAGCATGCTCTGGGGCATTTTCTGCTTTAGTTTCTTTCTTGTATCATCGTGTGACGGTGTGTTCTTGTTCTGCTAGAAAAAGCAGCACAAAGTAATTGGGGGTGGGATACATAGAATTAAGAGCAATCAACAAGGAATTTGTTGAACATATGGCTCCACTGTAGGTTAGGGCTATCCTACAATATCAGAAACCAAGCGCTTTGTTCCACATAAAAAGAGTGGTTTTCTGTGTGTACTCCTGTGAAGCAGTTTAAAATAGCTGATATGCAGTATCTCTTAAAGTTGCAATAGACACGTTTTTTGCTTAACTTATCATTATAAGTCCTGTGCAGTGTTGCTAACTCTATAGCTATGAAAGAAGCGTGCAGTAGTTCCAAAAGTTGCTCTGCATATTGGCGACATCAGTGCATTCATTTGCATAAAGATTAGTTGTGTCAGTTGCAGAGAGCAAGACACTGCCTGTGTACGGCGCTGGAGGAGAGGCAGAGAATCAGTGCTGTTGACAAAAGAGCCATGGAATGCATTTCTTGCTTTTTCCCTGATGGTATGAATAAGTCGCTAAATTTGAAAAGTTGTATATTGACACTTTAAAACTGTATTACAGAAGTAAAAATAGATCATGTAAATTCCCATAGCTCATATCCAAACAAGAGAGATGCCACCTCAGCTGCTTGGTAGATCATTGTCCATGAAGTGTAATGCAAAAAAGTATTTGCATTGCAGAGATGTTCAAGATATTGTATGTCCTTGTGTTTGTTTTGGGTATTTGTGTGTATTTTCACCTGTGGTGGTTCATTTCCTTTCTGAGCCTTAGCACTTATTCTTCTTTTACTCTGACTGTTTCCCTCCAAACATTTTGTGGACAGTCCCATGACCTCGTCACGCCTGACAAAGAGAGAACCATTCACAAGTCTTTATCAGCATAGGCAAAGCAGTTACAATCAGTAATACAGGGCAGTATCATCTATATGTAAGTGATTAGTAATGCCTTGTTTGATGTTTTGACTTTAACAGTATTAAGTTGAGTATGAAAGGACACAATCATTGTGAAATTAAAGCTGAAATCTTTAATGTTAACATCTCTTTTTTTAAATCAGCAAAGAGGTGAATGATAAAAGCACACCTGGAAAGAAATTCCAACATGCTTTGCCCCCACTTTAACACAAGTTCTGGGTAGCCTTCTTCCATGGTTCTCCGGAGAAGTAGTGCCGCAAACTCAATAAAATATACCTTGCGTCTGACCTTCATCACTATAAAAATGCACAAACAAAAACACAGGTGTCAATGAACAAGACTAAATATTCATTCAAAAGTATGTGAGCGTGTGCCACTTACCATCTTGATAGGCATCCTTTAATGCGCTGTTGGAGATCAGATCATAAAATACGGTGGGATCCTCACAGCCGGTCAGTGGGCGTGCAATCTCTACAGAATAAAAAATAGTTGTATACAACATGGAGTTTAGGAGAAAATACTATTTGGTGTGACTGCAATATCATCTATTATGCCTGACAAAGTTCTGTGAACAATTCCTTAACTTGCTGAGAGACTCGAGCAACAACGATATTTTAAATTGAGTATTCCTAGAAAGATGTGTTACATTCCAGTGTTAGTTTTGGTGAATAAGGTTAAAAAAGTATTTATTATTAAACAGTAGACTCAAAAGACAATGTACATGCTACATTACATATTCATTAATCCTGATGTATTTATTTTCTTACTGTCAACTTTATCAAGTGTGTACTATTTTGTCGCCAAAACGTTGAAATAAAAGCTGCCCCGGCATATTTTCAACAAACATGTCTTTAAGTACTTATAAAAAGGAAGACACTGTTAACTTCTTGCTATACACATCGCTTTGTTTTCAACGTTCTTGCATTTTTAAAAGATCAACGAGACCGTTGTGTGTGTTTCTTTGTGCTACCATTGTCAGCTGTGAGAGCTGCTTCAGATGTGATTCCTTTCTTGTTCTTCAGACGCAGTGCCTTCAGCTGAAGACTTATCTTCATTTCACCGTTGATTGCAGCATGATCTGTCTTAGACTACACACACACACACACACACACACACACACATAATTCATCATTGTATGTATATTTAAATGTTTTTAATATCAAAACATAAGCAAAAAAAAAAGACTTGTTAAATTCTGACAATATATTATGTAATCATTTTAATTACATTTTATGATCTTAAGTTATTCTAAGAGTGAGGCTTAGATATGAAATAAGTCTAAACTTTTGTCCACTGTTCCTTACAGCCATTGCTTTATAGGCAAGTCTACTGATCTGCAGCTGGGCATCATAGACGTCTTGGAGCAGCCTGCGACCACAGTCCATCACCACAGAAGCCATCTGATGCTCCCTGAGCACACGTAATGCCTGGTCAGGAAGGATAAAGGATAAAACATTATTTTGTGCAAGGCTCCTGGTTGGTTATCATTTGGTATATAGTATACAGTATATGGTACACACGTAAATATTATTGCATGTCCTATGCATTGAATTGTTTTAATTGTGACACAACTACAAATCTTTAAAAGGTAACGTACACAGCGTGGACGTGTATTTTTACCACAATAAAGGTTATGCTTATGCAAGTCAAGAGTTTATGCTTAAGTTTTAGCAAGCAGCTCAAACCCACAACGTTTTCAAGAGCACTGGAACTTCTATCATGTGCACTCACATACACAGTTTACCTTGGACAGGTAGTAGGTGATGCAGGCTATCATGTGCATCAATGACTCTGATGTGTTTCCAGTCCATTTTTGTTTGAGAAGATCCGAATTCTCCTCCAAAACTATCAAGCATTTTTTTAGCACCTGCACATCAGAACACACATAGTTATGAACTATTTACAGTTTGTATTATGTTACATTGTTAACAAAGTTAACAAAGTCATTTGTCGTTGTCGTTTATAGGACAGAATATTAAGACTTAGATATGAATGAGCTATTGCATACCTGAACAACAGGGTCGCAAGTGATTTGATGGTAGATTATTGGTGCCAAGAGGCCATAACAGCTAACTGCAGCTTGCACGGCAGCGCTGCCGTCATTCAACCACATTGCCAGGTCCATAGCCACCAGCATTCGCTCACACTCTGCCAGTCTGGCTTCCTGCATACGTGCACGTATCATTGATTTGTATTCATGTCAATTTAATTTTCACATCAATACAAGCAAAAAAGGGACATACACTTTCACACTGTGATGCTGCTAACAATGATAACTATCCAACAAACTGTATGCTCTTTGTGTCATTCTATTTGAAAAATAAATACTGACTATACTGTACATGCACACATCTCTATCCAGATCCATTTTTTTTACCTGTTCCCAGATAAACGGTCCATTGTCACTGAATGAGTCACAATAGAGCGATCCCTGCTGAATGTTTATCTCTGTCTCAATGAAGATGGAAGTGAGGAAAAACTGACACAGGTGAGGAGAGGAGTGTTGCAGGGTCTGGACATGCAGCCTTCAGCATGGTGAATGGAGATAGAGCAAAACGAGATTTGCAAATGCAAAAAAATACAGACTCCTTGACTTGAACTGTGTAGATGTGTTTCCCTCCTCACCTTGTGATAGCGAGTCTATTCTGTACGCTGTGGGATCCAGGGTCGGTGTAGGTATAGTGGATCCACAGTTTTCTGCAGGCTCTCTTTGCTATGGCATACTGCTCTGTTTGAAATGCAACCTGAGGAAGGAGTCAAAAATACTAAAAGTATAATCCTATTTTTTCCCTGGCTGTGTGGGAAACGGTGTTAAGGTATCAGTTCGGCATGGGCCGAAATCCCAACAATGAGCAACAGCTGTGTGAGTCAGTGTTAATCATTATAATGCCTGCAGGCTCTCCAGCCGACCCTACACCCAAATAACGCAGTGTGTCCAGAGTTTCCGTTCAATGAACAGTTGCATTACGTCATCAATGTAGCCAACTGGACATTATGACTGGAGTGATTTAAGTATGTCGGACTTCAACAGATTTTCCCAGTATAAAAACGGTATAATGGAAACCCTGGTGTACAAATGTATTGGACAAAGGCTGTTATTCTTCCCCAGGAGTTTTTCAGCACCAGGAAAAGCAACTGGACCCAGCAAGTGATGAGGGTGGTGATTTGACAAACTAGTACCAAGTGTGCGTAGTGTACCTGTGCCAAGTGAGCCCACGTGGAGAGCAGTGGTAACGGCAAGGATGCCAGCAGTGGGAATGTTGACCCTCCTATGGTGTTGCCCAGTAGCTTGCCCTGGCTGTTGTAGGCTGCTACAGCGAAAACATACTTCTGGTTGGACTCCAGCCCCTCCACCCTCAGCACGCACTCACCAGATACTGCTGGTACCTGGACACAAACAAAGTCAGACTTACGTTTATAGGCAAACACCAGACCACACAAGATGAAAAAAAAATGTGGTTCACTGGACCTGACACTCTTGTGTGAAATAAATAAATTGTACCATATTTCCAGTTCCTGGCAGGCTGCAGTCTCCAAGGCGGACTTTTTGGTTAATGCCCTCAGCTGGACGGCCGCAGAGCTGGTACCAGCACACCTGGAAAGAAACAAGGAAAACAAACAAATGATAAGAAAGTAGAGAAGTTGTGTTGGATTGTTTGCTATTTATTAGATTAGTAAATTAAAATCTCACTTGTCCCTCCAAGTTATAAGGTGCTGGGGCAAAGGTTAAGCATCGGTCAGTGCGTGAGAGCAGCATGGGGGGAGGTAGAGGGTTTTCTTCTTTCTCTTTCACCCCTTTATCTTTGTTTTCAGCTTGAGTCTTAGGGCTGGTCGAGATATACAGTTTTCTCTCTTCCACCCCTGCTTTCTCTATCAGGGTGGAGGCCTCCTGGTAAGAGCACACGAGCAAAGCAGTTGAATATTCATTACACTTCATGAATCTGAGTCCTTTCAGTTATACAGCATGTGCAGAAAATAAATGTGCCACTGAGGCCTGAAGTAAAAGGTTAAAATTCCAACAATTAACAACACTTAAACTCACTGTCACTATTAAACCCATGTTAAGTCTAACAGGGTATTGGCTCTGTGTATATGTTATACAGTATTTTCATTTTAATAAACATATTTAATTTAAAAGTAAGCATATGTTGCATCTGTTTTCGCACAAAATGTACATGTACTCGTTTGCCGATAAACATACACATTGCTGTGGTGCATTTTTTACATTACATGGGTAGTTGTGACTGTATCTAAGAAAGTGTCGATCTTTGTGAATGTGTAACCTCGAGCAGACTCTTTGTTTTGCTGTTATTTGGCTCCATGTTGTTGTACGCCAGCGAAGCTTTCTGGATCAGGAAAAGAGCTTTGGACACCTTGTTCTTCTTGATCCGATCCAACACTTTAGACTCTGCGACTGGACACAACCAACAAAGTCCCAGGATAAACCACAATATTACCATGTTTTTTTGTCAGAGATTTCAACTTCTGTTTGTAAATCAGCAATCACTGGATCAGGAATTTCCCCATTTTTATTCATGTAAAATTGAGTACAAACTCTATGTAGGCAAAAGGCTCATTCATTCTTAAAAATCACCAGTGAGTAAAGTTGTCAGTGTGGCTGAGTCTGACCTGCATTTAGCTGCAGTAACTTGAGGGAAGCCCGGTGGTGGATGATGTCTAGCTCTAGATGAAGGTCTGTGGCCAGCGGGAATACACGTGTGGACTGAGTGTGTCGACAGCTTGTAATATCTGATTCTGCCTCAGTTTCCACTTCTTTTTTGTTTTCACTGGTCTCATCTTCTTCATTTCCCTCTTCTGATGACGAGAGGGAAGGAGATGATGGAGGGTGGGGACTAAATTTCTATCAGAATGAGAGGAAAACAGGTTTTACTAACACTCACCCACTGTATTTTCTCAATTTAAACGGATTTCCAGTTAATTTTGTTCTCATCTTACAATACAGTGTATCGTAGGCAACATCTGGCTTAGAATGCTGTAAAATGAATAAATGTCAGACTGAGTGTTGGAAAGGTTGACTGCATACCTGCACGAAGGCAGAGTCAATGATTGCCGAACAATCTTGGGGCAGCAAAGTAGCTACACCTTTTGCCAGAGCTTCAAGACCCTCCTCCACCACCTCACACACCTTCTGGAGCAGCTCTGTACTTGACCTCTGCAATCACACACAAACACACACATTGGATGATGCTTTTTTTTTTTTTTTCATCACATGCATACACTTTGTATAATAATAAATAATAGGCAGAATTATCATTTGATGCTATGCCATAGACAGTCAATCCATTCACATACCTCAAGAAGAGAGAAAGAGTTTGGCTTCACATCGTCACAGTTTGCTTCACGAGCTCCTAGCCATAAGACATTGTAATAATAATATTGTCACAGCTATAATGAACATGACGTGTGTGTGTGTGTGTGTGTGTGTGTGTGTAGGTTGACCTAATATCAAAATACTAGAGAGATATTCTATAAAACAACACAAGATGCAGTACAAAAGATGCATGATTTCAGCCGTCACACAGACTGAAACAGGGCAAACGGTAGAATCTATTTCCTCACCTAGACATTGATTGCTGCGTTCAGCTGCACTTTCTAGCAGTATGGCCAATGTGCGGATCATCTCTGCTGTCATTATGCAGTCAACAGTTGCCAAATCACAGGCAAAAGCCACCTCACACAGCATAGACAGACAGCACAGCCACTGCAAACATGTTACATACACATGAAAAGAACTACATTAAACATACAAACAATTACATTTACTAAAAATGATATGCTAACTGTAGAGGATGAAAGTAGCAGTTTTTTATGTTTGACATTAACTTGCTCCTATCGCCCTGAAAGTCAACAGTTTCAGTAATGCTTACATTTTAAAATACATACCTTGTCGTAATTATCTACCTTCTCAAGGTAGTGTTGAAACTCTAGATTTTGCAGCTGATCCCTCTGGATCACCAGCTTCACTTTACCCCACAGAAATAACAGAACATCCAAAACCAGGTCTCCATCTGGCTGCACCTCCTACACAAACACACACATAACATTATATCGACACTAAAAATGAACTCCTCTAACTGTAATTCTAGTGCTTGGTGAGATCAACTCAACACAGACGCACAGATAACATAGAAACTTACAGGAGCAGAGCCACAAACAGACTTGTGCAGGGTGTCTACCAGGCCAATGAACTCATCACTCATTGAGAAGGAAGTCTTGTGTCTGTCTGTTGGAAACATCAAACACCATTACCACATTATAATTCTGAGATAACTGAAATCAGTGGTGGATATTTTGTGATCAAGTAAGCCCAATGTTGAGCAAATAATCAATGCTAAATTATGAACATGAAATTTCAAAGTGTGTCAGCTAATATTTGACAGGAAGTAACTTAGTTAAGAGATACTCATACTTTTTACAGCAGCTTGGCAACACAGTAAAATAATCAACCACAAGGAATAAAGGAAAATAAGCCAGAAGGTTGTTCAAGGATCAATGAAGTCTGGGCAACAACAATAAATGGCTTATCAAAATCCTTTGTGGACAGTTTCTATTAATCCATTATCTACATAAAGGTTTAGAGTATGTGGCCCACTTTCACTTTTACTACCATCAATCATGTTGTCCTCTCTAGCATGGCTCCTCTGGGACGACAGCAGACTGTTGAAACTGTCAAGTAAAGCAAGCTCAAGCTCTGCCCTCCTGAATGACTGACCTTCCACACCCTGGCACAGAGAGACACAGGAGAGGACACTCAAGATCATGCAGAGACACAGGACACATTAAACTCAACATAAGAATACACAAGTGAGATCTGATAGAAATGGAGTGTATTCCCCGTTTCTGAATAATGAGATGATTGTGTGCTACTCACAGACAAAACCTGCAGCATCTCTCTGGCAAGTTCAGTGAAAGCATCTGGCTGCTTGTACTGAAACAACATCTTAATAAACCTCATTGCAGACATGATGGGTATTTTGTTTCCTCCTAGCAACACAAGACATCACATTACTTCGTGATGAAGTGCTGTACATGTTGATTGTAATGTGAGAAAAATAAAAGCACGAAGAAAACATTTACTAACTTGTAATGGCTAAATCCATTAGAGTTGATGTTGATGTCAGTGCACTGAGACTCACAAGAGACTCACTAGTAGTTGTGACTCCTTCACAAACAGGGACATACAAGAACATTACTCAATACACAAAGTGAGCATTCCTCACCTTGAACACCCAATGAATTATTCTGTTATGTGTTTGTTTTACTAACCAGATAATATACTGATGCCAGCAGACAGGAGTTCCAGGATCACCTCCTGCAGCTCTGGTTCATCTGGCATCTTCGTCTGCAGGGGACTTCTGGTGCTGTCCCAAAGTGCTTCCGAGATGCCTAAGAACTGCGCTGCACTGCTGTCAAACAGGCCCATTAGCATGCGCTCTGTTGTAGTACGAGGCCATGGCCCCTATAGTAGATACAGGCAGGCATACAAGGACACTTAAGGATGAGATTCAACACTGAATATTATGATACAGTATGACAGTAGAGATGCTCTTATTACATTTGGTATGTCCTTCAAGGTGTTTTTGTTTTTTATTCTGAACATGGGTTTGGTTCTCCTTCTGGCCTCAAACACTGCACGCTTGAACATCATGGCAGCGAGCTGAAGAAAAAAATGTGAATCGCTCTCGCACATCAACATTATAAAGGCAAAAACAACGAACTGTTAATTTGGGAACGGAAAGTCACAAGAAAATTCCTACATATTCAGAGGGCAACAATCTGTATGTGTGAATGATGTCCACTCTCTAATATTTTATCACAGTAACAGTATTAAGAGTATATTTTGGTAAGAGGAGTCTCCTGCCTTGATAGAGGCTTCTTTATAAGCTCTCTGAGTCTCTCTGGTGGCAGGAACTTCACTCTGCTCCTCCAGCTTTGCTAGCGTGTTGATTTTTCCAAGAGCTCTCCTTGCAAATTCCTGAAAGCGCACAAACAACCCTCTAAATGTGGACTAGGATTTTCAGATGAATTCAGATTAGGAAACATTTTCTACGTGACTTTAATATGTGGATACATTTTCATACAAAGCCATTTCTTTGGAACAGTGATATCTTAAATCAACAGATATATTTTTATCTTACTGTCCTAGTTAATATTTTTCAAGTAGATTAACACCAAACAAACAGCAAGATGCAGACAGATCAACGACAGGTGACAGTGTGTTTAAACGTATTATATCAGCCTGTGAATATTCTGTTAACATCACAATGATTGTATGCTTGTAAGTGGATCCAGAGGACTTGTGTCTTTCACCTCCGCCTGCACAGCAGCCTGGTTGTCATAGTAACAGTGGCAGACAGCACAGTAGAGTGTGACAATCCATGGCAGATACTTAGCAGTCATCAGAGGGATGGACAGCTCTAAACTGATGCTTGCCCACAGAAGGTACTCCAGTGCCTGGACAGGATCATAAATGTTGGTGTAAAGGATCATAAAACACACAATTATATCTGCATTACAAATCACACACATTTTTGGTTGTATCACATAATTCATTAGGTAAATGTACAGTTTTAGGAGTCCCATGTTGTCTTTCTGAGAGAGGGAGGTTTAAGACATCCACCACGTGCAAAAGAGAGTGAATCACTGAAAACTCACATAATTAGGACAAACCACATTAACCAATCAGTTATCTTTTTTTTCTCCCAGTGCCTCATTATGAAACACTTGCAACATATCCATCACATACTATTTCTTACCCTTACCTTTCCATTTAGAGTGAATCAGACATGGCAAAAACAATCTTTTGAAAGAGCTCTTTGTAAGATGAGCAGTATCTAACAGTTGCAAGACATACAGTAGCATAGGTCCCATCTATCATCTATCTCTAAGTACCTGTGCACTGCAATTCATGGTCATCAAGTAACGGCAGATGGTGTAGATGTGTAATGAACCTGGAAAAGATTAAATAGAAAAAGGTTAGTTGAACAGTAAAATATCAAAAACAGTAGAATTATGTAATGTATCACTTCACTTTAAACCACAAATTAAATATCATATCTTAGATGATGCTATGTAATTTTCACTAAATCTTGCTCTTGAAGATAAGTACCAACATATTTCTAGGAATAGTAGGATACCATTGGGAGGTTATTACTTTAACTATACAAAATCACATTAGCTTTGTTCACAAAGTACACTTAGTGGAATAAGACCCTTGCATCTAGACCCTCACACACCCTCCCTTTGAGGCATATGTTCAAAATCAATCAATCCTGTCTCACACTTTAACAACTGAATTTGTTCTTCAAAACATTTCTGTGAGACAAAAAGCAAAAAATGGACAAAACTATATAAGTTGTACTGATATACCATTATATATTTGCCAGCAGAGGTGCTCATGTTGCTGAAACGCCTGCATCATGATCCTGATGAAGTTCAGCACATGCAGCAATTTACAAAGTCCCTTCTGTCTGAGGACGCTGTGCCTTTTCTCCTGCTCAAATATACACAGGGCACAGCCCTGCATTGCACGGACCTACAGACACAAACATGCACATATACACTGTAGATATATCAGGGTTCAAGAGCAAGCATCTCAAAATATCAATGACCTTTCTTCACATGACAAAACTTCTTAGTAATATAAAACAACAAAGTACAACAAGCATAGCATTCTTTTCACTTCAGACTTTGAATAGTCAAACATATCACACACAGCAACCCACTGCACACAGGCTCACATAGTACAGTGTACCTTCATGGCAAAGGTATCTTGGTCTGTATCAAAACCTTCAGGGAAGAAGCAGGCCATGAAGTGGTCCACATCTGTGATGTCAGTTATTGTCACTGAGTTGAACTGCAGTAGGTGGAGACTGTAGCCCTGCCAAAGAGCGAGCTGGTACAACTGCAACTCAAGAGGAGTGGGAAGAAAGACGTATGTCAAATATAAATGGGTGTTAGTATGCAGAAGACACCAGGGCCAATTGTCGCAATCAGTTTTGGAGGAGTAAAAACAATAAATTGGCAAATTATTGGACGAATGATGAATGCTAGGACAAGAGGCAGACAAAAGGTTGTTGACATAGAATAGACCAGGCAAATTGTGAAGGCCCAACAAACAATGGAACAATATCTCTTTTCCATCTCAAAGAGTGCTTAAATGTATCACATTAGAACACACATTTCCATGGATTATGAACCTGAAGCAATTGGCATCACATTAATTTGATTGGTAAATATCAAAAAAGAATACTATGCACAGCAACACTGACCAGTGATCCTTTCAACAGCCCAATTATGTTGACTGATAAAATTATAAAGCTAGAATTTAATTAGTTTTTAATGAAATGCAGCTGTTAAAGCAATTAACTACAGCTGTGGAAACTACATATTGGCAGGTATACAAGGCTATTGTGAATTACCTTTATCCCAAAGAGAAAATCTGCAATATGCAACATGCGCTCCTGGTACACCTTTGAAGGCAGTCGATGTTTGTACTTTTTCCATATGTCCACCAAGATTTTAATCCTTCACCATGAAAAGGAAATTAAAAACAGGGTAGTGTTAATTTTGATACTTAGCCAGACTGACAAGACAACACTGAAATATGGTTGACTCACTATGTATGTAATATAAAATCTACTCAAAGTTGTAGCAACTGTTCCATTGGATGTGCATCATACCACAATTAACTCGACTGATAATAATTCAGAAAAGACTTGGTGCTCCTAATGGAAAGGTGGAGTTAAGGAGGACATATATGATGCCCCAATTTATGTAAAAGGATTTTATTAAAATGGAGGCCCACAAACATATAATTTAACGTTACTCGTGAGAAAGCCAGATTTTGCGTTTACTACGCACCTGCGGTCAAATGTGAAGCCTGTCCTGTGTGTTTGCTAATTTATGACAACTAATAAACGTCCTAACGTAAACAAATTGCTTATTAATAGCTAAATAGACTATAACTAACTTAGCTACAACTTTTTCTTTTGCATACAGCTTGCCATTGGTGTAGTTATGCTAACTGTTTCGCTGACTTCAAAGTTTAGTTTTGCGAGAATAAACAGCATTAAGCTAGCCGGCTAAATAGAGCTTTAATACCAGCTAAAGAGTTAGCTCACCCTTTAGCATGAGAGTCGTTGTCTCGACTGGTGGAAGAAGCGACTCGTCTTATCAGTGTTATAAACGAGTTAATGTCTCGTTCAAAGGATGAAACAACTGGGTTTCTTTTATCAAGTTTCCCGTAATATGAAGCCGGTAAGTCCATTTCTGCAGCCACAGCAGTCATTTTAACCAACAATTTTTCCCGACAACAAACTGCTCCAAGCTACTGGGGTAAGGCATATCACCATGGTAACGACGCTAAACAGTGACTCGCAAGCATAGAAACGTCATGTAAGTAAATAAGTTTAATAAGTTTACTTTTTATATATCTTTACTTACCGTTTAAACAACTGTTTACACCTCTACATATTCATCATCAACGTTATGCCTATAAGCCTACTTTTACTACAATGACTGTGTAACTTAATTTTAAGTTTATGTATGTTATATTTTATCCCTTATTTGAACTTGCACTTGGCATTGTTGGTGGGAGCTAATGCCTGCTTCTCTGTAATTGTTGTGCATATGATAAATGAACAACTTCAACCATGGCAGATAGCAACTGTGGTTAAGCAGGAGTCCCATCTTAAGGAGGAAACTCAGTGACCACATGGTTACCCAGCGCATACAGGAACACCCAGTTACACAAAATTACATATATACCCCAATAACTCAACTTTAACTTTTTTTTTATGAGAAAGTGGTGGGAGGCACTAAAATAGTGGTTACATAATGGTTTAAAAGTTTCTGTAAAATCTCAGCGCTTACAGATAACACAGATTTAATGAAACTGAGAGGATGAAAGAGAGACTGAAAGAAATTTGGTTGGCACAAATGTTGGACAGTTGGAAAGGACTTCATATTTTACATCTGAGCTCATACAAACTGAGCCTAGACAAACTCATCAATTCCCATTCAACCTCACATCCATTCTGCACACAAACCTAAAGCTTCTGGCACTCAGAGCACAGCAGGCTAATGCTCTGGCAGCTATTCCTCAAACAAACACACACACAAAATCACACGCAGACACACACAGGGATCCAGACAGGGGCATTTCCTGGGGTATGAGTATGGGGGCATCAGCAGTACTCCGAGCCAGTGTCCCCTCATGACTGAGAGAAGGGAAAGACAGAGAGTTATAGAGAGAGAGAGATGGAAAGAGAGAGAGACAGAGAGAGAGAGAACCGTCACAGTCAGACAGATAAAACAATGAGTGAGATGGAGGGATCAACAGTTGACATCATTGTTCCAGAAAGATCAGCCTGTTGGCAGAGTCTCTATGCCAGTGTGCATCGGAGGTTACAGAGGGGAGGGGGAGGCAGGGGACGTGAAAAGAGATAGAGCCCGGGTGGGATGGGAGTCAAAGGCCTATAAATGCGGTGCAGGAGAGCACAGCAGCACCCATCTCAGACCAAGTTAAACCAAGAGTTTGCCTCCCTCGTATCCATCATTTTTTTTACATCTCCTCTGGAATCTCATCATGGATATCCCCAACCAGTATCCCTGGTACCGTCGGGCCTTCCAACATCGACTGTCTGACCACTCTTTGGCAGAGCCTCTCACTGATTGGCCACTAATCTGGCCCTTCCCCTGGTCTTTCCCCTGGATGCGGCCTTCATTAATGCGCTGGTTCAACTGGCCCGACAATGGACACAGTGAGGTAAAGTAAAATGCACCCATGTCTTTAAAATGATAAAATCGTCTTATTGCGAAATACCCACAAGTTGACTTAAAAAATGGCACCAATATCTTCTTTAAAACTGCTTATCAGAAAATCAATTAAAATGCACATAAATCTTTAATATGTGAAATGTTTTTATATCTATGATTTAAAAATGATTGAGTCAAATATACCACTGAAGAATATGTTCTTCCGTTGTTGCCACTCTCTGTATAATTTAGTGTGTGTTTGAGTCTTGCACTGAGATAACAATAACAAACTATTGTGTGTGTTCACGCCCAGCTGACTCCAGGCTGCAGGCCTGCAAAAATGATTTCTTCCTAACAGCTGTATTCTCTGTATAGATGCACATTGAAAAGGATCGCTACGTCATTTTACTGGATGTGAAGCATTTCTCACCTGAAGAGCTGTCTGTCAATGTCAGTGACGGATTCATCACAATACACGGCAAACATGAGGGCAGACAGGTCAGAGGGACTATTAGACATCTGCAGAAATAGTCAAACAAAATTGATTTGGTGACAATTTATTGACTCTTATTCTGTTTCTAGGACGACCACGGCTTTGTGTCGAGAGAGTTTCTGAGGAAATACAGGCTTCCCACTGGGGTGTCAGGTGCCGAAGTCACCTCCAGTCTGTCATTTGATGGTATCCTGACAATCACTGCCCCTCGGTCATCTCCCGGCTCAGAGCGCCCTATTCCTGTTTCCTGTGACGATGGAACACCGAAACAGAAAATGTAGAGTCTGACGCTCCTCACACTGTTTAACTACTAACCCAAAGTGCTGCCTGTTTTTATATTTAACCTGTGACAGTTTTGTAGTGCACATATCCAGTAGGCAGGGCATACAGGTCAAGATGTCTATAGGGCCTTCTAATACACCGGTATCTAATTCCTAACTCACTGTTACTCTGATGTCTCTGCAAGACAGTGGTGCTTTAAAACCAAAGGCTAATATGTTGAGCTCAGAGTCTATTTGACAAAGTTTTGTATAGACACAGTGGGGTGAGGTGCAGGATAATGAACTCCCTATCACAAGCCTACAGAATCCCCCTTTAAACCATACCTCTCTGCCAAAAATATTCACACCTCTGTGTATGTAAATGACACATTAGGGGTAATCATATTTTGAAAGGCATTTCCTTCATCAGGCATTTCCAAATGTTATATAATATCTGTACTCGCCATTAAGTTTAGTGACAAAATTGTAAGTATGGGTTGTAACCCAAACTAGCTTACAGCACCCTTTTAGTTTTACAGGGAAATGCTAAAGTCAATTTAACGCAGTGGAAATGTAAGGACTTTCTCAAAATTGTCCAATGAAGATGATTACAGACTAAAATTGTTCAACTTAATTATATCTACAGTACACAGTACTGTGTAAGTGGATATGAGTAAGATGGCAACTGTGCTTTGTTTATTCTTTGAGAATAGTGTTGTTTTTTTCTTCATGTGTGAGGAGGAGGGAGTTCTCTGGAGGCATATGCAGCCATTTTTTGCTTGTTCACTAAAAAAAAAGCCACCAAAGGACTTGGGACCAGGTGTGTGCTCGTTGAGAGGAACGGAATGTGGGTGAATGAGCAGGAGGGGAAGTAGTGGACGAGGGAGGAACTGATGTTTGGAGACGGACAAATTTTATCACTGGGCTCCTTTTCTGCTGGGGAGCATGGCCTCTGAGCTGCTAAGGAAAGTGTGTGTGATTGTATGGGAGAGTGAGTGCATATGTCCTTGTAGATGCAAGAGTTACAGATCATATTACATATTGGCAACAACCCTCTGGCATATTAACACAGAAAACAACAAGTAGAATAAATGTTGAAACTCAAAATCATAGGCCTGCTGTGTGTTCTTTCTTTTTTATGTCTAAAGTGTTTCTGTTTTTAAAAGAATTTCACCAAACAACACACACATACAGTACATCTGGGGAAGCTGATGAATCAAACTTTCTTCTCTGACTTTAAACAATAACCGTCACATATTATGCGAGAGGTTTTTATTTGTTTTTGTCAGGTGTAGACTTACATAATAATCATGATAATCGTTCTATCAAAAACAGGTCCAAGTGCCTTTCTTTAGTGTCATTCTTTAAAGTCCATCTTTAAAAAAGTAGAAGATTAGATGATTTGTGTTATCTTGCGTCCCCTACTGCAAAAGTCACCTGTATTAATGAAAAATATCTGCTTCATTGCTGCCATGTGTTTTTTTGACGTACTTTAAAAGAAATGTATTATATAGCCTAGGTGATGATTTCTAGGCAGCTGACACACGTATTTCTTTAGTGATGCACAATCATCAAGAAAAATAAGTAGTTGTTACAGAAATTGCATGAATCTGAGAGCATACATGTACAATTCATCTTTGTTTCTTTTTAAAAACACATTCAACTTTTACACTTTGACAAATACTTTTAATATGTGTAAAACAGATACAAGCAGTATGATGAAGTATTGGCAGCAATGGTACTTTCTTCAGTGCTTTGAAGCCGTAATTATAAAATCTGATTACAATCTACAATCATTTGTTGTGCAGAGCTGTTTATATCTTCTAAGGTGCAGGTTATCAACAGTGTGGATAAGCAAACCTGCACATCGTTAACAATGCGTGTAAGATCATAAAAAAAGGTTATCTTGTAATGTTGTTGACAATAATGTTGTTCTCTTTGTTGGTAAAGGCAACCTCAGTTACAGTAGAAGTCCCAATTCTGGAAATAAGAAGAGAGATAGAATTAGGAGAAAGCATCACATAATGCATAAGGATGTGTGTGTGTGTTCACCTACCGTAGTCTTGACTTCGGTGCTGGCTGGCATTAGAGGATGAGTCTCCTCCACTACGCTGCTGGGGAAGTGGCCAATGCGAGCCTCCTGCTGGCCATAATAGGAGTCTTGTACCTGCAAACAGATGATACGGACTAAAGTTATTGACAGCATCACTTTTTGAGAGGGGAAAGTGAGTGCTGCAGATAGATACAACATGACTTCCAACAAAGATACACAAGGTATGTTGGTTAAGAGCTGTGTCAAAGCAAAAGCCTATTTTTTTCACTTACACTGCCAGCCCAGAAAAGGTTCCCTCTGTCCTTCAGCATTGCATAAACATAGATGAGCTGGCCCTGTCTGATGGGGATGAACCTGCAGTCTCCAGGGTAGTAGTCCTGCAGTGCACGAGCTATCAAGATAGGATCTGTGCAGGAATATAGAAGGAGACTGATGTGAGTAGGGGAAAGAAGGGAGGCTTCATATGGAGGACTTTTGCAGGTTAAAATACTGAATTAAAATAATATGTATGATGTGATATTTCTATGCAAATTAAAAAGCTTAGCATGTGTATATTACCATTTCCATTCTATCTACTGTAAAGTTGTGTAACATGGTCACAAGCAGCAAAAAGAAGTTGGTGAGATTGCTACTTACGGCTGCAATCGGAGTCAGCGCAGAGCTTCTTGTCAGAGAGTTTAGGCATCTGCCTTCCAGCTTCAGAGGTTGGCAGCAAAAGGCACACTGAAAGAGCAAGCCAGAGTTTGCAAGGCATGTTTGTATGTGAACGCAGCAAATGATCCAATGGTCTTGTTTTAAGCTTTGTGAACGTCCTGTGGGCTTTTTGCTCCCTTTTGTCTGTCTGCCGTCTCTGAGAAAGAAGAAGGTTGCATGGATGGCAGTCCCTTTTTCTACTCTCCCTACCCCCTCACCTCATACACAAACACACACAGAGTTCCTTTCAAACCCTTCAAGCAGGTAAACAGGATGGGGGATGAGGAGGAGGAGGAGGTCCGGATTAGACAGACCCCTGCTTGTGTCCTGACCTTCCCCTCCCTCACCCTGTGTCACCCTCACTCAGACAGCGGAGTGTAAAATGTTCCTCAACACATTCCTCAGAGTTAAACTGTGTTTTCCCTTCCTTGTTCAGCCACTAGATGTCAGAGCATTTTTACAGCAAATACGTCACTTTTCCCCTCAAGAGTATTCCTCCCTCTGTTTGCTCTCTTTACCTTTCTAACTCAGGAGGTGGAGCCACCACCTGTATTTGCATAGTGTATGTTTCCACTGCCAAGGAAACCAGCTGAGCCTCTCTTGTGCAAACACTCCCAAACACATACACTCACCAAACAGGAAGAGGATACCTGTTTGCTGTGAGTTGGCTGGGAACTGTCAGGTAAGACAGACTTTAATTTGTGTTCCTTCAAAGTTGAACAGGTACATAGAGGTTCTGTTAGTTCTCATGGTGAAAACGGATGATGTTTAAGTAGGAATGAGTTCATTTTTTTTTTCGCTTTTAGATTATTTTAAACAGGATGACAGCATGGTTTCATGGTAGTGAGATGTATTAACAGGTGAGAACGCAGAAGGTGACGACAGATTTAAAGACAATGATGACAGGGGAGACTGAAACTTCAGAGGGAAACTACTGTACATTGTGACTAAAATGAGTTTAAATAGACATAATTTTGACAGCGATTGGAATAACACTATGTGGTAGCAGCGTCTTTTCAAACCTTATTTTGGGGAAAACATCAACAACACAACATCGAGACTTTTAAGTCTTTGTAGGAGATAGTGGAGCACAATACCTTTGGTATTTAGGGAGGGGAGCAGAACAAAGATAACAGTGGAGCTGGTATTTCGGTCAGAGTAACAAAAGCACCTGTCAGACCTCCTTAAAGGCCATGTGAGATTATATTACTAGAAAACAAGTAAAGTCGTTATACATGTCCGGAATTTCACAGAAACAGTCAATAAATCAGTTCATAGTGGGTTGTATGTGCTATTAAAGGACTTTCTTTCCCATAGAGTTATATCCAGAGAAGAGAAGATTTGCATGATAACAGCATTAAGACCATTGGCACCCCACTGAAGAACAAGTTTGGCAGATCAACCCACTCCAGACCAGATACTTAAGAAACAGAAAAGGATTTGTTTTTTTACAGAAAGAAAAAGATCATGGCGGTCCACCAACCACTGGTGTGATTACAAGTCCAAGACCTGGGATGATGCTTTCTAACTGACTCCTACAAGCCTGCTGCTATCAACAATGTTCACCCCCCGGAAAAACAGCCTCCTGTCCCCCAGCCTGGAAGACTCCTTCTTCCCTCTCTCTTCATCCTCCTCAGTCTCACTCTCCTTTACTCTCCCCTCATCCACATCCTCTCCTGGCAGCAGTGACAGCGGAGGAGTGATAGACACGGATCTGATACTAGCTGCAGAGCTGGGACAGGCTTTACTGGAGAAGAATGAGGAGCTGGCAGCCTCTTTGCAGCTGAGGGAGAGGGAGATGGAGGTAAGGATAAAGCTGCTGTAAACACTGTTTCTTGTAACGGTGCACATTTTTAACTCTACTAGGACATTTTGTGAGGTGAGTGATTCTAGCCTGTAGGGAAATCATTGTACAGGTGGAAAGTCTTGTAAATATGTAACTAACAATGATCAAGGTTCAATCTATTCCACGTTAGACAATGTAAATGACTCTTATCATTCCCATCCTAATCAACCAATGCTGATAACTAAAACGTAGGATATAAAAACATATTTTTTTTAAAACAGATATAAAAACAGCATAACATATAGACAGATTACTACTGATGTCAAATTTTAACATACTAGAGCCACACTTTTGTCTCTGCATATAACACAGACACAAAACAATTGAGCAGAGGACTACAATCAATAATGAGAATTCCACAGAAAGAAGTTCATGGATGGATATTATTATTTTTATTATTTTTATTTTTTAAGTGCTAGCAGCAATTGTAGTATTTTTATTGTTGTTTTGCACATTGCTGGTTTTCTGTAAGTATTCAGTTTCAGGTTCCTGGTAAGACTAAGTGAGACACTTAAGTCTAATAGAGCCATCGTTAACGTTATTAGTAACACCGGTGCTTTATGACAAGTTGAATGTCCAATTCTGGTTTTCAAGAACCAGCGTCACTGAATCTAATCTTGTTGTCTCTAAACACTTTTGCTGCATGAAAAGCTCACACATTTGTTGTTATTTCACAATTGAAGCAACAAAGAAAAAATTAAATGATCCATCTTGTTTCAGTATCTGATGTATTCATGTTGCTTGAAGCCAGTTAATGTTGTGCTGTAATGTCTCAGGCTTTACGGCAAGAGAAGCATGTTCTGCACCGGAAGCTGCAGATGAATGAACTGGATTCTGGGCAGAGAGAGGCAGAGCTGACTGCAGATTTAACTGTCTTGAAGGCCGAGATGGAGACACATCACAGCCAGGGGCGCGACCGGCGCCGGGACGAGAGTGAGCAACTGACTCAGTTAGCCAATCATAACCAACGCTTGGTGGAGCAGCTAGCAGAGGTTGGTTTATACCACCAGTAAATAAGCAGCCTTAACCCACAAAAGAAATCATCACACGTATGTTATAATGCTGTGAGATTAAACAGTGCATATGTATTGTGTGTGTGTATGTGTGTGGGAATTGTCTGCGTATGTTGTCTCGTCACAGTAACGCTGACATGGGAAATGCAGACAAGCAGGTTTATGGAGTTCACTCTTTGTCACTCATTGCAACAATGACATTTCTCAACTTTTCCGCCTTCCACCCACTTAGGCTGTAACACTGGAGCACTCCTTGAGGATTGAGCTTCGTTCCCTCAGAGAAGAGATGGATGAATCATCTTTCAGCCGAAATATCAACTTCACACAATTAGAGAGCATTCAAGCTGAGGTATACTTACCAGTCACTTCTGAATGTATTGCACAAGCAAATTAATGACAAAGTAACTGAAACAGTTTCAGTGGATAGTCATGAACACATTATGCTGTCTTGAATGCTGCAGGATAGTAGGTCATACACAAAAAGCTTTACATTTCAAACATGGCCAAATAGAGTGAAATTATAATACAACGTCCTTAATGGTACGTCCAAGTCCAAGGAATTTGAACATTTTTTTGCATAATTATTAAATATCCAAGGCCTGCATGTAGCATGTCTTACATTTTTATCGTTTTGGTGTTTTACCAAGTTGAAACTTGAGAATCAAAAGTTTTAGTTTTGAAGTCTAAAGTTAGGTCAAGTCTTTAGGGAGTCAAGTCTCATGTAAGTCAATTCGAAATCAAATCTCAAGTTCTGTTTTGGTCTGTTTGAGTCTGACTCAAGTCTACAGCTATGTTGCTAAGCACCCATAGAGATATCAACATAATATTAAGTAAACCCATACAGATTTAACAGTCTTGGTGACACCTCAAAGCATTACAATCTGGTTATTTGTATTTGTAATTACCACTTTCTTTTACCTCTGTCATTGCACCATTTATTCAGTATTTTGCATTCTTCCATCTTTCTCTTCTTCCCGTACAGAACAGAGTTTTGCTGGAGCGGCTGTCGCACATGGAGGCACAACTAAAAGCTTCACAGGAGGACAGCGAAAGACTCCGCATGGAGAGAGAGAGACTTAGAGACAGACTGTCGGAAATACAAACACAACTGAGAGATAAAGAAGCAGAGGTGAGGCTCGATGGCTGACAGGTATTAAACATGAACTGTAGCGTTGAAAGATGAAGCCTAAAGGAACCGGATGGGGAATCATGTGCTGCATGAGATATTTACTCATCAGTAAAGCGACTGGTTTGAAGCTCTGGATTTTTGTGCAGGCTTGCGCCAGTCTCTTACTCTGCGTGTGTGTCTGTGTGTATGTATGTATGTAGATAGAGCAGGAGCAGGGAATGGTGTTTGAGTTGCGAACCATGAATCGCTCTCTACAGCAAAAAACTCTGAATCTGGGAGAAGACAGCCTTCTGGACAGTACACAAACACAACCTTTATCTCTGCATAGTGAAATTCAGCAATCACAGGTACACACACATACACACACACACAACACGCTTAGTAACAGCACTGACTTCCTTCCTGTGATAGCTTGAGACTGATACCAACCGGTTTCCAAAATCCCCAACCTCTTTGTACCCAAATAATGCCCAAACACCCATAATAAGTGCTCTGATCCTACTGACCTTTTCTATTTGTTGTCTTGTTGTGTACATCTCTCCTGCTAACCAGGCCAAAGAGGCTCTTCTAGCTCACTCCACAGTCCTGCAAGCAAGAGATGAAGAGATACAAACGCTCAAAGAGGAGGTCTGTTGAACTGTATACAACCACACATGCACCTTTCACAAACACAATTTAACTTGGGAGTTGGCCTCAGAAGATGAAATACAGTGAGCATGATTAGTTGTTTAAAATAATTGCAAGATGAGAGTTTTCCAGTTTTACCTGATGCATCATGCGACAGTTAAAGACCCGCCTATGCACCCACACACACTCAAAAATGTGTTTTTCTAATTGTCACTTAATTTGTATGTTTGAGCTTCACAGTGCAGAACGAAGTTTCTCTGTGCTCACTTTAAATCCCAGTTTTAGACGTGAACGTGTAAGAGATTATTTTGTGACATGACAACTAGCCAATCAAATATGCAACTTACACAAGTGAGATGTGTACACTTGATGCTTCCACTGCACATACAGTACACTGAGAATGGACTCGTTAGTGAAGTAGGAGACATCTTGTGTCATACTTAAACTTTTGAAATATATATCCATAATCATAGATTGTGGTTTTTTAAAACAGGAGAATGAGTAGGTGTAATTTTAAGAATTTCTATTTAGTGTATTGACTTTTTTTGGAGGAAAAACATATCAGACATATTTCTAAGCAGATTTGTAAAACATTCCTATAGGGGGTCTTTAAAAAAATATAGAGATGATTGAAATCTGGCTATTTAAAAAAAGAAAACATATTGTAATTATGATCATTATAATAACTATGCCTTTCAATTTCACACTTTGCAGCTGCAATCTCAAAGAGAAGAACTGGAGTCTTTGAGGCAGGAAATCGAGCCATTTCGAAGCAGCCCTGGACAGCCAAGCTACAGGTATTGCTACACAACAACATAAAGGTCGATTTCATCTCATTTCATTTTAGCCCACAGCGATATATGTTTTGCTTATCATCATATCAATGTGCAGTTTCTTAGATAATGAATTGACGATGGTGCGTCAGGAAAAAGAATCACTAACGCAGCAGCTCCTCAACACCATCAAACACAAGGTGGTGCTGTCTCAAGAACTGGAATCCTGGCAGGTGAGTCTCTGTGCAAGGATAAAAAAAATCGAAATGATGTCTTTTGGTAACACTTTTAAGCAGAATTACAAGCAGAATATTGTTTTTCCATCCGAACCGTTCATTCTGTTGCAGGAGGACATGCGTTTGGTGATCAATCAGCAGGTGCAGCAAAGGGAGGAGAGTCGGAGGGATAAAGAGCGAGAGAAAGACAGAACAGTGGGATTACAAAGAAGCAAGTCTTTAAAAGTGAAGGGAGAACGAGGGAAAGGATTCTTCTCCTTTTTCAAAGACAAATAACAGAGACGTGGCAGCAGTTTAAACAGGAAGTGTCAGCCTTTATCTCTGCCACTGTGAGCTTCTGCAGCTAGATACAGTGATGTGTTATCAGCATTAACAAGAGAAATGTTTACAGATCTCATATTTGAATATATGTATGTACAGTATATCAGTCATTTCAGAATTTAAAATTTTATATTAAAATCGAAAGTCAACAATGAGTCTCTATTGTGTGTTTTATAATCTGTTGGTCTGTCACTATAGTAACTTAAAGACACATTTCTTGTTATTTTCTTGGCCTCTGTGACTGTGTGTTCTGACAGAACATGAAGAAGATTAGAGGCGGTGCATTCACTTGCATACAATATCAATGGAAATACATGATTGGACGCAAATAATTGTGTGAATTCCAGGACTCTGTGAACCTGCTTCATAAACACGCAGAGGGAGAGGAAACAGGAGAGACAAGAGGAAAATAACACAACACAACACAGACACAGTTGGTGCGTCCATGGCTAGCTATCTTACAGCTGACGTCTGTACGGTACATTGGTACACAGCAAAAACACACAAACCATCCAGTGGTCAAAGGCAATAATTTGCATAGTTTACTGTCTGAATAGACCTTGAGGCACAGCAAAGCAAACTGAACACAAAACAGACATAATAGGACCTTATAAACTTGTTATGGCGAAGATATTACCAACTATTTAAGCATCCAGCCGATATGAAGCAATATTAACATTACTTTGGAGTTTCTGGTGCTTCTGGACACCCCGAAAAATGTCCAATATTCACTCTACTTTTAGCTTTGTTTTGGTCTCTAACAATTCCTGAGAAAAAATATCTGGCTCTTTAGCTTGCTAGATTATACACTGTACATAGAACCAAAACAATGAGCGAAAAGAGGCTAAAAAGCACATTAGTTGGTGCTGACAGTAAGTTCAGTTAGTTGATCATTTTCTGTTGGTTTCTCACTACGAGTGAGCACTTTACATGTAGACATTTCATCCACAGTTAATACTATGATTAGTGATTAGTGGAGCTTTGAAACACAATGTTGCTTTATCTACAGAACTGCAATGTATTACATGTTAATGCAGAAGAAGGAAAACAGTGATTATGATAGAAATAACATCTTTAATAAATTAAGTCAAAATGACAGTCTCTCCCTTCCACATCTCTATGCTTATATTACATAATGTATAAATAATAGAACTTTTCATGTGTTAAACAGGACTGGAAATACCCCAAAGCAGCGTGAGTAGTGCAGGTTGCATACAGGGCAGTGTTTCCACATGCCGTCATCTACAATATACATACAGTACAGTCGTGGCTCAGCAGTCAGTGCATTGCCACTCTCACATCCCTCAGCTAGAGGTTAGTATATGGAGCAGCACCTTTTCTCTACAGTCAACAGGCTGTTTGTTCATGTGTGGTATCTCACACAGTTGTATATGCTGGCAAAAAAAAAAAAAAGATGTGCGCACAATCACTTACTCATACACACAGTTTGAACGATCACACTGAAGTTTTAGCACAATTTTACCCATTTTACATTTCTGCCGACCACTTTGTTTTTAGATTGATCCTCTAGGCGTTAGGGTTTGGGTTAAAAAGCAAACAAACAGAAAGACATGGACATTAAGAAACGAATAATGTCAATTTGTATTACCAACCCTAAATAAATTTCCTGTTTCCACAAGTACTCTTTTTTTCTTTAGGAAATGGTCAGCAGAAAAGTCGGGTATACAAGAATTATAGTTAATGTGCTAAAACGTGAAAAAGACAACTATATTTCAATATATTCTATATGCGTTATACATGACTACTTACAGTATAAAACCTTAAGTTATTTTCAGTTTACAGTACAGTATGCCTCTCATCCTTTCTGTATCCGTTGTCCATAAGGTGATGTGCAGTTTGGTTCGGGGGGAGAGTAACACATCCCCAGTCACAGTTGTTGAGCCCCTCAAAATGTTCATCCATTTTTTTTCGGTTTAATCCAATCAGAAAACATCACCTCCATTTTGAGAGGTAGGTTGCAAGCCCAATCCACCATATTTAGATGGTTCAAGTGTTTTAACTTGGAAGATCAGGTCATTATAAAGCCTCTGAAACAGGTCTCTGGATGGATATCCTGACAGCGAGCTGTAACTCCAGCGGGGGTTAGTGGAAGATTATCCCACGTTGATGCCTAGGCCCACTTGCAGCTTGTCACCTCTGTGATTTACGAAGGCACCCATAATCAGGGTCGCAGGGAGCGGGGTTAGACGTTTCTCCAACACACCTCCTATTATGCACCGACTGTTTATCATACCTGGAAACACACACAAAAAAAGGTCTCAGATGCTTTCTTAATATTTTTCACTCAACATAACATTTGATACAAAGATAGCGAAAGAAATGTACCTCGAAAGACCATGTTGGCCTCTGGGAGTTCCATCTGGTACCCAAATGAGGTCGTGGTCTCCTGCGTCCTGGTACTCGCTTCGAACTCCACACCGACTTGGATCTAGTGAACACAAACACATGCATATGCACATTTGCAATATGCACCTAAAGTAAGTATTGTGTTTATACAGTATGGTGGCCTCTGCTGTACCTGTTTGTTGGCTCTGTGATAGTAGCTAGCATGGGCACCTCCTTTGCCAGCATTCAGTGTCGCAACCCAGTTGGGTCCTGCATGGAGAGATAAGAAAAAAGGCAAAACGCTGCGGCTAAATCAAGCAAAACCGAACAGGAAAGGTACCGGCTCAATTAAGAGTTTTATTTAAAGCAGATTTAAATTAAATTAAATGAGATGAAACACAAAATCTCACTGGAGTACTGTCCAGCCAGAGTAAGAATTCCTCCTTCCTCTGCTCGGCCCCGATGGTAGACCAGCTCCCCTCCTAAAACCAGCCCAGAAGACACACTCTGCAGGAAGTGTGCCACAAGGATAACTGTCCAAAAGAAACACACACAGATACATAATAGATCAGATCAACAAAAAACATCACTCTAGTGTATTTTCTAGGGCTGCAACTGACTATTATTTCCCATATCAATTAATCTGCAGAGTTTTTTCTAGATTAATTGTTTTGGTCTATAGAATGTCAGAAAATAGAGAAAAATGTCCATCCCAGTTTCTCAAAGTGTAAGGAGATGTCTTTAAATGTCTTGTTGTTTCAGTCCAATACACAAAGATATTCAGTTAAATATGACATAAAACAAAAAAGCAGGAAATCTCCATATTTGAGATGCTGAAAACAAATTTTTTTGACATATTAGCATAAAAAATTACTATAACAATAAATCCATTTATTTTCTGTTAATTGACTAATTGATTAGTCTAGTAATCGTTGCAACTTCAGTATTTAATGCTAAATTTACAGATTTATTCAGTGAACATTTGACTGATTTCAATAGTTTTTAGTAGATTTAGTAGTTTTTTTTCTAATATCAGACGTTACTCTTATCATTCCAACTGTCATTTCTCACCTGACTCTCTGAGGACGTCCGGATTGGCTACTGTCACAGCAGCAGTGAAGTCGTTCCCTCTGTACTCAGTTTCAAACTGCCACGTTACAAACTGGGACTGCTGGGTCTAAAACACAATCAACAATTCAAATATGAAGTTGTTCGCAGCAAACAGCATTCCTTTTGTGTAAAGTAAAGTGACTTGTGCAGTGACAGTGTCTGAACATGATAGATGGACAGACATTAGGATCTCACCTGGAACACTGTTCTGGCTCGTACGCGCTCCGTGAGATGCAGCAGAGCGTGAGCATTCAGACTGCCTGAAGAGTCCATCTCTCCAATCAATGCTGGGGCATCCTAAAAATGTGAGGAAGAATAAAGATGCAACCTGTAAACTAAACAAGGCAGTAGCTTCATCTGTTTTTCAAACTTGTATATACAGCTAAGCACATTAATGATAAAGTAGTGGTAACATATTTATTATGTGATGACTTGTGCTTGACCTTGTCTTTGCTGTAATCATCAGATTGCAGATGCTCCACGTGGAATCTATAGTACGAAGGACTAACAGCACTGAGGTGGAGAGTATGACTGATCTGGAAGCAAACACATACATCATGTTAAAGACACAGCAATATAACATTTTCAGATTTAAGAGATTAACATGATTATTAGCTTTACAACTAATTGTTTACGTGGTGAATGTGGGGGGAAGAGTCACCTTAAAGAAGCTGCTCAGAGTTTTATTGAGGATCATCTTGACTCCCTCAATCTGTTGAGGAAACACATCTGGGGAGAAAAAGTCAAGATTAAAAACATTACTACTTAACTACCTACTCTGTGTATTGCCTGCTGTGTGGCCGGGTGCTTCTTTAACCATGGTGTGCACTCCACAACTTTTTTAGCCAGACATACCTTTGCAGCTTCTATGGAGAGAGTGAAAGCTGCCTGGGTTGGGTAGGCGGCCATCTCTCCTCTCCCAGCGTGGCGGACTGTCCCAGTGAGCAGGATGTGCGTCCCAGCGAGAAGGAGGGCGGTCCGTTGAGAAAGGCCAGTTCTGATGGCCCGGACCGGAAGACAAAGCCAGAACACTGCCCATGTGGGTGCAACACTTCCTGCAAGATGCAAAGAGGCAAATTACCGATTTATTTATTACTTTATATTTATCGACTCATTCCATCCATACATATACTTTGTTCTCCATGATACAAACTAATCTTCGTCATACAATATAAACTAAACAAGACAAAGAATATTCCGTAACATAACCATCATATATAAATACACTCTGAGTATTTTAAGATAATTATGATCATGCTATGACCCATTTATTTTTAATCTGCAGCCTGTACATGCAGAATATGTCCTATATGAAGAGCATATTGGCAGAGCATGCCCTGCTTAAATACAATTTAAAGAAGAAAAAAAAAACCTTTCCTGGACAAAATGGAGCATAGAAATATAAAGATCCCTTATTGTACAAACACCTACATTCAGAGAGTTACAGAAGAAGTTAAAGACATCAAAGATGCAATTACAATTCAGAATACAAACTTATACGTTTAAATGTATTGTCCTAGTTCTTTAAATTGGTTTGTATTGGATTCAAAACTTGCGTTGCAAGAATGATTACGACTATGTGCATCATGCAAGGCTGTCTGTTGTTTTCATGTGCAGGTGCAGCAATTCCGTTAGCTAGCATGACCTTAGCATCAGCAACAACACACAAATCTGTGCGCTAGTTGTCTCACTAACGTGACCTACTTCCGTTGTTATCGAGAGACGTTAAAATCCGGCACGGAATTCAGAATCGCACATCAGAAACGTTCAGGCCATATAATTATATATTATAAAAGATAATTGATGCTGGGATCAACTGATGCAGCAAGTAGCTCCCTCCTCCAGATGTGATGCGCCACCCTGCAAATGTGTCCCTCTGAAAACACGATGTCTGGTCTGAAAACACTACGATTTTTACATGTACACGTAAAACACGGGAAGTCGATTGTAGTATTTTTTTTAATAACAAATATACCTTTTCACCACCTACCTTCAAATTAAAATACGTTAGCTTTGTTGTTGTGGGGCTTTAAGTGCTCGTGGAAACGGCGTTACGTTCCTGATGTTTTGTTTCTTGTCGGACTACTGTATGTGCGACACAGCGCTCAACGCAAGCTGCTACAGGTGAAATGTTTCACGTGCTGCAGCGCCGGGAAGCAGGAGAAGGTCAACGGCTTTAATCTACAGTACCGTCACTTTCATTCCAGTTATTAAGCCGATCTCGTCTTAGACACAATATTTTAATTACTTACTAAAATATGCCGTTTCTCCGATGGTCATTGTCGCTCGTACGCGCCTTCCTCTCCCTTTCGCACTAAGCGATATCCTTCAGGGAATTTAGTTTTTGCGAGTCTTCCATTCCTAATTTGACTGGACATGTGTTCTTTACGGTCCATATTGCTGGTGGGAGAAGGGAACTTCTCATTTTCTGCCTCTGTGAGCCACTTATACTCTGAGACAGAGACCAGCATCACGGCCACTTGCCTGCAGCATCAGGAGGAGGCACTGCGGCATGAAGGCGCCGCCAATAACATCAAGACCATCCAGGACTCCGGTACGGCTTTGTGAATACTTTCAATATTTGTACCGAGTTATATATTGTGCAGTGATGGACAGTAACTACGTACATTCACTCACACATTTGAGGTACTTGTACTTTATGTGAGTATTTCCATGTCCTGCTACTTTATAGTCCACTACAATTTAGCGGCGAATATTCAACTTTTTACTCCACTACATTTAATTTAACCTTAGTTACCTTGAAGATTCAAGATGCAACATTAAAGTGATGAACATATGAATGCATCAATTATTATAATTTAATAACATAATATATATTATTATAAAATGGGCCGTTGTGCAGAATGGTTACTTTTATTTTTTGTACTTTAAGTTTATTTTGATGCTAATGTACTTCTACTTAAGTAACATTTTGAATGCAGGACTTTTACTTCCAACAGAGTATTTCTACACTGTGGTATTACTATTACTTTTACTTAAGTAAAAGGCCTGAGTACTTCGTCCACCACTGATTTTGTGGCACTTTTTGTACACGTTTTGTGTTTTAATCAGGTGGAGCGGTGCTTTTCGAGGTGGACTGCACGAAGCTGGGGGAATGTGCCTCTCTTCAGGGCCGTGTATTTGATCGTGTGGTGTTTAACTTTCCTCACTGCGGAAGAAAGAGTGGGGTTAAAAAGAACAGAGAACTTCTTAAAAACTTCTTCCTCAGGTATGACTGAATGACGCATCATACCTTTGGATTCAATCCATTCACAGCATCTTCTCTCTAGCATCCACCATCTAAATCTTTTTTACACAATGTCAGCTGGTGTAAATAGAATTATAACATAATTCATTCAAGTTCATTTTCCACCTTAAAATAGTTTAACAGGGAAAAAAAGTTTTGACCTTGGAATAATTTTTGTCAAAGATTTATACAATGTTTTGTTTGTGTCCAAACTTCCTTTTTCAAACCATTAATTAAAAAATATATATACTGTGGTGCAGTTGGGAATTGTTACTTTTCTCCCTCCCAAATCTATGACACTTCATAACACTGGTGTTGCAATATTTGGCTCAATAACTACAAATTATGAATAGAACTAGTTATCATACCTGAGTTTTGTTTCTTTATACTGACTGAAATAGACTAATTGATTAGTCAATTATTAAATTAATCTGCAACTATTTTGATAATTGATTAATCGGTTTGAGTAATTTTATAAGAATATAAAGTAAAAATTCTTTGATTCCAGCCTCTTAAATGTGAATATTTACTGGTTTCTTTACTCCTCTAAGACAGTAAACTAAATATCTTTGAGTTGTGGACAAAACAAGACATTTAAGGACGTCATCTTGGGCAACACTGATCATTTTATAGATCAAAAAACGAATCGATTGTTTCAGAAAATAATCAACAGATTAATCAACAATGAAAATAATCGTTAGCTGCAGCTCTATTATGAACGTTTCCAACGTCCGTTTTCCATGATGACATGCTGAATACTTGTTTTTCTGTGCCTCCAGTTGTGTTCAGCTGTTGTCTGAAGACGGGGAGGTTCATGTTTCCTTATGCAACGGACAGGGTGGGACACCAGCGGACCACCCGAAGCGAGAGTGGCATAACAGCTGGCAGGTGGCTGCCATGGCAGCAGAGGCAAACCTAATCCTTAGTCATGTCCAGTCTTTTGAAAGTGAGATATACCAGAGCTACAAGTGCACTGGATACAGGTAAGGTGTAAAGGTGAGTGTTACAGTGTATAAATAGAAAGTGTGTGTGTGTGTGTGTGTGTGTGTGTCTGTGTGTGTGTGTGTGTGTCTGTGTGTGTCTGTGTGTGTGCGCGCATACTGACACTCTAATGATGGTGTTGCTGTTGTACAGGAGCCAGGATAAGGGCTTTCATGTGGAGAAAGGTTTGCTCCACGTGTTCACTCGCAGCCTCCCCTACACCCCTGCTCAGATACTTCAGGTTGAGGAGGCTGTTGAAGGACACAGAGTCGAGTACAACATACCAGCAGAGCTCAGCGATTACATATTCAGGTACAGTAACGCAGAGACTCTCATGCTGTTTCAGTAAGAAGCCACCAATGCAAAAAAAAAAGTTATATAACCACACGCTCACTGTCTCTTCTCTTTCATCAGGGGATTTCTCTGCTCAGGCTCTGTCCACCCTGTCAGGTTGGTGCAAGATTTTCTTCTGAAAGGACTGGCGGAGAAGTGGTCTGTCTCCATGACGACAGATACCATTCCCTTCCTCCTCACGGCCGAACGGCTGCAGGCGTGCGGCCGTGACGTCAACCGTACACACTGCTACTGGATCCACCTGCTTCAGAAATACCTCAACTCTGACACTCATTCCTCCACAGACAAACGAAAACAGCAGTTTTTGGACAGTCAGGGACACACAGGCACACGAGACACTCTGTCAGCCACGTGTGTTAGCTCGGATACAGTGGACAGTGGGAGAATCAAAGAAGCTGAGAGCTTAATGTCTGCATGCTCTCTGGTTGATGCTGAAGGGGAAAGTGATCTTTATATGCTGCGTCCATCACTGCTCCCTCACATGGAAGAGCTTCTAACTAAAAAAGAAAAGTTAATTAACAATGCAGGGAGTCATGGGGAGAACGAGGGGAATAATAAAAGTGTTGAAGGACATAAGAAGGAGAGGCCCGGTGGGGGCTGTAATGGTGTCACCAGCTTGTTGTTTGGCATTAGCGGGCTGGTGTTTAAGAATGTGCAGGTCAACCTCTGGGCTCTGCCTGCCTTTCACGAGCTCCTCCTCAGAGGTGTTTTCCCTTCAGAATGTGAGCCAATCAAATTGCTTGGACAGAGGCTGGATACGCTGCTCGCACCCTATGGGGTTTCCCTAGTCACAGAACAGGGGGGTCTGCGTCTGATATCACAGCCGATGGGTTTGGTTGGTAGGGTGTTTGCAACCAATGCAAGTGACAACATTGGCGATGTTGTCGTCACTGTGTCCCTAAATTTGGACCTCCTCGCCGTGCTCCTATTCTCACTCCCCGACTGGCGGCTGCTGTGGTCACATGACCCGCGCTTTTTACAACACTTTGTACTCCGCCCTCCGCCAGGGAAACCTTTCCACCCATTCTCCATGTTCCCCGAGCACTTCAGCTTTGACATCAGCTTCTGGACAGGGCCGACGTGGGAGGAGAGGAAGTTCCACGCTCTGATCCGAGAGGCCGGCCATGGGACCGTGGAGCAAGTTAAACTTATTGACACGTTCTCCCATCCTGACCTGAGCCAGACCAGCTACTGCTACAGACTCATCTACCACTCACACACACATGCTCTGTCACACACACAAGCCCTCCAGTTTCATAAAGAACTGGAATGCTTTCTTGCCTCTCGGTTGCAAGTCACCATCAGGTAGCAACATTTAAATCTCTTGGAGGATCAGAGAATTAACCTAATTTTTATCAGAGATATTATAATTACATGTCTGTTTGTAACTGCTAAGAAAATTATAAGCGAATAATCTGCAAAGCTGTAGTTGAACAGTGTTTAGAGTAGTTGAGGCATGGCGTGCTATAGTCTATGAAATGTGAAATATGTGTACCTTGTGTGTTTTAATTATCATACAATAAATATGTTATTTAACATAAATTTGTGGTCTATCGAGAATCATTGTAAAATATTATAAGTCATATGTATATAGTGCATGTGGAGACGAAGCATAAAAGCAAGTATTTTGCAATAAAACAGCCCAGAAATCAATAATCTCTGGTGGAAGAACTCTTTACTGTACATAAGTGAATTATTAATTTATTATTGCAAACTTTATTCTTTATATACATATGTTGAATTGTGTGTTTGCCTAGAGCGAATTATACATTTGGCAGGTTCATGTCTTAAAGAATATAGGTTATGTTAGCAATTCACTGGAATTGATCAATCGGAAACATTTGAACACTGTATTTTACCCATAAGTATGACCACATTGCAACAGGTAATTTGTCGGGGTTACAAACTTATAGAGGTTTTATTTTAAAAGATTTATAAGTGTTTTTTACATATTGTCCTAAAAAATAAGGACGATGTGTAAAAAGCTGAGAGGTTTCATCCTGAGGCATGGAAGTTTTTTGGCCTCTTTATGGCAAATGTATTTTGCAATTAGCAATTCAATACCCTCAATTCAGTTTAAATGATTTTGATAACATTTTAAAATGAAAGCCCAATCAATTACAGTCCATGGGGCCCAGAGCCAGTCATACGGTCTATGATGAGAGCTGTCAATAACCGGACAGCGGCGAAAATGAGCGAAGTGCGACTCGGAAGCAGCATCGAAAAACATGGCGGCCAAGGCGCTCCGGCAGCGAACCAGGCGAGGAAGCAGACAAGATGCAAACAACGTGAACGTCCCCGCCGAAGCTCGTCCCCTGAAAGAGGATAAAGGCGGCGATGACAGTAAAAACACTGACACTCGGCAGGAGTGAGTATAAACCGAGAGAAAAGACGTGAGACTCGCCGGTGGTGTGAGCTCCATCCCCGGTCTGACTGACAGCCTGAGCAGAGGAAGCTAACGTTAGCTAGCGAGCTACTTTCATAAGCAAGTTTAGATAACAACACGACAACAAGGATTGATAACGTCCACCTAACTACCTACAGGACTGTGTCTTTACAGCACTGTTACATATAATGGTTGTTAAATTGTGTTCCCGCCCCAATAACTAATAGTTAGTTGCATGTTTTAATAGAGCAACGTAACGCAGTTGTGTTATCTGGTCCGCTTCATTCATTGCTTTCGCACTTCCACATTTATGATAGCTGACAGCAGATGAACTGTCACGATGTTTACTTTAAACCAGGGATTGTTGTTGTTGTAGTCCTCTGAAAGAATGTATGTCAGTTTGTGGGATGACGTGTCATAATAACACGTAACGTGAGGATCAACGCTAAACTGCACCTGAGCCACTAATCTGAGGATGAGCGTGGGACAGCACTGGGACTATAAACACTACTTTAATGCTTCTTACACTGTCTTTACCTTTTATATTTACTCTGAACAAGCACACAGCTGTGCACGTGTGAAGGTAATTATAGTGGGAATTGATAGATAATAATAAATAAATAGGGCTGCAACCAACGATTATTTTCATTATTAAATAATCTTCCGATTATTTTCTAGTTCAATCGATTAATCGTTTAGTCTATAAAATGTTGATCCCAGTTTCTCAAAGTCCAAGGTGATTTCTTTAAATGTTGTGTTTTGTTAGACCAAAACCCAAAGATATTCAGTGTAATATGATATAAAACAGAGAAAAACTGCATTTTCTGCAATTATTTGAAAATGAAAATGACTGAATCCAAGAGAATCAATTATTCTTCTGTGGATCAACTAATCAATTAGTCAACTAATCGTTGCAGCTCTGAAATAAAGTATTTTTTGCTTATAATGTAGTGTCAGAAAGCTTTTATTGTGATTCTTAAAAAATGATATCTTAAGCAATATGCTCATTGTAACACACTACTAGAAACTACAAATGATATAGCTAAAGATTTAGGATTTAAGGATTCCAAAGTTTATTGGTCACAAACCGTGCACAAACAATATATAATATACAAGTATGATTTTACGGCTGTGCTAAAAGAGTACTCTGAAAACTGATAATTAGAAAAAAACAAATAGAAATGATAGAAATTCAAGATCAAAATAAATAAATGTAGGTAAATATGTAAAATGCACACATGGGCACACAAGGCAGATTCACAAGCTGAAAACAGACAATGAACCGACAACACAAATTACGAAAAACAGGAACCGGAAGAGTAGTGGAGGACAGCTGTGGAACTGTATAACGTATAATTAGTTTTATTATACATTACTAAAACAATACAGGCTTATCTTTTCTCTCTCGTGAGCTGACATTTTATATGTGTTCCACCAAGCACTTCATTTTTATAATTAAGGGCATATTAATTAGCGTGCTCTGAAATGATTACCATAATTAGTGTTTTATTAAAAGCAGGTGCACTGGAAACATCTCTCAGGCACCAAAGGCCAGTATACAGATTCAATAGGTTGCTTGAGATGGTAAATTAGGCTGTTTAAGATCGAGGTCATTTTCTGTTAAATATGCACAAAGCAGACATGATGTACTATTGAAGTACATTAAGGTACATTTTGATATTGTTTAATACATTTTAATGCAGAAATGGATCATATTGTTGTACGATATTAAGCAATTGTGCATCTTGTTTTTAAAATGTTTTTAAATAGGTCAATAAGTCGTGGAGGGCAGGTATGGGCTCCAGAAGGTTCGACTGCATTTAAATGCCTGCTCTCCGCACGTTTCTGTGCGGCATTGCTCAGTAACATCTCAGACTGTGATGAGACCTTCAACTACTGGGAGCCTGTGAGTGCTCAGTACTCACACTACACACTACACACTACACACTACACACTACTCACTACTCACTACTCACTACACACTACTCACTACTCACTACACACTAC